>CAXAJV010001290.1:5677600-6277600 GCA_963969225.1 Xylocopa violacea | reverse complement strand
GGAGATGTTAGATTGGGTTAGGCTAGCTTATATTATGTTACTGATGTATATAAAGATCCCACGGGGACGTAGAGGCCAACTAGCCAGGAATGTTGTCAAATATTATCGCCGAGATGATAGGTTAATTTAGGTTAGGTTATATTTCTTTATTGATGTATATAAAGGACCCACGGAGCCATAGAAGCCAACTCGCCAGGAATGTTGTCAAATATTACCGCCGAGATGTTAGGTTGGGTTATGTTATGTTATATTACGTTATTGATGCATATAAAGATCCCACGGAGACGTAGAGGCCAACTCGCCATGTATGTTGTCAAATATTACGGCCGAGATGTTAGGTTGGGTTAGGTTAGGTTATATTACGCTATTGATGTATACGAGGGTCCCACGGTAACGTAGAGGCCAACTCGCCAGGAATGTTGTCAAATATTACCGCCGATATGATAGGTTGGGTTAGGTTAGGTTATATTACGTTATTGATGTATATGAAGGTCTCTCGGACACGTAGAGGCCAACTCGCCAGGAATGTTTTCAAATATTACCGCCGAGATGTTAGGTTGGGTTAGGTTAGGTTATATTACGTTACTGATGTATATAAAGGTCCCACGGAAACGTAGAGGCCAACTCGCCAGGAATGTTGTCAAATATTACCGCCGAGATGATAGGTTGGGTTAGGTTAGGCTATATTACGTTATAGATGTATATAAAGGTCTCACGGAGACGTAGAGGCCAACAAGCCAGGAATGTGGTCAAATATTACCGCCGAGATGATAGGTTGGGTTAGGTTAGGTTATATTACGTTATTGATGTATACGAGTGTTACACGGAGACGTAGAGGCCAACTCGCCAAGAATGTTTTCAAATATTACCGCCGAGATGTTAGGTTGGGTTAGGTTAGGTTATCTTACGTTATAGATGTATATAAAGGTCTCACGGAGGCGTAGAGGTCAACAAGCCAGGAATGTGGTCAAATATTATCGCCGAGATGATAGGTTTGGTTAGGTTAGGTTATATTACGTTATTGAAGTATATAAAGGTCCCACGGAAACGTAGAGACCAACTCGCCAGGAATGTCGTCAAATATTACCGCCGAGATGATAGGTTGGGTTAGGTTAGGTTATATTTCGTTATTGATGTATATGAAGGTCCCACTGAGACGTAGAGGCCAACTCGCCAGGAATGATGTCAAATATTACCGCCGAGATGTTAGATTGTGTTAGGTTAGGTTATATTACGTTGTTGATGTATATGGAGGTCAAACGGAGACGTAGAGGCCAACTCGCCAGGAATGTTGTCAAATATTACCGCCGAGATGTTAGATTGGGTTAGGCTAGCTTATATTATGTTATTGATGTATATAAAGGTCCCACGGAGACGTAGAGGCCAACTCGCCAGGAATGATGTCAAATGTTACCGCCGAGGTGATAGGTTAGGTTAGGTTATATTTCGTTATTGATGTATATAAAGGTCCCACGGAGACGTAGAGGCCTACTAGCCAGGAATCTGGTCAAATATTATCGCCGAGATGATAGGTTGGGTTAAGTTACGTTATATTACGTTATTGATGTATGCGAGGGTTACACGGATACGTAGAGGCCAACACGCCAGGAATGATGTCAAATATTACCGCCGAGATGTTAGGTTGGGTTAGGTTAGGTTATATTACGTTACTGATGTATATAAAGGTCCCACGGAGACGTAGAGGCCAACTCGCCAGGAATCTGGTCAAATATTTTCGCCGAGATGATAGGTTGATTTAGGTTAGGTTATATTTGGTTATTTATGTATATGAAGGGCCCACGGAGACGTAGAGGCCAACTCGCCAGGAATGTTTTCAAATATTACCGCCGAGATGATAGGTTGGGTTAAGTTACGTTATATTACGTTATTGATGTATACGAGGGTCCCACGGTAACGTAGACGCCAACTCGCCAGGAATGTTGTCAAATATTACCGCCGATATGATAGGTTGGGTTAGGTTAGGTTATATTTCGTTATTGATGTATATGAAGGTCCCACGGAGACGTAGAGGCCAACTCGCCGGGTATGTTGTCAAATGTTACCACCGAGATGATAGGTTAGGTTAGGTTAGGTTATATTTCGTTATTGTTGTATATGAAGGTCCCTCGGAGACGTAGAGGCCAACTCGCCAGGAATGATGTCAAATATTACCGCCGAGATGTTAGATTGGGTTAGGTTAGGTTATATTACGTTATTGATGTATATGAAGGTCAAACGGAGATGTAGAGGCCAACTCGCCAGGAATGTTGTCAAATATTACCGCCGAGATGATAGGTTGGGTTAGGTTAGGTTATATTACGTTATAGATGTATATAAAGGTCCCAGGGAGACGTAGAGGCCAACAAGCCAGGAATGTGGTCAAATATTACCGCCGAGATGTTAGATTGGGTTAGGTTATGTTATATTACGTTATTGATGTATATAAAGATCCCACGGAGACGTAGAGGCCAACTCGCCAGGAATCTGGTCAAATATTTTCGCTGAGATGATAGGTTGATTTAGGTTAGGTTATATTTGGTTATTTATGTATATGAAGGGCCCACGGAGACGTAGAGGCCAACTCGCCAGGAATGTTTTCAAATATTACCGCCGAGATGATAGGTTGGGTTAAGTTACGTTATATTACGTTATTGATGTATACGAGGGTCCCACGGTAACGTAGACGCCATCTCGCCAGGAATGTTGTCAAATATTACCGCCGATATGATAGGTTGGGTTAGGTTAGGTTATATTTCGTTATTGATGTATATGAAGGTGCCACGGAGACGTAGAGGCCAACTCGCCAGGAATGATGTCAAATATTACCGCCGAGATGTTAGGTTGGGTTAGGTTAGGTTATATTACGTTATTGATGTATATAAAGGTCCCACGGAGACGTAGATGCCAACTCGCCAGGAATGTTTTCAAATATTACCGCCGAGATGTTAGGTTGGGTTAGGTTAGGTTATATTACGTTATTGATGTATATGAAGGTCAAACGGAGACGTAGAGGCCAACTCGCCAGGAATGTTGTCAAATATTACCGCCGAGATGATAGGTTGGGTTAGGTTAGGTTATATTACGTTATAGATGTATATAAAGCTCCCACGGAGACGTAGAGGCCAACAAGCCAGGAATGTGGTGAAATATTACCGCCGAGATGTTAGATTGGGTTAGGTTATGTTATATTACGTTATTGATGTATATAATGATACCACGGAGACGTAGAGGGCAACTCGCCAGGAATCTTGTCAAATATTATCGCCGAGATGATAGGTTGATTTAGGTTAGGTTATAGTTTTGTTATTGATGTATATGAAGGGCCCACGGAGACGTAGAGGCCGACTCGCCAGGTATGTTGTCAAATATTACCGCCGCGATGATAGGTTGGGTTAGGTTAGGTTATATTACGTTATTGATGTATACGAGGGTTACACGGAGACGTAGAGGCCAACTCGCCAAGAATGTTTTCAAATATTACCGCCGAGATGTTAGGTTGGGTTAGGTTAGGTTTGTCTTACGTTATAGATGTATATAAAGGTCTCACGGAGGCGTAGAGGTCAACAAGCCAGGAATGTGGTCAAATATTACCGCCGAGATGCTAGATTGGGTTAGGTTAGGTTATATTACGTTATAGATGTATATAAAGGTCCCACGGAGACGTAGAGGCCAACAAGCCAGACATGTGGTGAAATATTACCGCCGAGATGTTAGATTGGGTTAGGTTATGTTATATTACGTTATTGATGTATATAAAGATACCACGGAGATGTAGAGGGCAACTCGCCAGGAATCTTGTCAAATATTGTCGCCGAGATGATAGGTTGATTTAGGTCAGGTTATATTTTTGTTATTGATGTATATGAAGGGCCCACGGAGACGTAGAGGCCGACTCACCAGGTATGTTGTCAAATATTACCGCGGAGATGTTAGATTGGGTTAGGCTAGCTTATATTATGTTACTGATGTATATAAAGATCCCACGGGGACGTAGAGGCCAACTAGCCAGGAATGTTGTCAAATATTATCGCCGAGATGATAGGTTAATTTAGGTTAGGTTATATTTCTTTATTGATGTATATAAAGGACCCACGGAGCCATAGAAGCCAACTCGCCAGGAATGTTGTCAAATATTACCGCCGAGATGTTAGGTTGGGTTATGTTATGTTATATTACGTTATTGATGCATATAAAGATCCCACGGAGACGTAGAGGCCAACTCGCCATGTATGTTGTCAAATATTACGGCCGAGATGTTAGGTTGGGTTAGGTTAGGTTATATTACGCTATTGATGTATACGAGGGTCCCACGGTAACGTAGAGGCCAACTCGCCAGGAATGTTGTCAAATATTACCGCCGATATGATAGGTTGGGTTAGGTTAGGTTATATTACGTTATTGATGTATATGAAGGTCTCTCGGACACGTAGAGGCCAACTCGCCAGGAATGTTTTCAAATATTACCGCCGAGATGTTAGGTTGGGTTAGGTTAGGTTATATTACGTTACTGATGTATATAAAGGTCCCACGGAAACGTAGAGGCCAACTCGCCAGGAATGTTGTCAAATATTACCGCCGAGATGATAGGTTGGGTTAGGTTAGGCTATATTACGTTATAGATGTATATAAAGGTCTCACGGAGACGTAGAGGCCAACAAGCCAGGAATGTGGTCAAATATTACCGCCGAGATGATAGGTTGGGTTAGGTTAGGTTATATTACGTTATTGATGTATACGAGTGTTACACGGAGACGTAGAGGCCAACTCGCCAAGAATGTTTTCAAATATTACCGCCGAGATGTTAGGTTGGGTTAGGTTAGGTTATCTTACGTTATAGATGTATATAAAGGTCTCACGGAGGCGTAGAGGTCAACAAGCCAGGAATGTGGTCAAATATTATCGCCGAGATGATAGGTTTGGTTAGGTTAGGTTATATTACGTTATTGAAGTATATAAAGGTCCCACGGAAACGTAGAGACCAACTCGCCAGGAATGTCGTCAAATATTACCGCCGAGATGATAGGTTGGGTTAGGTTAGGTTATATTTCGTTATTGATGTATATGAAGGTCCCACTGAGACGTAGAGGCCAACTCGCCAGGAATGATGTCAAATATTACCGCCGAGATGTTAGATTGTGTTAGGTTAGGTTATATTACGTTGTTGATGTATATGGAGGTCAAACGGAGACGTAGAGGCCAACTCGCCAGGAATGTTGTCAAATATTACCGCCGAGATGTTAGATTGGGTTAGGCTAGCTTATATTATGTTATTGATGTATATAAAGGTCCCACGGAGACGTAGAGGCCAACTCGCCAGGAATGATGTCAAATGTTACCGCCGAGGTGATAGGTTAGGTTAGGTTATATTTCGTTATTGATGTATATAAAGGTCCCACGGAGACGTAGAGGCCTACTAGCCAGGAATCTGGTCAAATATTATCGCCGAGATGATAGGTTGGGTTAAGTTACGTTATATTACGTTATTGATGTATGCGAGGGTTACACGGATACGTAGAGGCCAACACGCCAGGAATGATGTCAAATATTACCGCCGAGATGTTAGGTTGGGTTAGGTTAGGTTATATTACGTTACTGATGTATATAAAGGTCCCACGGAGACGTAAAGGCCAACTCGCCGGGAATGTTGTCAAATGTTACCGCCGAGATGATAGGTTAGGTTAGGTTAGGTTATATTTCGTTATTGATGTATATAAAAGTCCCACGAAGACGTAGAGGCCAACTCGCCAGGAATGTGGTCAAATATTACCGCCGAGATGCTAGATTGGGTTAGGTTAGGTTATATTACGTTGTTGATGTATATGAAGGTCTCTCGGAGACGTAGAGGCCAACTCGCCAGGAATGTTTTCAACTATTACCGCCGAGATGTTAGGTTGGGTTAGGTTAGGTTATATTACGTTACTGATGTATATAAAGGTCCCACGGAGACGTAGAGGCCAACTCGCCGGGTATGTTGTCAAATGTTACCACCGAGATGATAGGTTAGGTTAGGTTAGGTTATATTTCGTTATTGTTGTATATGAAGGTCCCTCGGAGACGTAGAGGCCAACTCGCCAGGAATGATGTCAAATATTACCGCCGAGATGCTAGATTGGGTTAGGTTAGGTTATATTACGTTATTGATGTATATGAAGGTCAAACGGAGATGTAGAGGCCAACTCGCCAGGAATGTTGTCAAGTATTACCGCCGAGATGATAGGTTGGGTTAGGTTAGGTTATATTACGTTATAGATGTATATAAAGGTCCCACGGAGACGTAGAGGCCAACAAGCCAGGAATGTGGTCAAATATTACCGCCGAGATGTTAGATTGGGTTAGGTTATGTTATATTACGTTATTGAAGTATATAAAGATCCCACCGAGACGTAGAGGCCAACTCGCCAGGAATCTGGTCAAATATTTTCGCCGAGATGATAGGTTGATTTAGGTTAGGTTATATTTGGTTATTTATGTATATGAAGGGCCCACGGAGACGTAGAGGCCAACTCGCCAGGAATGTTTTCAAATATTACCGCCGAGATGATAGGTTGGGTTAAGTTACGTTATATTACGTTATTGATGTATACGAGGGTCCCACGGTAACGTAGACGCCAACTCGCCAGGAATGTTGTCAAATATTACCGCCGATATGATAGGTTGGGTTAGGTTAGGTTATATTTCGTTATTGATGTATATGAAGGTCCCACGGAGACGTAGAGGCCAACTCGCCGGGTATGTTGTCAAATGTTACCACCGAGATGATAGGTTAGGTTAGGTTAGGTTATATTTCGTTATTGTTGTATATGAAGGTCCCTCGGAGACGTAGAGGCCAACTCGCCAGGAATGATGTCAAATATTACCGCCGAGATGTTAGATTGGGTTAGGTTAGGTTATATTACGTTATTGATGTATATGAAGGTCAAACGGAGATGTAGAGGCCAACTCGCCAGGAATGTTGTCAAATATTACCGCCGAGATGATAGGTTGGGTTAGGTTAGGTTATATTACGTTATAGATGTATATAAAGGTCCCACGGAGACGTAGAGGCCAACAAGCCAGGAATGTGGTCAAATATTACCGCCGAGATGTTAGATTGGGTTAGGTTATGTTATATTACGTTATTGATGTATATAAAGATCCCACGGAGACGTAGAGGCCAACTCGCCAGGAATCTGGTAAAAATATTTTCGCCGAGATGATAGGTTGATTTAGGTTAGGTTATATTTGGTTATTTATGTATATGAAGGGCCCACGGAGACGTAGAGGCCAACTCGCCAGGAATGTTTTCAAATATTACCGCCGAGATGATAGGTTGGGTTAAGTTACGTTATATTACGTTATTGATGTATACGAGGGTCCCACGGTAACGTAGACGCCAACTCGCCAGGAATGTTGTCAAATATTACCGCCGATATGATAGGTTGGGTTAGGTTAGGTTATATTTCGTTATTGATGTATATGAAGGTGCCACGGAGACGTAGAGGCCAACTCGCCAGGAATGATGTCAAATATTACCGCCGAGATGTTAGGTTGGGTTAGGTTAGGTTATATTACGTTATTGATGTATATAAAGGTCCCACGGAGTCGTAGATGCCAACTCGCCAGGAATGTTTTCAAATATTACCGCCGAGATGTTAGGTTGGGTTAGGTTAGGTTATATTACGTTATTGATGTATATGAAGGTCAAACGGAGACGTAGAGGCCAACTCGTCAGGAATGTTGTCAAATATTACCGCCGAGATGATAGGTTGGGTTAGGTTAGGTTATATTACGTTATAGATGTATATAAAGCTCCCACGGAGACGTAGAGGCCAACAAGCCAGGAATGTGGTGAAATATTACCGCCGAGATGTTAGATTGGGTTAGGTTATGTTATATTACGTTATTGATGTATATAAAGATACCACGGAGACGTAGAGGGCAACTCGCCAGGAATCTTGTCAAATATTATCGCCGAGATGATAGGTTGATTTAGGTTAGGTTATAGTTTTGTTATTGATGTATATGAAGGGCCCACGGAGACGTAGAGGCCGACTCGCCAGGTATGTTGTCAAATATTACCGCCGAGATGATAGGTTGGGTTAGGTTAGGTTATATTACGTTATTGATGTATACGAGGGTTACACGGAGACGTAGAGGCCAACTCGCCAAGAATGTTTTCAAATATTACCGCCGAGATGTTAGGTTGGGTTAGGTTAGGTTATCTTACGTTATAGATGTATATAAAGGTCTCACGGAGGCGTAGAGGTCAACAAGCCAGGAATGTGGTCAAATATTACCGCCGAGATGCTAGATTGGGTTAGGTTAGGTTATATTACGTTATAGATGTATATAAAGGTCCCACGGAGACGTAGAGGCCAACAAGCCAGACATGTGGTGAAATATTACCGCCGAGATGTTAGATTGGGTTAGGTTATGTTATATTACGTTATTGATGTATATAAAGATACCACGGAGATGTAGAGGGCAACTCGCCAGGAATCTTGTCAAATATTGTCGCCGAGATGATAGGTTGATTTAGGTTAGGTTATATTTTTGTTATTGATGTATATGAAGGGCCCACGGAGACGTAGAGGCCGACTCGCCAGGTATGTTGTCAAATATTACCGCGGAGATGTTAGATTGGGTTAGGCTAGCTTATATTATGTTACTGATGTATATAAAGATCCCACGGGGACGTAGAGGCCAACTAGCCAGGAATGTTGTCAAATATTATCGCCGAGATGATAGGTTAATTTAGGTTAGGTTATATTTCTTTATTGATGTATATAAAGGACCCACGGAGCCATAGAAGCCAACTCGCCAGGAATGTTGTCAAATATTACCGCCGAGATGTTAGGTTGGGTTATGTTATGTTATATTACGTTATTGATGTATATAAAGATCCCACGGAGACGTAGAGGCCAACTCGCCATGTATGTTGTCAAATATTACGGCCGAGATGTTAGGTTGGGTTAGGTTAGGTTATATTACGCTATTGATGTATACGAGGGTCCCACGGTAACGTAGAGGCCAACTCGCCAGGAATGTTGTCAAATATTACCGCCGATATGATAGGTTGGGTTAGGTTAGGTTATATTACGTTATTGATGTATATGAAGGTCTCTCGGACACGTAGAGGCCAACTCGCCAGGAATGTTTTCAAATATTACCGCCGAGATGATAGGTTGGGTTAGGTTAGGTTATATTACGTTATTGATGTATACGAGTGTTACACGGAGACGTAGAGGCCAACTCGCCAAGAATGTTTTCAAATATTACCGCCGAGATGTTAGGTTGGGTTAGGTTAGGTTATCTTACGTTATAGATGTATATAAAGGTCTCACGGAGGCGTAGAGGTCAACAAGCCAGGAATGTGGTCAAATATTATCGCCGAGATGATAGGTTTGGTTAGGTTAGGTTATATTACGTTATTGAAGTATATAAAGGTCCCACGGAAACGTAGAGGCCAACTCGCCAGGAATGTCGTCAAATATTACCGCCGAGATGATAGGTTGGGTTAGGTTAGGTTATATTTCGTTATTGATGTATATGAAGGTCCCACTGAGACGTAGAGGCCAACTCGCCAGGAATGATGTCAAATATTACCGCCGAGATGTTAGATTGTGTTAGGTTAGGTTATATTACGTTGTTGATGTATATGGAGGTCAAACGGAGACGTAGAGGCCAACTCGCCAGGAATGTTGTCAAATATTACCGCCGAGATGTTAGATTGGGTTAGGCTAGCTTATATTATGTTATTGATGTATATAAAGGTCCCACGGAGACGTAGAGGCCAACTCGCCGGGTATGTTGTCAAATGTTACCACCGAGATGATAGGTTAGGTTAGGTTAGGTTATATTTCGTTATTGTTGTATATGAAGGGCCCACGGAGACGTAGAGGCCAAATCGCCAGGAATGTTGTCAAATATTACCGCCGAGATGATAGGTTGGGTTAAGTTACGTTATATTACGTTATTGATGTATGCGAGGGTTACACGGATACGTAGAGGCCAACACGCCAGGAATGATGTCAAATATTACCGCCGAGATGTTAGGTTGGGTTAGGTTAGGTTATATTACGTTACTGATGTATATAAAGGTCCCACGGAGACGTAAAGGCCAACTCGCCGGGAATGTTGTCAAATGTTACCGCCGAGATGATAGGTTAGGTTAGGTTAGGTTATATTTCGTTATTGATGTATATAAAAGTCCCACGAAGACGTAGAGGCCAACTCGCCAGGAATGTGGTCAAATATTACCGCCGAGATGCTAGATTGGGTTAGGTTAGGTTATATTACGTTGTTGATGTATATGAAGGTCTCTCGGAGACGTAGAGGCCAACTCGCCAGGAATGTTTTCAAATATTACCGCCGAGATGTTAGGTTGGGTTAGGTTAGGTTATATTACGTTACTGATGTATATAAAGGTCCCACGGAGACGTAGAGGCCAACTCGCCGGGTATGTTGTCAAATGTTACCACCGAGATGATAGGTTAGGTTAGGTTAGGTTATATTTCGTTATTGTTGTATATGAAGGTCCCTCGGAGACGTAGAGGCCAACTCGCCAGGAATGATGTCAAATATTACCGCCGAGATGTTAGATTGGGTTAGGTTAGGTTATATTACGTTATTGATGTATATGAAGGTCAAACGGAGATGTAGAGGCCAACTCGCCAGGAATGTTGTCAAATATTACCGCCGAGATGATAGGTTGGGTTAGGTTAGGTTATATTACGTTATAGATGTATATAAAGGTCCCACGGAGACGTAGAGGCCAACTCGCCAGGAATGATGTCAAATATTACCGCCGAGATGTTAGGTTGGGTTAGGTTAGGTTATATTACGTTATTGATGTATATAAAGGTCCCACGGAGACGTAGATGCCAACTCGCCAGGAATGTTTTCAAATATTACCGCCGAGATGTTAGGTTGGGTTAGGTTAGGTTATATTACGTTATTGATGTATATGAAGGTCAAACGGAGACGTAGAGGCCAACTCGCCAGGAATGTTGTCAAATATTACCGCCGAGATGATAGGTTGGGTTAGGTTAGGTTATATTACGTTATAGATGTATATAAAGCTCCCACGGAGACGTAGAGGCCAACAAGCCAGGAATGTGGTGAAATATTACCGCCGAGATGTTAGATTGGGTTAGGTTAGGTTATATTACGTTATAGATGTATATAAAGCTCCCACGGAGACGTAGAGGCCAACAAGCCAGGAATGTGGTGAAATATTACCGCCGAGATGTTAGATTGGGTTAGGTTATGTTATATTACGTTATTGATGTATATAAAGATACCACGGAGACGTAGAGGGCAACTCGCCAGGAATCTTGTCAAATATTATCGCCGAGATGATAGGTTGATTTAGGTTAGGTTATAGTTTTGTTATTGATGTATATGAAGGGCCCACGGAGACGTAGAGGCCGACTCGCCAGGTATGTTGTCAAATATTACCGCCGAGATGATAGGTTGGGTTAGGTTAGGTTATATTACGTTATTGATGTATACGAGGGTTACACGGAGACGTAGAGGCCAACTCGCCAAGAATGTTTTCAAATATTACCGCCGAGATGTTAGGTTGGGTTAGGTTAGGTTATCTTACGTTATAGATGTATATAAAGGTCTCACGGAGGCGTAGAGGTCAACAAGCCAGGAATGTGGTCAAATATTACCGCCGAGATGCTAGATTGGGTTAGGTTAGGTTATATTACGTTATAGATGTATATAAAGGTCCCACGGAGACGTAGAGCCCAACAAGCCAGACATGTGGTGAAATATTACCGCCGAGATGTTAGATTGGGTTAGGTTATGTTATATTACGTTATTGATGTATATAAAGATACCACGGAGATGTAGAGGGCAACTCGCCAGGAATCTTGTCAAATATTGTCGCCGAGATGATAGGTTGATTTAGGTTAGGTTATATTTTTGTTATTGATGTATATGAAGGGCCCACGGAGACGTAGAGGCCGACTCGCCAGGTATGTTGTCAAATATTACCGCGGAGATGTTAGATTGGGTTAGGCTAGCTTATATTATGTTACTGATGTATATAAAGATCCCACGGGGACGTAGAGGCCAACTAGCCAGGAATGTTGTCAAATATTATCGCCGAGATGATAGGTTAATTTAGGTTAGGTTATATTTCTTTATTGATGTATATAAAGGACCCACGGAGCCATAGAAGCCAACTCGCCAGGAATGTTGTCAAATATTACCGCCGAGATGTTAGGTTGGGTTATGTTATGTTATATTACGTTATTGATGTATATAAAGATCCCACGGAGACGTAGAGGCCAACTCGCCATGTATGATGTCAAATATTACGGCCGAGATGTTAGGTTGGGTTAGGTTAGGTTATATTACGCTATTGATGTATACGAGGGTCCCACGGTAACGTAGAGGCCAACTCGCCAGGAATGTTGTCAAATATTACCGCCGATATGATAGGTTGGGTTAGGTTAGGTTATATTTCGTTATTGATGTATATGACGGTGCCACGGAGACGTAGAGGCCAACTCGCCAGGAATGATGTCAAATATTACCGCCGAGATGTTAGGTTGGATTAGGTTAAGTTATATTACGTTATTGATGTATATAAAGGTCCCACGGAGACGTAGATGCCAACTCGCCAGGAATGTTTTCAAATATTACCGCCGAGATGTTAGGTTGGGTTAGGTTAGGTTATATTACGTTATAGATGTATATAAAGGTCTCACGGAGACGTAGAGGCCAACAAGCCAGGAATGTGGTCAAATATTACCGCCGAGATGCTAGATTGGGTTAGGTTAGGTTATATTACGTTATTGATGTATATGAAGGTCTCTCGGACACGTAGAGGCCAACTCGCCAGGAATGTTTTCAAATATTACCGCCGAGATGTTAGGTTGGGTTAGGTTAGGTTATATTACGTTACTGATGTATATAAAGGTCCCACGGAAACGTAGAGGCCAACTCGCCAGGAATGTTGTCAAATATTACCGCCGAGATGATAGGTTGGGTTAGGTTAGGCTATATTACGTTATAGATGTATATAAAGGTCTCACGGAGACGTAGAGGCCAACAAGCCAGGAATGTGGTCAAATATTACCGCCGAGATGATAGGTTGGGTTAGGTTAGGTTATATTACGTTATTGATGTATACGAGTGTTACACGGAGACGTAGAGGCCAACTCGCCAAGAATGTTTTCAAATATTACCGCCGAGATGTTAGGTTGGGTTAGGTTAGGTTATCTTACGTTATAGATGTATATAAAGGTCTCACGGAGGCGTAGAGGTCAACAAGCCAGGAATGTGGTCAAATATTATCGCCGAGATGATAGGTTTGGTTAGGTTAGGTTATATTACGTTATTGAAGTATATAAAGGTCCCACGGAAACGTAGAGGCCAACTCGCCAGGAATGTCGTCAAATATTACCGCCGAGATGATAGGTTGGGTTAGGTTAGGTTATATTTCGTTATTGATGTATATGAAGGTCCCACTGAGATGTAGAGGCCAACTCGCCAGGAATGATGTCAAATATTACCGCCGAGATGTTAGATTGTGTTAGGTTAGGTTATATTACGTTGTTGATGTATATGGAGGTCAAACGGAGACGTAGAGGCCAACTCGCCAGGAATGTTGTCAAATATTACCGCCGAGATGTTAGATTGGGTTAGGCTAGCTTATATTATGTTATTGATGTATATAAAGGTCCCACGGAGACGTAGAGGCCAACTCGCCAGGAATGATGTCAAATGTTACCGCCGAGATGATAGGTTAGGTTAGGTTATATTTCGTTATTGATGTATATAAAGGTCCCACGGAGACGTAGAGGCCTACTAGCCAGGAATCTGGTCAAATATTATCGCCGAGATGATAGGTTGATTTAAGTTAGGTTATATTTGGTTATTTATGTATATGAAGGGCCCACGGAGACGTAGAGGCCAACTCGCCAGGAATGTTTTCAAATATTACCGCCGTGATGATAGGTTGGGTTAAGTTACGTTATATTACGTTATTGATGTATACGAGGGTCCCACGGTAACGTAGAGGCCAACTCGCCAGGAATGTTGTCAAATATTACCGCCGATATGATAGGTTGGGTTAGGTTAGGTTATATTTCGTTATTGATGTATATGAAGGTGCCACGGAGACGTAGAGGCCAACTCGCCAGGAATGATGTCAAATATTACCGCCGAGATGTTAGGTTGGGTTAGGTTAAGTTATATTACGTTATTGATGTATATAAAGGTCCCACGGAGACGTAGATGCCATCTCGCCAGGAATGTTTTCAAATATTACCGCCGAGATGTTAGGTTGGGTTAGGTTAGGTTATATTACGTTACTGATGTATATAAAGGTCCCTCGGAGACGTAGAGGCCATCTCGCCAGGAATGATGTCAAATATTACCGCCGAGATGTTAGATTGGGTTAGGTTAGGTTATATTACGTTGTTGATGTATATGGAGGTCAAACGGAGACGTAGAGGCCAACTCGCCAGGAATGTTGTTAAATATTACCGCCGAGATGATAGGTTGGGTTAGGTTAGGTTATATTACGTTATTGATGTATACGAGGGTTACACGGAGACGTACAGGCCAACTCGCCAAGAATGTTTTCAAATATTACCGCCGAGATGTTAGGTTGGGTTAGGTTAGGTTATCTTACGTTATAGATGTATATAAAGGTCTCACGGAGGCGTAGAGGTCAACAAGCCAGGAATGTGGTCAAATATTATCGCCTAGATGATAGGTTTGGTTAGGTTAGGTTATATTACATTATTGAAGTATATAAAGGTCCCACGGAAACGTAGAGGCCAACTCGCCAGGAATGTCGTCAAATATTACCGCCGAGATGATAGGTTGGGTTAGGTTAGGTTATATTTCGTTATTGATGTATATGAAGGTGCCACTGAGACGTAGAGGCCAACTCGCCAGGAATGATGTCAAATATTACCGCCGAGATGTTAGATTGTGTTAGGTTAGGTTATATTACGTTGTTGATGTATATGGAGGTCAAACGGAGACGTAGAGGCCAACTCGCCAGGAATGTTGTCAAATATTACCGCCGAGATGTTAGATTGGGTTAGGCTAGCTTATATTATGTTATTGATGTATATAAAGGTCCCACGGAGACGTAGAGGCCAACTCGCCAGGAATGTTGTCAAATGTTACCGCCGAGATGATAGGTTAGGTTAGGTTATATTTCGTTATTGATGTATATAAAGGTCCCACGGAGACGTAGAGGCCTACTCGCCAGGAATCTGGTCAAATATTATCGCCGAGATGATAGGTTGATTTAGGTTAGGTTATATTTGGTTATTTATGTATATGAAGGGCCCACGGAGACGTAGAGGCCAACTCGCCAGGAATGTTTTCAAATATTACCGCAGCGATGATAGGTTGGGTTAAGTTACGTTATATTACGTTATTGATGTATACGAGGGTCCCACGGTAACGTAGAGGCCAACTCGCCAGGAATGTTGTCAAATATTACCGCCGATATGATAGGTTGGGTTAGGTTAGGTTATATTTCGTTATTGATGTATATGAAGGTGCCACGGAGACGTAGAGGCCAACTCGCCAGGAATGATGTCAAATATTACCGCCGAGATGTTAGGTTGGGTTAGGTTAAGTTATATTACGTTATTGATGTATATAAAGGTCCCACGGAGACGTAGATGCCATCTCGCCAGGAATGTTTTCAAATATTACCGCCGAGATGTTAGGTTGGGTTAGGTTAGGTTATATTACGTTACTGATGTATATAAAGGTCCCTCGGAGACGTAGAGGCCATCTCGCCAGGAATGATGTCAAATATTACCGCCGAGATGTTAGATTGGGTTAGGATAGGTTATATTACATTGTTGATGTATATGGAGGTCAAACGGAGACGTAGAGGCCAACTCGCCAGGAATGTTGTCAAATATTACCGCCGAGATGATAGGTTGGGTTAGGTTAGGTTATATTACGTTATTGATGTATACGAGGGTTACACGGAGACGTAGAGGCCAACTCGCCAAGAATGTTTTCAAATATTACCGCCGAGATGTTAGGTTGGGTTAGGTTAGGTTATCTTACGTTATAGATGTATATAAAGGTCTCACGGAGACGTAGAGGTCAACAAGCCAGGAATGTGGTCAAATATTACCGCGGAGATGTTGGGTTGGGTTAGGTTAAGTTATATTACGTTATTGATGTATACAAAAGTCCCACGAAGACGTAGAGGCCAACTCGCCAGGAATGTGGTCAAATATTCCCGCCGAGATGTTAGATTGGGTTAGGCTAGCTTATATTATGTTATTGATGTATATAAAGGCCCCACGGAGACGTAGAGGACAACTCGCCAGGAATGTTTTCAAATATTACCGCCGAGATGTTAGGTTGGGTTAGGTTAGGTTATATTACGTTATTGACGTATATGAAGGTCAAACGGAGACGTAGAGGCCAACTCGCCAGGAATGTTGTCTAATATTACCGCCGAGATGATAGGTTGGGTTAGGTTAGGTTATATTACGTTATAGATGTATATAAAGGTCTCACGGAGACGTAGAGGCCAACAAGCCAGGAATGTGGTGAAATATTACCGCCGAGATGTTAGATTGGGTTAGGTTATGTTATATTACGTTATTGATGTATATAAAGATACCACGGAGACGTAGAGAGCAACTCGCCAGGAATCTTGTCAAATATTATCGCCGAGATGATAGGTTGATTTAGGTTAGGTTATATTTTTGTTATTGATGTATATGAAGGGCCCACGGAGACGTGGAGGCCGACTCGCCAGGTATGTTGTCAAATATTACCGCGGAGATGTTTCGTTGTGTTAGGTTAAGTTATATTACGTTATTGATGTATATAAAGGTCCCACGAAGACGTAGAGGCCAACTCGCCAGGAATGCGGTCAAATATTACCGCCGAGATGTTAGATTGGGTTAGGCTAGCTTATATTATGTTATTGATGTATATAAAGATCCCACGGAGACGTAGAGGCCCACTAGCCGGGAATGTTGTCAAATATTATCGCCGAGATGATAGGTTGATTTAGGTTAGGTTATATTTCTTTATTGATGTATATAAAGGTCCCACGGAGACATAGAAGCCAACTCGCCAGGAATGTTGTCAAATATTACCGCCGAGATGTTAGGTTTTGTTAGGTTAGGTTATATTTCGTTATTGTTGTATATGAAGGTCCCACGGAGACATAGAAGCCAACTCGCCAGGAATGTTGTCAAATATTACCGCCGAGATGTTAGATTGGGTTAGGCTAGCTTATATTATGTTATTGATGTATATAAAGGTCCCACTGAGACGTAGAGGCCAACTCGCCAGGAATGTTTTCAAATATTACCGCCGAGATGTTAGGTTGGGTTAGGTTAGGTTATATTACGTTATAGATCTATATTAAGGTCCCACGGAGACGTAGAGTCCAATAAGCCAGGAACGTGGTCAAATATTACCGCCGAAATGTTAGGTTGGGTTAGGTTAAGTTATATTACGTTATTGATGTATATAAAGGTCCCACGGAGACGTAGATGCCAACTCGCCAGGAATGTTTTCAAATATTACCGCCGAGATGTTAGGTTGGGTTAGGTTAGGTTATATTACGTTATAGATGTATATAAAGGTCTCACGGACACGTAGAGGCCAACAAGCCAGGAATGTGGTCAAATATTACCGCCGAGATGCTAGATTGGGTTAGGTTAGGTTATATTACGTTATTGATGTATATGAAGGTCTCTCGGACACGTAGAGGCCAACTCGCCAGGAATGTTTTCAAATATTACCGCCGAGATGTTAGGTTGGGTTAGGTTAGGTTATATTACGTTACTGATGTATATAAAGGTCCCACGGAAACGTAGAGGCCAACTCGCCGGGAATGTTGTCAAATGTTACCGCCGAGATGTTAGGTTGGGTTAGGTTAGGTTATATTACGTTATTGACGTATATGAAGGGCCCACGGAGACGTAGAGGCCGACTCGCCAGGTATGTTGCCAAATATTACCGCGGAGATGTTACGTAGTGTTAGGTTAAGTTATATTACGTTATTGATGTATATAAAGGTCCCACGAAGACGTAGAGGCCAACTCGCCAGGAATGTGGTCAAATATTACCGCCGAGATGTTAGATTGGGTTAGGCTAGCTTATATTATGTTATTGATGTATATAAAGATCCCACGGAGACGTAGAGGCCCACTAGCCAGGAATGTTGTCAAATATTATCGCCGAGATGATAGGTTGATTTAGGTTAGGTTATATTTCTTTATTGATGTATATAAAGGTCCCACGGAGACATAGAAGCCAACTCGCCAGGAATGTTGTCAAATATTACCGCCGAGATGTTAGGTTATGTTAGGTTAGGTTATATTTCGTTATTGTTGTATATGAAGGTCCCTCGGAGACGTAGAGGCCAACTCGCCAGGAATGATGTCAAATATTACCGCCGAGATGTTAGATTGGGTTAGGTTAGGTTATATTACGTTATTGATGTATATGAAGGTCAAACGGAGACGTAGAGGCCAACTCGCCAGGAATGTTGTCAAATATTACCGCCGAGATGATAGGTTGGGTTAGGTTAGGTTATATTACGTTATAGATGTATATAAAGGTCTCACGGAGACGTAGAGGCCAACAAGCCAGGAATTTGGTCAAATATTACCGCCGAGATGATAGGTTGATTTAGGTTAGGTTATATTTGGCTATTTATGTATATGAAGGGCCCACGGAGACGTAGAGGCCAACTCGCCAGGAATGTTTTCAAATATTACCGCCGAGATGATATGTTGGGTTAAGTTACGTTATATTACGTTATTGATGTATACGAGGGTCCCACGGTAACGTAGAGGCCAACTCGCCAGGAATGTTGTCAAATATTACCGCCGATATGATAGGTTGGGTTAGGTTAGGTTATATTTCGTTATTGATGTATATGAATGTGCCACGGAGACGTAGAGGCCAACTCGCCAGGAATGATGTCAAATATTACCGCCGAGATGTTAGGTTGGGTTAGGTTAGGTTATATTACGTTACTGATGTATATAAAGGTCCCACGAAGACGTAGAGGCCAACTCGCCAGGAATGTGGTCAAATATTACCGCCGAGATGTTAGATTGGGTTAGGCTAGCTTATATTATGTTATTGATGTATATAAAGATCCCACGGAGACGTAGAGGCCCACTAGCCAGGAATGTTGTCAAATATTACCGCCGAGATGTTAGGTTATGTTAGGTTAGGTTATATTTCGTTATTGTTGTATATGAAGGTCCCTCGGAGACGTAGAGGCCAACTCGCCAGGAATGATGTCAAATATTACCGCCGAGATGTTAGATTGGGTTAGGTTAGGTTATATTACGCTGTTGATGTATATGGAGGTCAAACGGAGACGTAGAGGCCAACTCGCCAGGAATGTTGTCAAATATTACCGCCGAGATGATAGGTTGGGTTAGGTTAGGTTATATTACGTTATTGATGTATACGAGGGTTACACGGAGACGTAGAGGCCAACTCGCCAAGAATGTTTTCAAATATTACCGCCGAGATGTTAGGTTGGGTTAGGTTAGGTTATCTTACGTTATAGATGTATATAAAGGTCTCACGGAGGCGTAGAGGTCTACAAGTCAGGAATGTGGTCAAATATTACCGCCCAGATGCTAGATTGGGTTAGGTTAGGTTATATTACGTTATTGAAGTATATAAAGGTCCCACGGAAACGTAGAGGCCAACAAGCCAGGAATGTGGTCAAATATTACCGCCGAGATCCTAGATTGGGTTAGGTTAAGTTATATTACGTTATTGATGTATATGAAGGTCCCACGGAGACGTAGAGGCCAACTCGCAAGGAATGTTTTCAAATATTACCGCCGAGATGTTAAGTTGGGTTAGGTTAGGTTATATTACGTTATTGATGTATATGAAGGTCAAACGGAGACGTAGAGGCCAACTCGCCAGGAATGTTGTCAAATATTACCGCCGAGATGTTAGGTTGGGTTAGGTTATGTTATATTACGTTATTGATGTATATAAAGATCCCACGGAGACGTAGAGGCCAACTCGCCAGGAATGTGGTCAAATATTACCGCCGAGATGTTAGGTTGGGTTAGGTTAGGTTATATTTCGTTATTGATGTATACGAGGGTTAAACGGAGACGTAGAGGCCAACTCGCCAAGAATGTTTTCAAATATTACCGCCGAGATGTTAAGTCGGGTTAGGTTAGGTTATCTTACGTTATAGATTTATATAAAGGTCTCACGGAGACGTAGAGGTCAACAAGCCAGGAATATGGTCAAATATTACCGCCGAGATGCTAGATTGGGTTAGGTTAGGTTATATTACGTTATTGAAGTATATAAAGGTGCCACGGAGACGTAGAGGCCAACTCGCCGGGAATGTTGTCAAATGTTACCGCCGAGATGATAGGTTAGGTTAGGTTAGGTTATATTTCGTTATTGTTGTATATGAAGGTCCCTCGGAGACGTAGAGGCCAACTCGCAAGGAATGTTGTCAAATATTACCGCCGAGATGATAGGTTGGGTTAGGTTAGGTTATATTACGTTATAGATGTATGTAAAGGTCCCACGGAAACGTACAGGCCAACTCGCCAGGAATGTGGTCAAATATTACCGCCGAGATGTTAGGTTGGGTTAGGTTAGGTTATATTTCGTTATTGATGTATACGAGGGTTACACGGAGACGTAGAGGCCAACTCGCCAAGAATGTTTTCAAATATTACCGCCGAGATGTTAAGTTGGGTTAGGTTAGGTTATCTTACGTTATAGATGTATATAAAGGTCTCACGGAGACGTAGAGGTCAACAAGCCAGGAATATGGTCAAATATTACCGCCGAGATGCTAGATTGGGTTAGGTTAAGTTATATTACGTTATTGAAGTATATAAAGGTCCCACGGAGACGTAGATGCCAACTCGCCAGGAATGTGGTCAAATATTACCGCCAAGATGCTAGATTGGGTTAGGTTAGGTTATATTACGTTATAGATGTATGTAAAGGTCCCACGGAAACGTAGATGCCAACTCGCCAGGAATGTGGTCAAATATTACCGCCGAGATCCTAGATTGGGTTAGGTTAAGTTATATTACGTTATTGATGTATATGAAGGTCCCACGGAGACGTAGAGGCCAACTCGCCAGGAATGTTATCAAATATTACCGCCGAGATGTTAAGTTGGGTTAGGTTAGGTTATATTACGTTATTGATGTATATGAAGGTCAAACGGAGACGTAGAGGCCAACTCGCCAGGAATGTTGTCAAATATTACAGCCGAGATTATAGGTTGGGTTAGGTTAGGTTATATTACGTTATAGATGTATATAAAGGTCCCACGGAGACGTAGAGGCCAACAAGCCAGGAATGTGGTGAAATATTACCGCCGAGATGTTAGATTGGGTTAGGCTAGCTTATATTATGTTATTGATGTATATAAAGATCCCACGGAGACGTAGAGGCCAACTAGCCAGGAATGTTGTCAAATATTATCGCCGAGATGATAGGTTAATTTAGGTTAGGTTATATTTCTTTATTGATGTATATAAAGGTCCCACGGAGACATAGAAGCCAACTCGCCAGGAATGTTGTCAAATATTACCGCCGAGATGTTAGGTTGGGTTAGGTTATGTTATATTACGTTATTGATGTATATAAAGATCCCACGGAGACGTAGAGGCCAACTCGCCAGGAATGTGGTCAAATATTACCGCCGAGATGTTAGGTTGGGTTAGGTTAGGTTATATTTCGTTATTGATGTATACGAGGGTTACACGGAGACGTAGAGGCCAACTCGCCAAGAATGTTTTCAAATATTACCGCCGAGATGATAGGTTGGGTTAGGTTAGGTTATATTACGTTATAGATGTATGTAAAGGTCCCACGGAAACGTACAGGCCAACTCGCCAGGAATGTTGTCAAATATTACCGCCGAGATGATAGGTTGGGTTAGGCTAGGTTATATTACGTTATTGATATATATAAAGTTCCCACGGAGACGGAGAAGCCAACTCGCCAGGAATGATGTCAAACACTACCGCCGAGATGTTAGGTTGGGTTAGGTTAAGTTATATTATGTTATTGATGTATATAAAGGTCCCACGGAGACGTAGAGGCCAACTCGCCAGGAATGATGTCAAATATTACCGCCGAGATGTTAGGTTGGGTTAGGTTAGGTTCTATTACGTTATTGATGTATATAAATGTCCCACGGAGACGTAGATGCCAACTCGCCAGGAATGTGGTCAAATATTACCGCCCAGATGCTAGATTGGGTTAGGTTAGGTTATATTACGTTATTAATGTATATGAAGGTCCCACGGAGACGTAGAGGCCAACTCGCCAGGAATGTTTTCAAATATATACCGCCGAGATGTTAGGTTGGGTTAGGTTATGTTATATTACGTTACTGATGTATATAAAGGTCCCACGGAGACGAAGAGGCCAACTCGCCGGGAATGTTGTCAAATGTTACCGCCGAGATGAGAGGTTGGGTTAGGTTAGGTTATATTTCGTTATTGATGTATATGAATGTGCCACGGAGACGTAGAGGCCAACTCGCCAGGAATGATGTCAAATATTACCGCCGAGATGATAGGTTGGGTTAGGTTAGGTTACATTACGTTATAGATGTATATAAAGGTCTCACGGAGACGTAGAGGCCAACAAGCCAGGAATGTGGTCAAATATTACCGCCGAGATCCTAGATTGGGTTAGGTTAAGTTATATTACGTTATTGATGTATATGAAGGTCCCACGGAGACGTAGAGGCCAACTCGCCAGGAATGTTTTCAAATATTACCGCCGAGATGTTAGGTTGGGTTAGGTTAGGTTATATTACGTTATTGACGTATATGAAGGTCAAACGGAGACGTAGAGGCCAACTCGCCAGGAATGTTGTCAAATATTACCGCCGAGATGATAGGTTGGGTTAGGTTAGGTTATATTACGTTATAGATGTATATAAAGGTCCCACGGAGACGTAGAGGCCAACAAGCCAGGAATGTGGTGAAATATTACCGCCGAGATGTTAGATTGGGTTAGGTTATGTTATATTACGTTATTGATGTATATAAAGGTACCACGGAGACGTAGAGGCCAACTCGCCAGGAATGTTGTCAAATATTACCGCCGAGATGATAGGTTGGGTTAGGTTAGGTTATATTACGTTATTGATGTATACGTGGGTTACACGGCGACGTAGAGGCCAACAAGCCAGGAATGTGGTGAAATATTACCGCCGAGATGTTAGATTGGGTTAGGTTATGTTATATTACGTTATTGATGTATATAAAGATACCACGGAGACGTAGAGGGCAACTCGCCAGGAATCTTGTCAAATATTATCGCCGAGATGATAGGTTGATTTAGGTTAGGTTATATTTTTGTTATTGATGTATATGAAGGGCCCACGGAGACGTAGAGGCCGACTCGCCAGGTATGTTGTCAAATATTACCGCGGAGATGTTACGTTGTGTTAGGTTAAGTTATATTACGTTATTGATGTATATAAAGGTCCCACGAAGACGTAGAGGCCAACTCGCCAGGAATGTGGTCAAATATTACCGCCGAGATGTTAGATTGGGTTAGGTTAGGTTATATTACGCTGTTGATGTATATGGAGGTCAAACGGAGACGTAGAGGCCAACTCGCCAGGAATGTTGTCAAATATTACCGCCGAGATGATAGGTTGGGTTAGGTTAGGTTATATTACGTTATTGATGTATACGAGGGTTACACGGAGACGTAGAGGCCAACTCGCCAAGAATGTTTTCAAATATTACCGCCGAGATGTTAGGTTGGGTTAGGTTAGGTTATCTTACGTTATAGATGTATATAAAGGTCTCACGGAGGCGTAGAGGTCTACAAGTCAGGAATGTGGTCAAATATTACCGCCGAGATGCTAGATTGGGTTAGGTTAGGTTATATTACGTTATTGAAGTATATAAAGGTCCCACGGAAACTTAGAGGCCAACAAGCCAGGAATGTGGTCAAATATTACCGCCGAGATCCTAGATTGGGTTAGGTTAAGTTATATTACGTTATTGATGTATATGAAGGTCCCACGGAGACGTAGAGGCCAACTCGCCAGGAATGTTTTCAAATATTACCGCCGAGATGTTAAGTTGGGTTAGGTTAGGTTATATTACGTTATTGATGTATATGAAGGTCAAACGGAGACGTAGAGGCCAACTCGCCAGGAATGTTGTCAAATATTACCGCCGAGATTATAGGTTGGGTTAGGTTAGGTTATATTACGTTATAGATGTATATAAAGGTCCCACGGAGACGTAGAGGCCAACTAGCCAGGAATGTTGTCAAATATTATCGCCGACATGATAGGTTAATTTAGGTTAGGTTATATTTCTTTATTGATGTATATAAAGGTCCCACGGAGACATAGAAGCCAACTCGCCAGGAATGTTGTCAAATATTACCGCCGAGATGTTAGGTTGGGTTAGGTTATGTTATATTACGTTATTGATGTATATAAAGATCCCACGGAGACGTAGAGGCCAACTCGCCAGGAATGTGGTCAAATATTACCGCCGAGATGTTAGGTTGGGTTAGGTTAGGTTATATTTCGTTATTGATGTATACGAGGATTAAACGGAGACGTAGAGGCCAACTCGCCAAGAATGTTTTCAAATATTACCGCCGAGATGTTAAGTTGGGTTAGGTTAGGTTATCTTACGTTATAGATGTATATAAAGGTCTCACGGAGACGTAGAGGTCAACAAGCCAGGAATATGGTCAAATATTACCGCCGAGATGCTAGATTGGGTTAGGTTAGGTTATATTACGTTATTGAAGTATATAAAGGTCCCACGGAGACGTAGAGGCCAACTCGCCGGGAATGTTGTCAAATGTTACCGCCGAGATGATAGGTTAGGTTAGGTTAGGTTATATTTCGTTATTGTTGTATATGAAGGTCCCTCGGAGACGTAGAGGCCAACTCGCAAGGAATGTTGTCAAATATTACCGCCGAGATGATAGGTTGGGTTAGGTTAGGTTATATTACGTTATAGATGTATGTAAAGGTCCCACGGAAACGTACAGGCCAACTCGCCAGGAATGTTGTCAAATATTACCGCCGAGATGATAGGTTGGGTTAGGTTAGGTAATATTTCTTTATTGATGTATATGAAGGTGCCACGGAGACGTAGAGGCCAACGCGCCAGGTATGTTGTCAAATATTACCGCCGAGATGTTAGGTTGGGTTAGGTTAGGTTATATTACGTTATTGATATATATAAAGTTCCCACGGAGACGGAGAAGCCAACTCGCCAGGAATGATGTCAAATTCTACCGCCGACATGATAGGTTGGGTTAGGTTAGGTTATATTACGTTATAGATGTATGTAAAGGTCCCACGGAAACGTAAATGCCAACTCGCCAGGAATGTTGTCAAATATTACCGTCGAGATGATAGGTTGGGTTAGGTTAGGTTATATTTCGTTATTGATATATATGAATGTGCCACGGAGACGTAGAGGCCAACGCGCCAGGTATGTTGTCAAATATTACCGCCGAGATGTTAGGTTGGGTTAGGTTAGGTTATATTACGTTATTGATGTATATAAAGTTCCCACTTAGACGGAGAAGCCAACTCGACAGGAATGATGTCAAATACTACCGCCGAGATGTTAGGTTGGGTTAGGTTAGGTTATATTACGTTATTGATGTATATAAAGATCCCACGGAGACGTAGAGGCCAACTCGCCAGGAATGTGGTCAAATATTACCGCCGAGATGTTAGGTTGGGTTAGGTTAGGTTATATTTCGTTATTGATGTATACGAGGGTTACACGGAGACGTAGAGGCCAACTCGCCAAGAATGTTTTCAAATATTACCGCCGAGATGTTAAGTTGGGTTAGGTTAGGTTATCTTACGTTATAGATGTATATAAAGGTCTCACGGAGACGTAGAGGTCAACAAGCCAGGAATATGGTCAAATATTACCGCCGAGATGCTAGATTGGGTTAGGTTAAGTTATATTACGTTATTGAAGTATATAAAGGTCCCACGGATACGTAGATGCCAACTCGCCAGGAATGTGGTCAAATATTACCGCCAAGATGCTAGATTGGGTTAGGTTAGGTTATATTACGTTATAGATGTATGTAAAGGTCCCACGGAAACGTAGATGCCAACTCGCCAGGAATGTGGTCAAATATTACCGCCGAGATCCTAGATTGGGTTAGGTTAAGTTATATTACGTTATTGATGTATATAAAGATCCCACGGAGACGTAGAGGCCAACTCGCCAGGAATGTGGTCAAATATTACCGCCGAGATGTTAGGTTGGGTTAGGTTAGGTTATATTTCGTTATTGATGTATACGAGGGTTAAACGGAGACGTAGAGGCCAACTCGCCAAGAATGTTTTCAAATATTACCGCCGAGATGTTAAGTTGGGTTAGGTTAGGTTATCTTACGTTATAGATGTATATAAAGGTCTCACGGAGACGTAGAGGTCAACAAGCCAGGAATATGGTCAAATATTACCGCCGAGATGCTAGATTGGGTTAGGTTAGGTTATATTACGTTATTGAAGTATATAAAGGTCCCACGGAGACGTAGAGGCCAACTCGCCGGGAATGTTGTCAAATGTTACCGCCGAGATGATAGGTTAGGTTAGGTTAGGTTATATTTCGTTATTGTTGTATATGAAGGTCCCTCGGAGACGTAGAGGCCAACTCGCAAGGAATGTTGTCAAATATTACCGCCGAGATGATAGGTTGGGTTAGGTTAGGTTATATTACGTTATAGATGTATGTAAAGGTCCCACGGAAACGTACAGGCCAACTCGCCAGGAATGTTGTCAAATATTACCGCCGAGATGATAGGTTGGGTTAGGTTAGGTAATATTTCTTTATTGATGTATATGAAGGTGCCACGGAGACGTAGAGGCCAACGCGCCAGGTATGTTGTCAAATATTACCGCCGAGATGTTAGGTTGGGTTAGGTTAGGTTATATTACGTTATTGATATATATAAAGTTCCCACGGAGACGGAGAAGCCAACTCGCTAGGAATGATGTCAAATACTACCGCCGACATGATAGGTTGGGTTAGGTTAGGTTATATTACGTTATAGATGTATGTAAAGGTCCCACGGAAACGTAGATGCCAACTCGCCAGGAATGTTGTCAAATATTACCGCCGAGATGATAGGTTGGGTTAGGTTAGGTTATATTTCGTTATTGATATATATGAATGTGCCACGGAGACGTAGAGGCCAACGCGCCAGGTATGTTGTCAAATATTACCGCCGAGATGTTAGGTTGGGTTAGGTTAGGTTATATTACGTTATTGATGTATATAAAGTTCCCACTTAGACGGAGAAGCCAACTCGACAGGAATGATGTCAAATACTACCGCCGAGATGTTAGGTTGGGTTAGGTTAGGTTATATTACGTTATTGATGTATATAAAGATCCCACGGAGACGTAGAGGCCAACTCGCCAGGAATGTGGTCAAATATTACCGCCGAGATGTTAGGTTGGGTTAGGTTAGGTTATATTTCGTTATTGATGTATACGAGGGTTACACGGAGACGTAGAGGCCAACTCGCCAAGAATGTTTTCAAATATTACCGCCGAGATGTTAAGTTGGGTTAGGTTAGGTTATCTTACGTTATAGATGTATATAAAGGTCTCACGGAGACGTAGAGGTCAACAAGCCAGGAATATGGTCAAATATTACCGCCGAGATGCTAGATTGGGTTAGGTTAGGTTATATTACGTTATTGAAGTATATAAAGGTCCCACGGAGACGTAGAGGCCAACTCGCCGGGAATGTTGTCAAATGTTACCGCCGAGATGATAGGTTAGGTTAGGTTAGGTTATATTTCGTTATTGTTGTATATGAAGGTCCCTCGGAGACGTAGAGGCCAACTCGCAAGGAATGTTGTCAAATATTACCGCCGAGATGATAGGTTGGGTTAGGTTAGGTTATATTACGTTATAGATGTATGTAAAGGTCCCACGGAAACGTACAGGCCAACTCGCCAGGAATGTTGTCAAATATTACCGCCGAGATGATAGGTTGGGTTAGGTTAGGTAATATTTCTTTATTGATGTATATGAAGGTGCCACGGAGACGTAGAGGCCAACGCGCCAGGTATGTTGTCAAATATTACCGCCGAGATGTTAGGTTGGGTTAGGTTAGGTTATATTACGTTATTGATATATATAAAGTTCCCACGGAGACGGAGAAGCCAACTCGCTAGGAATGATGTCAAATACTACCGCCGACATGATAGGTTGGGTTAGGTTAGGTTATATTACGTTATAGATGTATGTAAAGGTCCCACGGAAACGTAGATGCCAACTCGCCAGGAATGTTGTCAAATATTACCGCCGAGATGATAGGTTGGGTTAGGTTAGGTTATATTTCGTTATTGATATATATGAATGTGCCACGGAGACGTAGAGGCCAACGCGCCAGGTATGTTGTCAAATATTACCGCCGAGATGTTAGGTTGGGTTAGGTTAGGTTATATTACGTTATTGATGTATATAAAGTTCCCACTTAGACGGAGAAGCCAACTCGACAGGAATGATGTCAAATACTACCGCCGAGATGTTAGGTTGGGTTAGGTTAGGTTATATTACGTTATTGATGTATATAAAGATCCCACGGAGACGTAGAGGCCAACTCGCCAGGAATGTGGTCAAATATTACCGCCGAGATGTTAGGTTGGGTTAGGTTAGGTTATATTTCGTTATTGATGTATACGAGGGTTACACGGAGACGTAGAGGCCAACTCGCCAAGAATGTTTTCAAATATTACCGCCGAGATGTTAAGTTGGGTTAGGTTAGGTTATCTTACGTTATAGATGTATATAAAGGTCTCACGGAGACGTAGAGGTCAACAAGCCAGGAATATGGTCAAATATTACCGCCGAGATGCTAGATTGGGTTAGGTTAAGTTATATTACGTTATTGAAGTATATAAAGGTCCCACGGAGACGTAGATGCCAACTCGCCAGGAATGTGGTCAAATATTACCGCCAAGATGCTAGATTGGGTTAGGTTAGGTTATATTACGTTATAGATGTATGTAAAGGTCCCACGGAAACGTAGATGCCAACTCGCCAGGAATGTGGTCAAATATTACCGCCGAGATCCTAGATTGGGTTAGGTTAAGTTATATTACGTTATTGATGTATATGAAGGTCCCACGGAGACGTAGAGGCCAACTCGCCAGGAATGTTTTCAAATATTACCGCCGAGATGTTAAGTTGGGTTAGGTTAGGTTATATTACGTTATTGATGTATATGAAGGTCAAACGGAGACGTAGAGGCCAACTCGCCAGGAATGTTGTCAAATATTACCGCCGAGATTATAGGTTGGGTTAGGTTAGGTTATATTACGTTATAGATGTATATAAAGGTCCCACGGAGACGTAGAGGCCAACAAGCCAGGAATGTGGTGAAATATTACCGCCGAGATGTTAGATTGGGTTAGGCTAGCTTATATTATGTTATTGATGTATATAAAGATCCCACGGAGACGTAGAGGCCAACTAGCCAGGAATGTTGTCAAATATTATCGCCGAGATGATAGGTTAATTTAGGTTAGGTTATATTTCTTTATTGATGTATATAAAGGTCCCACGGAGACATAGAAGCCAACTCGCCAGGAATGTTGTCAAATATTACCGCCGAGATGTTAGGTTGGGTTAGGTTAGGTTATATTACGTTATTGATGTATATGAAGGTCAAACGGAGACGTAGAGGCCAACTCGCCAGGAATGTTGTCAAATATTACCGCCGAGATTATAGGTTGGGTTAGGTTAGGTTATATTACGTTATAGATGTATATAAAGGTCCCACGGAGACGTAGAGGCCAACTAGCCAGGAATGTTGTCAAATATTATCGCCGACATGATAGGTTAATTTAGGTTAGGTTATATTTCTTTATTGATGTATATAAAGGTCCCACGGAGACATAGAAGCCAACTCGCCAGGAATGTTGTCAAATATTACCGCCGAGATGTTAGGTTGGGTTAGGTTATGTTATATTACGTTATTGATGTATATAAAGATCCCACGGAGACGTAGAGGCCAACTCGCCAGGAATGTGGTCAAATATTACCGCCGAGATGTTAGGTTGGGTTAGGTTAGGTTATATTTCGTTATTGATGTATACGAGGATTAAACGGAGACGTAGAGGCCAACTCGCCAAGAATGTTTTCAAATATTACCGCCGAGATGTTAAGTTGGGTTAGGTTAGGTTATCTTACGTTATAGATGTATATAAAGGTCTCACGGAGACGTAGAGGTCAACAAGCCAGGAATATGGTCAAATATTACCGCCGAGATGCTAGATTGGGTTAGGTTAGGTTATATTACGTTATTGAAGTATATAAAGGTCCCACGGAGACGTAGAGGCCAACTCGCCGGGAATGTTGTCAAATGTTACCGCCGAGATGATAGGTTAGGTTAGGTTAGGTTATATTTCGTTATTGTTGTATACGAGGGTTACACGGAGACGTAGAGGCCAACTCGCCAAGAATGTTTTCAAATATTACCGCCGAGATGTTAGGTTGGGTTAGGTTAGGTTATCTTACGTTATAGATGTATATAAAGGTCTCACGGAGACGTAGAGGTCAACAAGCCAGGAATGTGGTCAAATATTACCGCGGAGATGTTGGGTTGGGTTAGGTTAAGTTATATTACGTTATTGATGTATACAAAAGTCCCACGAAGACGTAGAGGCCAACTCGCCAGGAATGTGGTCAAATATTCCCGCCGAGATGTTAGATTGGGTTAGGCTAGCTTATATTATGTTATTGATGTATATAAAGGCCCCACGGAGACGTAGAGGACAACTCGCCAGGAATGTTTTCAAATATTACCGCCGAGATGTTAGGTTGGGTTAGGTTAGGTTATATTACGTTATTGACGTATATGAAGGTCAAACGGAGACGTAGAGGCCAACTCGCCAGGAATGTTGTCTAATATTACCGCCGAGATGATAGGTTGGGTTAGGTTAGGTTATATTACGTTATAGATGTATATAAAGGTCTCACGGAGACGTAGAGGCCAACAAGCCAGGAATGTGGTGAAATATTACCGCCGAGATGTTAGATTGGGTTAGGTTATGTTATATTACGTTATTGATGTATATAAAGATACCACGGAGACGTAGAGAGCAACTCGCCAGGAATCTTGTCAAATATTATCGCCGAGATGATAGGTTGATTTAGGTTAGGTTATATTTTTGTTATTGATGTATATGAAGGGCCCACGGAGACGTGGAGGCCGACTCGCCAGGTATGTTGTCAAATATTACCGCGGAGATGTTTCGTTGTGTTAGGTTAAGTTATATTACGTTATTGATGTATATAAAGGTCCCACGAAGACGTAGAGGCCAACTCGCCAGGAATGCGGTCAAATATTACCGCCGAGATGTTAGATTGGGTTAGGTTAGGTTATATTACGTTATAGATCTATATTAAGGTCCCACGGAGACGTAGAGTCCAATAAGCCAGGAACGTGGTCAAATATTACCGCCGAAATGTTAGGTTGGGTTAGGTTAAGTTATATTACGTTATTGATGTATATAAAGGTCCCACGGAGACGTAGATGCCAACTCGCCAGGAATGTTTTCAAATATTACCGCCGAGATGTTAGGTTGGGTTAGGTTAGGTTATATTACGTTATAGATGTATATAAAGGTCTCACGGACACGTAGAGGCCAACAAGCCAGGAATGTGGTCAAATATTACCGCCGAGATGCTAGATTGGGTTAGGTTAGGTTATATTACGTTATTGATGTATATGAAGGTCTCTCGGACACGTAGAGGCCAACTCGCCAGGAATGTTTTCAAATATTACCGCCGAGATGTTAGGTTGGGTTAGGTTAGGTTATATTACGTTACTGATGTATATAAAGGTCCCACGGAAACGTAGAGGCCAACTCGCCGGGAATGTTGTCAAATGTTACCGCCGAGATGTTAGGTTGGGTTAGGTTAGGTTATATTACGTTATTGACGTATATGAAGGGCCCACGGAGACGTAGAGGCCGACTCGCCAGGTATGTTGCCAAATATTACCGCGGAGATGTTACGTAGTGTTAGGTTAAGTTATATTACGTTATTGATGTATATAAAGGTCCCACGAAGACGTAGAGGCCAACTCGCCAGGAATGTGGTCAAATATTACCGCCGAGATGTTAGATTGGGTTAGGCTAGCTTATATTATGTTATTGATGTATATAAAGATCCCACGGAGACGTAGAGGCCCACTAGCCAGGAATGTTGTCAAATATTATCGCCGAGATGATAGGTTGATTTAGGTTAGGTTATATTTCTTTATTGATGTATATAAAGGTCCCACGGAGACATAGAAGCCAACTCGCCAGGAATGTTGTCAAATATTACCGCCGAGATGTTAGGTTATGTTAGGTTAGGTTATATTTCGTTATTGTTGTATATGAAGGTCCCTCGGAGACGTAGAGGCCAACTCGCCAGGAATGATGTCAAATATTACCGCCGAGATGTTAGATTGGGTTAGGTTAGGTTATATTACGTTATTGATGTATATGAAGGTCAAACGGAGACGTAGAGGCCAACTCGCCAGGAATGTTGTCAAATATTACCGCCGAGATGATAGGTTGGGTTAGGTTAGGTTATATTACGTTATAGATGTATATAAAGGTCTCACGGAGACGTAGAGGCCAACAAGCCAGGAATTTGGTCAAATATTACCGCCGAGATGATAGGTTGATTTAGGTTAGGTTATATTTGGCTATTTATGTATATGAAGGGCCCACGGAGACGTAGAGGCCAACTCGCCAGGAATGTTTTCAAATATTACCGCCGAGATGATAGGTTGGGTTAAGTTACGTTATATTACGTTATTGATGTATACGAGGGTCCCACGGTAACGTAGAGGCCAACTCGCCAGGAATGTTGTCAAATATTACCGCCGATATGATAGGTTGGGTTAGGTTAGGTTATATTTCGTTATTGATGTATATGAATGTGCCACGGAGACGTAGAGGCCAACTCGCCAGGAATGATGTCAAATATTACCGCCGAGATGTTAGGTTGGGTTAGGTTAAGTTATATTACGTTATTGATGTATATAAAGGTCCCACGGAGACGTAGATGCCAACTCGCCAGGAATGTTTTCAAATATTACCACCGAGATGTTAGGTTGGGTTAGGTTAGGTTATATTACGTTATAGATGTATATAAAGGTCTCACGGAGACGTAGAGGCCAACAAGCCAGGAATGTGGTCAAATATTACCGCCGAGATGCTAGATTGGGTTAGGTTAGGTTATATTACGTTATTGATGTATATGAAGGTCTCTCGGAGACGTAGAGGCCAACTCGCCAGGAATGTTTTCAAATATTACCGCCGAGATGTTAGGTTGGGTTAGGTTAGGTTATATTACGTTACTGATGTATATAAAGGTCCCACGGAGACGTAGAGGCCAACTCGCCGGGAATGTTGTCAAATGTTACCGCCGAGATGATAGGTTATGTTAGGTTAGGTTATATTTCGTTATTGTTGTATATGAAGGTCCCTCGGAGACGTAGAGGCCAACTCGCCAGGAATGATGTCAAATATTACCGCCGAGATGTTAGATTGGGTTAGGTTAGGTTATATTACGTTATTGATGTATATGAAGGTCAAACGGAGACGTAGAGGCCAACTCGCCAGGAATGTTGTCAAATATTACCGCCGAGATGATAGGTTGGGTTAGGTTAGGTTACATTACGTTATAGATGTATATAAAGGTCTCACGGAGACGTAGAGGCCAACAAGCCAGGAATGTGGTCAAATATTACCGCCGAGATCCTAGATTGGGTTAGGTTAAGTTATATTACGTTATTGATGTATATGAAGGTCCCACGGAGACGTAGAGGCCAACTCGCCAGGAATGTTTTCAAATATTACCGCCGAGATGTTAGGTTGGGTTAGGTTAGGTTATATTACGTTATTGACGTATATGAAGGTCAAACGGAGACGTAGAGGCCAACTCGCCAGGAATGTTGTCAAATATTACCGCCGAGATGATAGGTTGGGTTAGGTTAGGTTATATTACGTTATAGATGTATATAAAGGTCCCACGGAGACGTAGAGGCCAACAAGCCAGGAATGTGGTGAAATATTACCGCCGAGATGTTAGATTGGGTTAGGTTATGTTATATTACGTTATTGATGTATATAAAGATACCACGGAGACGTAGAGGGCAACTCGCCAGGAATCTTGTCAAATATTATCGCCGAGATGATAGGTTGATTTAGGTTAGGTTATATTTTTGTTATTGATGTATATGAAGGGCCCACGGAGACGTAGAGGCCGACTCGCCTGGTATGTTGTCAAATATTACCGCGGAGATGTTACGTTGTGTTAGGTTAAGTTATATTACGTTATTGATGTATATAAAGGTCCCACGAAGACGTAGAGGCCAACTCGCCAGGAATGTGGTCAAATATTACCGCCGAGATGTTAGATTGGGTTAGGCTAGCTTATATTATGTTATTGATGTATATAAAGATCCCACGGAGACGTAGAGGCCCACTAGCCAGGAATGTTGTCAAATATTACCGCCGAGATGTTAGGTTATGTTAGGTTAGGTTATATTTCGTTATTGTTGTATATGAAGGTCCCTCGGAGACGTAGAGGCCAACTCGCCAGGAATGATGTCAAATATTACCGCCGAGATGTTAGATTGGGTTAGGTTAGGTTATATTACGCTGTTGATGTATATGGAGGTCAAACGGAGACGTAGAGGCCAACTCGCCAGGAATGTTGTCAAATATTACCGCCGAGATGATAGGTTGGGTTAGGTTAGGTTATATTACGTTATTGATGTATACGAGGGTTACACGGAGACGTAGAGGCCAACTCGCCAAGAATGTTTTCAAATATTACCGCCGAGATGTTAGGTTGGGTTAGGTTAGGTTATCTTACGTTATAGATGTATATAAAGGTCTCACGGAGGCGTAGAGGTCTACAAGTCAGGAATGTGGTCAAATATTACCGCCCAGATGCTAGATTGGGTTAGGTTAGGTTATATTACGTTATTGAAGTATATAAAGGTCCCACGGAAACGTAGAGGCCAACAAGCCAGGAATGTGGTCAAATATTACCGCCGAGATCCTAGATTGGGTTAGGTTAAGTTATATTACGTTATTGATGTATATGAAGGTCCCACGGAGACGTAGAGGCCAACTCGCAAGGAATGTTTTCAAATATTACCGCCGAGATGTTAAGTTGGGTTAGGTTAGGTTATATTACGTTATTGATGTATATGAAGGTCAAACGGAGACGTAGAGGCCAACTCGCCAGGAATGTTGTCAAATATTACCGCCGAGATGTTAGGTTGGGTTAGGTTATGTTATATTACGTTATTGATGTATATAAAGATCCCACGGAGACGTAGAGGCCAACTCGCCAGGAATGTGGTCAAATATTACCGCCGAGATGTTAGGTTGGGTTAGGTTAGGTTATATTTCGTTATTGATGTATACGAGGGTTAAACGGAGACGTAGAGGCCAACTCGCCAAGAATGTTTTCAAATATTACCGCCGAGATGTTAAGTCGGGTTAGGTTAGGTTATCTTACGTTATAGATTTATATAAAGGTCTCACGGAGACGTAGAGGTCAACAAGCCAGGAATATGGTCAAATATTACCGCCGAGATGCTAGATTGGGTTAGGTTAGGTTATATTACGTTATTGAAGTATATAAAGGTGCCACGGAGACGTAGAGGCCAACTCGCCGGGAATGTTGTCAAATGTTACCGCCGAGATGATAGGTTAGGTTAGGTTAGGTTATATTTCGTTATTGTTGTATATGAAGGTCCCTCGGAGACGTAGAGGCCAACTCGCAAGGAATGTTGTCAAATATTACCGCCGAGATGATAGGTTGGGTTAGGTTAGGTTATATTACGTTATAGATGTATGTAAAGGTCCCACGGAAACGTACAGGCCAACTCGCCAGGAATGTGGTCAAATATTACCGCCGAGATGTTAGGTTGGGTTAGGTTAGGTTATATTTCGTTATTGATGTATACGAGGGTTACACGGAGACGTAGAGGCCAACTCGCCAAGAATGTTTTCAAATATTACCGCCGAGATGTTAAGTTGGGTTAGGTTAGGTTATCTTACGTTATAGATGTATATAAAGGTCTCACGGAGACGTAGAGGTCAACAAGCCAGGAATATGGTCAAATATTACCGCCGAGATGCTAGATTGGGTTAGGTTAAGTTATATTACGTTATTGAAGTATATAAAGGTCCCACGGAGACGTAGATGCCAACTCGCCAGGAATGTGGTCAAATATTACCGCCAAGATGCTAGATTGGGTTAGGTTAGGTTATATTACGTTATAGATGTATGTAAAGGTCCCACGGAAACGTAGATGCCAACTCGCCAGGAATGTGGTCAAATATTACCGCCGAGATCCTAGATTGGGTTAGGTTAAGTTATATTACGTTATTGATGTATATGAAGGTCCCACGGAGACGTAGAGGCCAACTCGCCAGGAATGTTATCAAATATTACCGCCGAGATGTTAAGTTGGGTTAGGTTAGGTTATATTACGTTATTGATGTATATGAAGGTCAAACGGAGACGTAGAGGCCAACTCGCCAGGAATGTTGTCAAATATTACAGCCGAGATTATAGGTTGGGTTAGGTTAGGTTATATTACGTTATAGATGTATATAAAGGTCCCACGGAGACGTAGAGGCCAACAAGCCAGGAATGTGGTGAAATATTACCGCCGAGATGTTAGATTGGGTTAGGCTAGCTTATATTATGTTATTGATGTATATAAAGATCCCACGGAGACGTAGAGGCCAACTAGCCAGGAATGTTGTCAAATATTATCGCCGAGATGATAGGTTAATTTAGGTTAGGTTATATTTCTTTATTGATGTATATAAAGGTCCCACGGAGACATAGAAGCCAACTCGCCAGGAATGTTGTCAAATATTACCGCCGAGATGTTAGGTTGGGTTAGGTTATGTTATATTACGTTATTGATGTATATAAAGATCCCACGGAGACGTAGAGGCCAACTCGCCAGGAATGTGGTCAAATATTACCGCCGAGATGTTAGGTTGGGTTAGGTTAGGTTATATTTCGTTATTGATGTATACGAGGGTTACACGGAGACGTAGAGGCCAACTCGCCAAGAATGTTTTCAAATATTACCGCCGAGATGATAGGTTGGGTTAGGTTAGGTTATATTACGTTATAGATGTATGTAAAGGTCCCACGGAAACGTACAGGCCAACTCGCCAGGAATGTTGTCAAATATTACCGCCGAGATGATAGGTTGGGTTAGGCTAGGTTATATTACGTTATTGATATATATAAAGTTCCCACGGAGACGGAGAAGCCAACTCGCCAGGAATGATGTCAAACACTACCGCCGAGATGTTAGGTTGGGTTAGGTTAAGTTATATTATGTTATTGATGTATATAAAGGTCCCACGGAGACGTAGAGGCCAACTCGCCAGGAATGATGTCAAATATTACCGCCGAGATGTTAGGTTGGGTTAGGTTAGGTTCTATTACGTTATTGATGTATATAAATGTCCCACGGAGACGTAGATGCCAACTCGCCAGGAATGTGGTCAAATATTACCGCCCAGATGCTAGATTGGGTTAGGTTAGGTTATATTACGTTATTAATGTATATGAAGGTCCCACGGAGACGTAGAGGCCAACTCGCCAGGAATGTTTTCAAATATATACCGCCGAGATGTTAGGTTGGGTTAGGTTATGTTATATTACGTTACTGATGTATATAAAGGTCCCACGGAGACGAAGAGGCCAACTCGCCGGGAATGTTGTCAAATGTTACCGCCGAGATGAGAGGTTGGGTTAGGTTAGGTTATATTTCGTTATTGATGTATATGAATGTGCCACGGAGACGTAGAGGCCAACTCGCCAGGAATGATGTCAAATATTACCGCCGAGATGATAGGTTGGGTTAGGTTAGGTTACATTACGTTATAGATGTATATAAAGGTCTCACGGAGACGTAGAGGCCAACAAGCCAGGAATGTGGTCAAATATTACCGCCGAGATCCTAGATTGGGTTAGGTTAAGTTATATTACGTTATTGATGTATATGAAGGTCCCACGGAGACGTAGAGGCCAACTCGCCAGGAATGTTTTCAAATATTACCGCCGAGATGTTAGGTTGGGTTAGGTTAGGTTATATTACGTTATTGACGTATATGAAGGTCAAACGGAGACGTAGAGGCCAACTCGCCAGGAATGTTGTCAAATATTACCGCCGAGATGATAGGTTGGGTTAGGTTAGGTTATATTACGTTATAGATGTATATAAAGGTCCCACGGAGACGTAGAGGCCAACAAGCCAGGAATGTGGTGAAATATTACCGCCGAGATGTTAGATTGGGTTAGGTTATGTTATATTACGTTATTGATGTATATAAAGGTACCACGGAGACGTAGAGGCCAACTCGCCAGGAATGTTGTCAAATATTACCGCCGAGATGATAGGTTGGGTTAGGTTAGGTTATATTACGTTATTGATGTATACGTGGGTTACACGGCGACGTAGAGGCCAACAAGCCAGGAATGTGGTGAAATATTACCGCCGAGATGTTAGATTGGGTTAGGTTATGTTATATTACGTTATTGATGTATATAAAGATACCACGGAGACGTAGAGGGCAACTCGCCAGGAATCTTGTCAAATATTATCGCCGAGATGATAGGTTGATTTAGGTTAGGTTATATTTTTGTTATTGATGTATATGAAGGGCCCACGGAGACGTAGAGGCCGACTCGCCAGGTATGTTGTCAAATATTACCGCGGAGATGTTACGTTGTGTTAGGTTAAGTTATATTACGTTATTGATGTATATAAAGGTCCCACGAAGACGTAGAGGCCAACTCGCCAGGAATGTGGTCAAATATTACCGCCGAGATGTTAGATTGGGTTAGGTTAGGTTATATTACGCTGTTGATGTATATGGAGGTCAAACGGAGACGTAGAGGCCAACTCGCCAGGAATGTTGTCAAATATTACCGCCGAGATGATAGGTTGGGTTAGGTTAGGTTATATTACGTTATTGATGTATACGAGGGTTACACGGAGACGTAGAGGCCAACTCGCCAAGAATGTTTTCAAATATTACCGCCGAGATGTTAGGTTGGGTTAGGTTAGGTTATCTTACGTTATAGATGTATATAAAGGTCTCACGGAGGCGTAGAGGTCTACAAGTCAGGAATGTGGTCAAATATTACCGCCGAGATGCTAGATTGGGTTAGGTTAGGTTATATTACGTTATTGAAGTATATAAAGGTCCCACGGAAACTTAGAGGCCAACAAGCCAGGAATGTGGTCAAATATTACCGCCGAGATCCTAGATTGGGTTAGGTTAAGTTATATTACGTTATTGATGTATATGAAGGTCCCACGGAGACGTAGAGGCCAACTCGCCAGGAATGTTTTCAAATATTACCGCCGAGATGTTAAGTTGGGTTAGGTTAGGTTATATTACGTTATTGATGTATATGAAGGTCAAACGGAGACGTAGAGGCCAACTCGCCAGGAATGTTGTCAAATATTACCGCCGAGATTATAGGTTGGGTTAGGTTAGGTTATATTACGTTATAGATGTATATAAAGGTCCCACGGAGACGTAGAGGCCAACTAGCCAGGAATGTTGTCAAATATTATCGCCGACATGATAGGTTAATTTAGGTTAGGTTATATTTCTTTATTGATGTATATAAAGGTCCCACGGAGACATAGAAGCCAACTCGCCAGGAATGTTGTCAAATATTACCGCCGAGATGTTAGGTTGGGTTAGGTTATGTTATATTACGTTATTGATGTATATAAAGATCCCACGGAGACGTAGAGGCCAACTCGCCAGGAATGTGGTCAAATATTACCGCCGAGATGTTAGGTTGGGTTAGGTTAGGTTATATTTCGTTATTGATGTATACGAGGATTAAACGGAGACGTAGAGGCCAACTCGCCAAGAATGTTTTCAAATATTACCGCCGAGATGTTAAGTTGGGTTAGGTTAGGTTATCTTACGTTATAGATGTATATAAAGGTCTCACGGAGACGTAGAGGTCAACAAGCCAGGAATATGGTCAAATATTACCGCCGAGATGCTAGATTGGGTTAGGTTAGGTTATATTACGTTATTGAAGTATATAAAGGTCCCACGGAGACGTAGAGGCCAACTCGCCGGGAATGTTGTCAAATGTTACCGCCGAGATGATAGGTTAGGTTAGGTTAGGTTATATTTCGTTATTGTTGTATATGAAGGTCCCTCGGAGACGTAGAGGCCAACTCGCAAGGAATGTTGTCAAATATTACCGCCGAGATGATAGGTTGGGTTAGGTTAGGTTATATTACGTTATAGATGTATGTAAAGGTCCCACGGAAACGGACAGGCCAACTCGCCAGGAATGTTGTCAAATATTACCGCCGAGATGATAGGTTGGGTTAGGTTAGGTAATATTTCTTTATTGATGTATATGAAGGTGCCACGGAGACGTAGAGGCCAACGCGCCAGGTATGTTGTCAAATATTACCGCCGAGATGTTAGGTTGGGTTAGGTTAGGTTATATTACGTTATTGATATATATAAAGTTCCCACGGAGACGGAGAAGCCAACTCGCCAGGAATGATGTCAAATTCTACCGCCGACATGATAGGTTGGGTTAGGTTAGGTTATATTACGTTATAGATGTATGTAAAGGTCCCACGGAAACGTAAATGCCAACTCGCCAGGAATGTTGTCAAATATTACCGTCGAGATGATAGGTTGGGTTAGGTTAGGTTATATTTCGTTATTGATATATATGAATGTGCCACGGAGACGTAGAGGCCAACGCGCCAGGTATGTTGTCAAATATTACCGCCGAGATGTTAGGTTGGGTTAGGTTAGGTTATATTACGTTATTGATGTATATAAAGTTCCCACTTAGACGGAGAAGCCAACTCGACAGGAATGATGTCAAATACTACCGCCGAGATGTTAGGTTGGGTTAGGTTAGGTTATATTACGTTATTGATGTATATAAAGATCCCACGGAGACGTAGAGGCCAACTCGCCAGGAATGTGGTCAAATATTACCGCCGAGATGTTAGGTTGGGTTAGGTTAGGTTATATTTCGTTATTGATGTATACGAGGGTTACACGGAGACGTAGAGGCCAACTCGCCAAGAATGTTTTCAAATATTACCGCCGAGATGTTAAGTTGGGTTAGGTTAGGTTATCTTACGTTATAGATGTATATAAAGGTCTCACGGAGACGTAGAGGTCAACAAGCCAGGAATATGGTCAAATATTACCGCCGAGATGCTAGATTGGGTTAGGTTAAGTTATATTACGTTATTGAAGTATATAAAGGTCCCACGGAGACGTAGATGCCAACTCGCCAGGAATGTGGTCAAATATTACCGCCAAGATGCTAGATTGGGTTAGGTTAGGTTATATTACGTTATAGATGTATGTAAAGGTCCCACGGAAACGTAGATGCCAACTCGCCAGGAATGTGGTCAAATATTACCGCCGAGATCCTAGATTGGGTTAGGTTAAGTTATATTACGTTATTGATGTATATAAAGATCCCACGGAGACGTAGAGGCCAACTCGCCAGGAATGTGGTCAAATATTACCGCCGAGATGTTAGGTTGGGTTAGGTTAGGTTATATTTCGTTATTGATGTATACGAGGGTTAAACGGAGACGTAGAGGCCAACTCGCCAAGAATGTTTTCAAATATTACCGCCGAGATGTTAAGTTGGGTTAGGTTAGGTTATCTTACGTTATAGATGTATATAAAGGTCTCACGGAGACGTAGAGGTCAACAAGCCAGGAATATGGTCAAATATTACCGCCGAGATGCTAGATTGGGTTAGGTTAGGTTATATTACGTTATTGAAGTATATAAAGGTCCCACGGAGACGTAGAGGCCAACTCGCCGGGAATGTTGTCAAATGTTACCGCCGAGATGATAGGTTAGGTTAGGTTAGGTTATATTTCGTTATTGTTGTATATGAAGGTCCCTCGGAGACGTAGAGGCCAACTCGCAAGGAATGTTGTCAAATATTACCGCCGAGATGATAGGTTGGGTTAGGTTAGGTTATATTACGTTATAGATGTATGTAAAGGTCCCACGGAAACGTACAGGCCAACTCGCCAGGAATGTTGTCAAATATTACCGCCGAGATGATAGGTTGGGTTAGGTTAGGTAATATTTCTTTATTGATGTATATGAAGGTGCCACGGAGACGTAGAGGCCAACGCGCCAGGTATGTTGTCAAATATTACCGCCGAGATGTTAGGTTGGGTTAGGTTAGGTTATATTACGTTATTGATATATATAAAGTTCCCACGGAGACGGAGAAGCCAACTCGCTAGGAATGATGTCAAATACTACCGCCGACATGATAGGTTGGGTTAGGTTAGGTTATATTACGTTATAGATGTATGTAAAGGTCCCACGGAAACGTAGATGCCAACTCGCCAGGAATGTTGTCAAATATTACCGCCGAGATGATAGGTTGGGTTAGGTTAGGTTATATTTCGTTATTGATATATATGAATGTGCCACGGAGACGTAGAGGCCAACGCGCCAGGTATGTTGTCAAATATTACCGCCGAGATGTTAGGTTGGGTTAGGTTAGGTTATATTACGTTATTGATGTATATAAAGTTCCCACTTAGACGGAGAAGCCAACTCGACAGGAATGATGTCAAATACTACCGCCGAGATGTTAGGTTGGGTTAGGTTAGGTTATATTACGTTATTGATGTATATAAAGATCCCACGGAGACGTAGAGGCCAACTCGCCAGGAATGTGGTCAAATATTACCGCCGAGATGTTAGGTTGGGTTAGGTTAGGTTATATTTCGTTATTGATGTATACGAGGGTTACACGGAGACGTAGAGGCCAACTCGCCAAGAATGTTTTCAAATATTACCGCCGAGATGTTAAGTTGGGTTAGGTTAGGTTATCTTACGTTATAGATGTATATAAAGGTCTCACGGAGACGTAGAGGTCAACAAGCCAGGAATATGGTCAAATATTACCGCCGAGATGCTAGATTGGGTTAGGTTAGGTTATATTACGTTATTGAAGTATATAAAGGTCCCACGGAGACGTAGAGGCCAACTCGCCGGGAATGTTGTCAAATGTTACCGCCGAGATGATAGGTTAGGTTAGGTTAGGTTATATTTCGTTATTGTTGTATATGAAGGTCCCTCGGAGACGTAGAGGCCAACTCGCAAGGAATGTTGTCAAATATTACCGCCGAGATGATAGGTTGGGTTAGGTTAGGTTATATTACGTTATAGATGTATGTAAAGGTCCCACGGAAACGTACAGGCCAACTCGCCAGGAATGTTGTCAAATATTACCGCCGAGATGATAGGTTGGGTTAGGTTAGGTAATATTTCTTTATTGATGTATATGAAGGTGCCACGGAGACGTAGAGGCCAACGCGCCAGGTATGTTGTCAAATATTACCGCCGAGATGTTAGGTTGGGTTAGGTTAGGTTATATTACGTTATTGATATATATAAAGTTCCCACGGAGACGGAGAAGCCAACTCGCTAGGAATGATGTCAAATACTACCGCCGACATGATAGGTTGGGTTAGGTTAGGTTATATTACGTTATAGATGTATGTAAAGGTCCCACGGAAACGTAGATGCCAACTCGCCAGGAATGTTGTCAAATATTACCGCCGAGATGATAGGTTGGGTTAGGTTAGGTTATATTTCGTTATTGATATATATGAATGTGCCACGGAGACGTAGAGGCCAACGCGCCAGGTATGTTGTCAAATATTACCGCCGAGATGTTAGGTTGGGTTAGGTTAGGTTATATTACGTTATTGATGTATATAAAGTTCCCACTTAGACGGAGAAGCCAACTCGACAGGAATGATGTCAAATACTACCGCCGAGATGTTAGGTTGGGTTAGGTTAGGTTATATTACGTTATTGATGTATATAAAGATCCCACGGAGACGTAGAGGCCAACTCGCCAGGAATGTGGTCAAATATTACCGCCGAGATGTTAGGTTGGGTTAGGTTAGGTTATATTTCGTTATTGATGTATACGAGGGTTACACGGAGACGTAGAGGCCAACTCGCCAAGAATGTTTTCAAATATTACCGCCGAGATGTTAAGTTGGGTTAGGTTAGGTTATCTTACGTTATAGATGTATATAAAGGTCTCACGGAGACGTAGAGGTCAACAAGCCAGGAATATGGTCAAATATTACCGCCGAGATGCTAGATTGGGTTAGGTTAAGTTATATTACGTTATTGAAGTATATAAAGGTCCCACGGAGACGTAGATGCCAACTCGCCAGGAATGTGGTCAAATATTACCGCCAAGATGCTAGATTGGGTTAGGTTAGGTTATATTACGTTATAGATGTATGTAAAGGTCCCACGGAAACGTAGATGCCAACTCGCCAGGAATGTGGTCAAATATTACCGCCGAGATCCTAGATTGGGTTAGGTTAAGTTATATTACGTTATTGATGTATATGAAGGTCCCACGGAGACGTAGAGGCCAACTCGCCAGGAATGTTTTCAAATATTACCGCCGAGATGTTAAGTTGGGTTAGGTTAGGTTATATTACGTTATTGATGTATATGAAGGTCAAACGGAGACGTAGAGGCCAACTCGCCAGGAATGTTGTCAAATATTACCGCCGAGATTATAGGTTGGGTTAGGTTAGGTTATATTACGTTATAGATGTATATAAAGGTCCCACGGAGACGTAGAGGCCAACAAGCCAGGAATGTGGTGAAATATTACCGCCGAGATGTTAGATTGGGTTAGGCTAGCTTATATTATGTTATTGATGTATATAAAGATCCCACGGAGACGTAGAGGCCAACTAGCCAGGAATGTTGTCAAATATTATCGCCGAGATGATAGGTTAATTTAGGTTAGGTTATATTTCTTTATTGATGTATATAAAGGTCCCACGGAGACATAGAAGCCAACTCGCCAGGAATGTTGTCAAATATTACCGCCGAGATGTTAGGTTGGGTTAGGTTAGGTTATATTACGTTATTGATGTATATGAAGGTCAAACGGAGACGTAGAGGCCAACTCGCCAGGAATGTTGTCAAATATTACCGCCGAGATTATAGGTTGGGTTAGGTTAGGTTATATTACGTTATAGATGTATATAAAGGTCCCACGGAGACGTAGAGGCCAACTAGCCAGGAATGTTGTCAAATATTATCGCCGACATGATAGGTTAATTTAGGTTAGGTTATATTTCTTTATTGATGTATATAAAGGTCCCACGGAGACATAGAAGCCAACTCGCCAGGAATGTTGTCAAATATTACCGCCGAGATGTTAGGTTGGGTTAGGTTATGTTATATTACGTTATTGATGTATATAAAGATCCCACGGAGACGTAGAGGCCAACTCGCCAGGAATGTGGTCAAATATTACCGCCGAGATGTTAGGTTGGGTTAGGTTAGGTTATATTTCGTTATTGATGTATACGAGGATTAAACGGAGACGTAGAGGCCAACTCGCCAAGAATGTTTTCAAATATTACCGCCGAGATGTTAAGTTGGGTTAGGTTAGGTTATCTTACGTTATAGATGTATATAAAGGTCTCACGGAGACGTAGAGGTCAACAAGCCAGGAATATGGTCAAATATTACCGCCGAGATGCTAGATTGGGTTAGGTTAGGTTATATTACGTTATTGAAGTATATAAAGGTCCCACGGAGACGTAGAGGCCAACTCGCCGGGAATGTTGTCAAATGTTACCGCCGAGATGATAGGTTAGGTTAGGTTAGGTTATATTTCGTTATTGTTGTATATGAAGGTCCCTCGGAGACGTAGAGGCCAACTCGCAAGGAATGTTGTCAAATATTACCGCCGAGATGATAGGTTGGGTTAGGTTAGGTTATATTACGTTATAGATGTATGTAAAGGTCCCACGGAAACGTACAGGCCAACTCGCCAGGAATGTTGTCAAATATTACCGCCGAGATGATAGGTTGGGTTAGGTTAGGTAATATTTCTTTATTGATGTATATGAAGGTGCCACGGAGACGTAGAGGCCAACGCGCCAGGTATGTTGTCAAATATTACCGCCGAGATGTTAGGTTGGGTTAGGTTAGGTTATATTACGTTATTGATATATATAAAGTTCCCACGGAGACGGAGAAGCCAACTCGCCAGGAATGATGTCAAATTCTACCGCCGACATGATAGGTTGGGTTAGGTTAGGTTATATTACGTTATAGATGTATGTAAAGGTCCCACGGAAACGTAAATGCCAACTCGCCAGGAATGTTGTCAAATATTACCGTCGAGATGATAGGTTGGGTTAGGTTAGGTTATATTTCGTTATTGATATATATGAATGTGCCACGGAGACGTAGAGGCCAACGCGCCAGGTATGTTGTCAAATATTACCGCCGAGATGTTAGGTTGGGTTAGGTTAGGTTATATTACGTTATTGATGTATATAAAGTTCCCACTTAGACGGAGAAGCCAACTCGACAGGAATGATGTCAAATACTACCGCCGAGATGTTAGGTTGGGTTAGGTTAGGTTATATTACGTTATTGATGTATATAAAGATCCCACGGAGACGTAGAGGCCAACTCGCCAGGAATGTGGTCAAATATTACCGCCGAGATGTTAGGTTGGGTTAGGTTAGGTTATATTTCGTTATTGATGTATACGAGGGTTACACGGAGACGTAGAGGCCAACTCGCCAAGAATGTTTTCAAATATTACCGCCGAGATGGTAAGTTGGGTTAGGTTAGGTTATCTTACGTTATAGATGTATATAAAGGTCTCACGGAGACGTAGAGGTCAACAAGCCAGGAATATGGTCAAATATTACCGCCGAGATGCTAGATTGGGTTAGGTTAAGTTATATTACGTTATTGAAGTATATAAAGGTCCCACGGAGACGTAGATGCCAACTCGCCAGGAATGTGGTCAAATATTACCGCCAAGATGCTAGATTGGGTTAGGTTAGGTTATATTACGTTATAGATGTATGTAAAGGTCCCACGGAAACGTAGATGCCAACTCGCCAGGAATGTGGTCAAATATTACCGCCGAGATCCTAGATTGGGTTAGGTTAAGTTATATTACGTTATTGATGTATATAAAGATCCCACGGAGACGTAGAGGCCAACTCGCCAGGAATGTGGTCAAATATTACCGCCGAGATGTTAGGTTGGGTTAGGTTAGGTTATATTTCGTTATTGATGTATACGAGGGTTAAACGGAGACGTAGAGGCCAACTCGCCAAGAATGTTTTCAAATATTACCGCCGAGATGTTAAGTTGGGTTAGGTTAGGTTATCTTACGTTATAGATGTATATAAAGGTCTCACGGAGACGTAGAGGTCAACAAGCCAGGAATATGGTCAAATATTACCGCCGAGATGCTAGATTGGGTTAGGTTAGGTTATATTACGTTATTGAAGTATATAAAGGTCCCACGGAGACGTAGAGGCCAACTCGCCGGGAATGTTGTCAAATGTTACCGCCGAGATGATAGGTTAGGTTAGGTTAGGTTATATTTCGTTATTGTTGTATATGAAGGTCCCTCGGAGACGTAGAGGCCAACTCGCAAGGAATGTTGTCAAATATTACCGCCGAGATGATAGGTTGGGTTAGGTTAGGTTATATTACGTTATAGATGTATGTAAAGGTCCCACGGAAACGTACAGGCCAACTCGCCAGGAATGTTGTCAAATATTACCGCCGAGATGATAGGTTGGGTTAGGTTAGGTAATATTTCTTTATTGATGTATATGAAGGTGCCACGGAGACGTAGAGGCCAACGCGCCAGGTATGTTGTCAAATATTACCGCCGAGATGTTAGGTTGGGTTAGGTTAGGTTATATTACGTTATTGATATATATAAAGTTCCCACGGAGACGGAGAAGCCAACTCGCCAGGAATGATGTCAAATACTACCGCCGACATGATAGGTTGGGTTAGGTTAGGTTATATTACGTTATAGATGTATGTAAAGGTCCCACGGAAACGTAGATGCCAACTCGCCAGGAATGTTGTCAAATATTACCGCCGAGATGATAGGTTGGGTTAGGTTAGGTTATATTTCGTTATTGATATATATGAATGTGCCACGGAGACGTAGAGGCCAACGCGCCAGGTATGTTGTCAAATATTACCGCCGAGATGTTAGGTTGGGTTAGGTTAGGTTATATTACGTTATTGATGTATATAAAGTTCCCACTTAGACGGAGAAGCCAACTCGACAGGAATGATGTCAAATACTACCGCCGAGATGTTAGGTTGGGTTAGGTTAGGTTATATTACGTTATTGATGTATATAAAGATCCCACGGAGACGTAGAGGCCAACTCGCCAGGAATGTGGTCAAATATTACCGCCGAGATGTTAGGTTGGGTTAGGTTAGGTTATATTTCGTTATTGATGTATACGAGGGTTACACGGAGACGTAGAGGCCAACTCGCCAAGAATGTTTTCAAATATTACCGCCGAGATGTTAAGTTGGGTTAGGTTAGGTTATCTTACGTTATAGATGTATATAAAGGTCTCACGGAGACGTAGAGGTCAACAAGCCAGGAATATGGTCAAATATTACCGCCGAGATGCTAGATTGGGTTAGGTTAAGTTATATTACGTTATTGAAGTATATAAAGGTCCCACGGAGACGTAGATGCCAACTCGCCAGGAATGTGGTCAAATATTACCGCCAAGATGCTAGATTGGGTTAGGTTAGGTTATATTACGTTATAGATGTATGTAAAGGTCCCACGGAAACGTAGATGCCAACTCGCCAGGAATGTGGTCAAATATTACCGCCGAGATCCTAGATTGGGTTAGGTTAAGTTATATTACGTTATTGATGTATATAAAGATCCCACGGAGACGTAGAGGCCAACTCGCCAGGAATGTGGTCAAATATTACCGCCGAGATGTTAGGTTGGGTTAGGTTAGGTTATATTTCGTTATTGATGTATACGAGGGTTAAACGGAGACGTAGAGGCCAACTCGCCAAGAATGTTTTCAAATATTACCGCCGAGATGTTAAGTTGGGTTAGGTTAGGTTATCTTACGTTATAGATGTATATAAAGGTCTCACGGAGACGTAGAGGTCAACAAGCCAGGAATATGGTCAAATATTACCGCCGAGATGCTAGATTGGGTTAGGTTAGGTTATATTACGTTATTGAAGTATATAAAGGTCCCACGGAGACGCAGAGGCCAACTCGCCGGGAATGTTGTCAAATGTTACCGCCGAGATGATAGGTTAGGTTAGGTTAGGTTATATTTCGTTATTGTTGTATATGAAGGTCCCTCGGAGACGTAGAGGCCAACTCGCAAGGAATGTTGTCAAATATTACCGCCGAGATGATAGGTTGGGTTAGGTTAGGTTATATTACGTTATAGATGTATGTAAAGGTCCCACGGAAACGTACAGGCCAACTCGCCAGGAATGTTGTCAAATATTACCGCCGAGATGATAGGTTGGGTTAGGTTAGGTAATATTTCTTTATTGATGTATATGAAGGTGCCACGGAGACGTAGAGGCCAACGCGCCAGGTATGTTGTCAAATATTACCGCCGAGATGTTAGGTTGGGTTAGGTTAGGTTATATTACGTTATTGATATATATAAAGTTCCCACGGAGACGGAGAAGCCAACTCGCCAGGAATGATGTCAAATACTACCGCCGACATGATAGGTTGGGTTAGGTTAGGTTATATTACGTTATAGATGTATGTAAAGGTCCCACGGAAACGTAGATGCCAACTCGCCAGGAATGTTGTCAAATATTACCGCCGAGATGATAGGTTGGGTTAGGTTAGGTTATATTTCGTTATTGATATATATGAATGTGCCACGGAGACGTAGAGGCCAACGCGCCAGGTATGTTGTCAAATATTACCGCCGAGATGTTAGGTTGGGTTAGGTTAGGTTATATTACGTTATTGATGTATATAAAGTTCCCACTTAGACGGAGAAGCCAACTCGACAGGAATGATGTCAAATACTACCGCCGAGATGTTAGGTTGGGTTAGGTTAGGTTATATTACGTTATTGATGTATATAAAGATCCCACGGAGACGTAGAGGCCAACTCGCCAGGAATGTGGTCAAATATTACCGCCGAGATGTTAGGTTGGGTTAGGTTAGGTTATATTTCGTTATTGATGTATACGAGGGTTACACGGAGACGTAGAGGCCAACTCGCCAAGAATGTTTTCAAATATTACCGCCGAGATGTTAAGTTGGGTTAGGTTAGGTTATCTTACGTTATAGATGTATATAAAGGTCTCACGGAGACGTAGAGGTCAACAAGCCAGGAATATGGTCAAATATTACCGCCGAGATGCTAGATTGGGTTAGGTTAAGTTATATTACGTTATTGAAGTATATAAAGGTCCCACGGAGACGTAGATGCCAACTCGCCAGGAATGTGGTCAAATATTACCGCCAAGATGCTAGATTGGGTTAGGTTAGGTTATATTACGTTATAGATGTATGTAAAGGTCCCACGGAAACGTAGATGCCAACTCGCCAGGAATGTGGTCAAATATTACCGCCGAGATCCTAGATTGGGTTAGGTTAAGTTATATTACGTTATTGATGTATATGAAGGTCCCACGGAGACGTAGAGGCCAACTCGCCAGGAATGTTTTCAAATATTACCGCCGAGATGTTAAGTTGGGTGAGGTTAGGTTATATTACGTTATTGATGTATATGAAGGTCAAACGGAGACGTAGAGGCCAACTCGCCAGGAATGTTGTCAAATATTACCGCCGAGATTATAGGTTGGGTTAGGTTAGGTTATATTACGTTATAGATGTATATAAAGGTCCCACGGAGACGTAGAGGCCAACAAGCCAGGAATGTGGTGAAATATTACCGCCGAGATGTTAGATTGGGTTAGGCTAGCTTATATTATGTTATTGATGTATATAAAGATCCCACGGAGACGTAGAGGCCAACTAGCCAGGAATGTTGTCAAATATTATCGCCGAGATGATAGGTTAATTTAGGTTAGGTTATATTTCTTTATTGATGTATATAAAGGTCCCACGGAGACATAGAAGCCAACTCGCCAGGAATGTTGTCAAATATTACCGCCGAGATGTTAGGTTGGGTTAGGTTATGTTATATTACGTTATTGATGTATATAAAGATCCCACGGAGACGTAGAGGCCAACTCGCCAGGAATGTGGTCAAATATTACCGCCGAGATGTTAGGTTGGGTTAGGTTAGGTTATATTTCGTTATTGATGTATACGAGGGTTACACGGAGACGTAGAGGCCAACTCGCCAAGAATGTTTTCAAATATTACCGCCGAGATGATAGGTTGGGTTAGGTTAGGTTATATTACGTTATAGATGTATGTAAAGGTCCCACGGAAACGTACAGGCCAACTCGCCAGGAATGTTGTCAAATATTACCGCCGAGATGATAGGTTGGGTTAGGTTAGGTTATATTACGTTATTGATATATATAAAGTTCCCACGGAGACGGAGAAGCCAACTCGCCAGGAATGATGTCAAATACTACCGCCGAGATGTTAGGTTGGGTTAGGTTAGGTTATATTACGTTATTAATGTATATGAAGGTCCCACGGAGACGTAGAGGCCAACTCGCCAGGAATGTTTTCAAATATATACCGCCGAGATGTTAGGTTGGGTTAGGTTATGTTATATTACGTTACTGATGTATATAAAGGTCCCACGGAGACGAAGAGGCCAACTCGCCGGGAATGTTGTCAAATGTTACCGCCGAGATGAGAGGTTGGGTTAGGTTAGGTTATATTTCGTTATTGATGTATATGAATGTGCCACGGAGACGTAGAGGCCAACTCGCCAGGAATGATGTCAAATATTACCGCCGAGATGATAGGTTGGGTTAGGTTAGGTTACATTACGTTATAGATGTATATAAATGTCTCACGGAGACGTAGAGGCCAACAAGCCAGGAATGTGGTCAAATATTACCGCCGAGATCCTAGATTGGGTTAGGTTAAGTTATATTACGTTATTGATGTATATGAAGGTCCCACGGAGACGTAGAGGCCAACTCGCCAGGAATGTTTTCAAATATTACCGCCGAGATGTTAGGTTGGGTTAGGTTAGGTTATATTACGTTATTGACGTATATGAAGGTCAAACGGAGACGTAGAGGCCAACTCGCCAGGAATGTTGTCAAATATTACCGCCGAGATGATAGGTTGGGTTAGGTTAGGTTATATTACGTTATAGATGTATATAAAGGTCCCACGGAGACGTAGAGGCCAACAAGCCAGGAATGTGGTGAAATATTACCGCCGAGATGTTAGATTGGGTTAGGTTATGTTATATTACGTTATTGATGTATATAAAGATACCACGGAGACGTAGAGGCCAACTCGCCAGGAATGTTGTCAAATATTACCGCCGAGATGATAGGTTGGGTTAGGTTAGGTTATATTACGTTATTGATGTATACGTGGGTTACACGGAGACGTAGAGGCCAACAAGCCAGGAATGTGGTGAAATATTACCGCCGAGATGTTAGATTGGGTTAGGTTATGTTATATTACGTTATTGATGTATATAAAGGTCCCACGGAGACGTAGAGGCCAACTAGCCAGGAATGTTGTCAAATATTATCGCCGACATGATAGGTTAATTTAGGTTAGGTTATATTTCTTTATTGATGTATATAAAGGTCCCACGGAGACATAGAAGCCAACTCGCCAGGAATGTTGTCAAATATTACCGCCGAGATGTTAGGTTGGGTTAGGTTATGTTATATTACGTTATTGATGTATATAAAGATCCCACGGAGACGTAGAGGCCAACTCGCCAGGAATGTGGTCAAATATTACCGCCGAGATGTTAGGTTGGGTTAGGTTAGGTTATATTTCGTTATTGATGTATACGAGGATTAAACGGAGACGTAGAGGCCAACTCGCCAAGAATGTTTTCAAATATTACCGCCGAGATGTTAAGTTGGGTTAGGTTAGGTTATCTTACGTTATAGATGTATATAAAGGTCTCACGGAGACGTAGAGGTCAACAAGCCAGGAATATGGTCAAATATTACCGCCGAGATGCTAGATTGGGTTAGGTTAGGTTATATTACGTTATTGAAGTATATAAAGGTCCCACGGAGACGTAGAGGCCAACTCGCCGGGAATGTTGTCAAATGTTACCGCCGAGATGATAGGTTAGGTTAGGTTAGGTTACATTTCGTTATTGTTGTATATGAAGGTCCCTCGGAGACGTAGAGGCCAACTCGCAAGGAATGTTGTCAAATATTACCGCCGAGATGATAGGTTGGGTTAGGTTAGGTTATATTACGTTATAGATGTATGTAAAGGTCCCACGGAAACGTACAGGCCAACTCGCCAGGAATGTTGTCAAATATTACCGCCGAGATGATAGGTTGGGTTAGGTTAGGTAATATTTCTTTATTGATGTATATGAAGGTGCCACGGAGACGTAGAGGCCAACGCGCCAGGTATGTTGTCAAATATTACCGCCGAGATGTTAGGTTGGGTTAGGTTAGGTTATATTACGTTATTGATATATATAAAGTTCCCACGGAGACGGAGAAGCCAACTCGCCAGGAATGATGTCAAATTCTACCGCCGACATGATAGGTTGGGTTAGGTTAGGTTATATTACGTTATAGATGTATGTAAAGGTCCCACGGAAACGTAAATGCCAACTCGCCAGGAATGTTGTCAAATATTACCGTCGAGATGATAGGTTGGGTTAGGTTAGGTTATATTTCGTTATTGATATATATGAATGTGCCACGGAGACGTAGAGGCCAACGCGCCAGGTATGTTGTCAAATATTACCGCCGAGATGTTAGGTTGGGTTAGGTTAGGTTATATTACGTTATTGATGTATATAAAGTTCCCACTTAGACGGAGAAGCCAACTCGACAGGAATGATGTCAAATACTACCGCCGAGATGTTAGGTTGGGTTAGGTTAGGTTATATTACGTTATTGATGTATATAAAGATCCCACGGAGACGTAGAGGCCAACTCGCCAGGAATGTGGTCAAATATTACCGCCGAGATGTTAGGTTGGGTTAGGTTAGGTTATATTTCGTTATTGATGTATACGAGGGTTACACGGAGACGTAGAGGCCAACTCGCCAAGAATGTTTTCAAATATTACCGCCGAGATGTTAAGTTGGGTTAGGTTAGGTTATCTTACGTTATAGATGTATATAAAGGTCTCACGGAGACGTAGAGGTCAACAAGCCAGGAATATGGTCAAATATTACCGCCGAGATGCTAGATTGGGTTAGGTTAAGTTATATTACGTTATTGAAGTATATAAAGGTCCCACGGAGACGTAGATGCCAACTCGCCAGGAATGTGGTCAAATATTACCGCCAAGATGCTAGATTGGGTTAGGTTAGGTTATATTACGTTATAGATGTATGTAAAGGTCCCACGGAAACGTAGATGCCAACTCGCCAGGAATGTGGTCAAATATTACCGCCGAGATCCTAGATTGGGTTAGGTTAAGTTATATTACGTTATTGATGTATATAAAGATCCCACGGAGACGTAGAGGCCAACTCGCCAGGAATGTGGTCAAATATTACCGCCGAGATGTTAGGTTGGGTTAGGTTAGGTTATATTTCGTTATTGATGTATACGAGGGTTAAACGGAGACGTAGAGGCCAACTCGCCAAGAATGTTTTCAAATATTACCGCCGAGATGTTAAGTTGGGTTAGGTTAGGTTATCTTACGTTATAGATGTATATAAAGGTCTCACGGAGACGTAGAGGTCAACAAGCCAGGAATATGGTCAAATATTACCGCCGAGATGCTAGATTGGGTTAGGTTAGGTTATATTACGTTATTGAAGTATATAAAGGTCCCACGGAGACGTAGAGGCCAACTCGCCGGGAATGTTGTCAAATGTTACCGCCGAGATGTTAGATTGGGTTAGGCTAGCTTATATTATGTTATTGATGTATATAAAGATCCCACGGAGACGTAGAGGCCAACTAGCCAGGAATGTTGTCAAATATTACCGCCGAGATTATAGGTTGGGTTAGGTTAGGTTATATTACGTTATAGATGTATATAAAGGTCCCACGGAGACGTAGAGGCCAACAAGCCAGGAATGTGGTGAAATATTACCGCCGAGATGTTAGATTGGGTTAGGCTAGCTTATATTATGTTATTGATGTATATAAAGATCCCACGGAGACGTAGAGGCCAACTAGCCAGGAATGTTGTCAAATATTATCGCCGAGATGATAGGTTAATTTAGGTTAGGTTATATTTCTTTATTGATGTATATAAAGGTCCCACGGAGACATAGAAGCCAACTCGCCAGGAATGTTGTCAAATATTACCGCCGAGATGTTAGGTTGGGTTAGGTTATGTTATATTACGTTATTGATGTATATAAAGATCCCACGGAGACGTAGAGGCCAACTCGCCAGGAATGTGGTCAAATATTACCGCCGAGATGTTAGGTTGGGTTAGGTTAGGTTATATTTCGTTATTGATGTATACGAGGGTTACACGGAGACGTAGAGGCCAACTCGCCAAGAATGTTTTCAAATATTACCGCCGAGATGATAGGTTGGGTTAGGTTAGGTTATATTACGTTATAGATGTATGTAAAGGTCCCACGGAAACGTACAGGCCAACTCGCCAGGAATGTTGTCAAATATTACCGCCGAGATGATAGGTTGGGTTAGGTTAGGTTATATTACGTTATTGATATATATAAAGTTCCCACGGAGACGGAGAAGCCAACTCGCCAGGAATGATGTCAAATACTACCGCCGAGATGTTAGGTTGGGTTAGGTTAGGTTATATTACGTTATTAATGTATATGAAGGTCCCACGGAGACGTAGAGGCCAACTCGCCAGGAATGTTTTCAAATATATACCGCCGAGATGTTAGGTTGGGTTAGGTTATGTTATATTACGTTACTGATGTATATAAAGGTCCCACGGAGACGAAGAGGCCAACTCGCCGGGAATGTTGTCAAATGTTACCGCCGAGATGAGAGGTTGGGTTAGGTTAGGTTATATTTCGTTATTGATGTATATGAATGTGCCACGGAGACGTAGAGGCCAACTCGCCAGGAATGATGTCAAATATTACCGCCGAGATGATAGGTTGGGTTAGGTTAGGTTACATTACGTTATAGATGTATATAAATGTCTCACGGAGACGTAGAGGCCAACAAGCCAGGAATGTGGTCAAATATTACCGCCGAGATCCTAGATTGGGTTAGGTTAAGTTATATTACGTTATTGATGTATATGAAGGTCCCACGGAGACGTAGAGGCCAACTCGCCAGGAATGTTTTCAAATATTACCGCCGAGATGTTAGGTTGGGTTAGGTTAGGTTATATTACGTTATTGACGTATATGAAGGTCAAACGGAGACGTAGAGGCCAACTCGCCAGGAATGTTGTCAAATATTACCGCCGAGATGATAGGTTGGGTTAGGTTAGGTTATATTACGTTATAGATGTATATAAAGGTCCCACGGAGACGTAGAGGCCAACAAGCCAGGAATGTGGTGAAATATTACCGCCGAGATGTTAGATTGGGTTAGGTTATGTTATATTACGTTATTGATGTATATAAAGATACCACGGAGACGTAGAGGCCAACTCGCCAGGAATGTTGTCAAATATTACCGCCGAGATGATAGGTTGGGTTAGGTTAGGTTATATTACGTTATTGATGTATACGTGGGTTACACGGAGACGTAGAGGCCAACAAGCCAGGAATGTGGTGAAATATTACCGCCGAGATGTTAGATTGGGTTAGGTTATGTTATATTACGTTATTGATGTATATAAAGATACCACGGAGACGTAGAGGGCAACTCGCCAGGAATCTTGTCAAATATTATCGCCGAGATGATAGGTTGATTTAGGTTAGGTTATATTTTTGTTATTGATGTATATGAAGGGCCCACGGAGACGTAGAGGCCGACTCGCCAGGTATGTTGTCAAATATTACCGCGGAGATGTTACGTTGTGTTAGGTTAAGTTATATTACGTTATTGATGTATATAAAGGTCCCACGAAGACGTAGAGGCCAACTCGCCAGGAATGTGGTCAAATATTACCGCCGAGATGTTAGATTGGGTTAGGCTAGCTTATATTATGTTATTGATGTATATAAAGATCCCACGGAGACGTAGAGGCCCACTAGCCAGGAATGTTGTCAAATATTATCGCCGAGATGATAGGTTGATTTAGGTTAGGTTATATTTCTTTATTGATGTATATAAAGGTCCCACGGAGACATAGAAGCCAACTCGCCAGGAATGTTGTCAAATATTACCGCCGAGATGTTAGGTTATGTTAGGTTAGGTTATATATCGTTATTGTTGTATATGAAGGTCCCTCGGAGACGTAGAGGCCAACTCGCCAGGAATGATGTCAAATATTACCGCCGAGATGTTAGATTGGGTTAGGTTAGGTTATATTACGCTGTTGATGTATATGGAGGTCAAACGGAGACGTAGAGGCCAACTCGCCAGGAATGTTGTCAAATATTACCGCCGAGATGATAGGTTGGGTTAGGTTAGGTTATATTACGTTATTGATGTATACGAGGGTTACACGGAGACGTAGAGGCCAACTCGCCAAGAATGTTTTCAAATATTACCGCCGAGATGTTAGGTTGGGTTAGGTTAGGTTATCTTACGTTATAGATGTATATAAAGGTCTCACGGAGGCGTAGAGGTCTACAAGTCAGGAATGTGGTCAAATATTACCGCCGAGATGCTAGATTGGGTTAGGTTAGGTTATATTACGTTATTGAAGTATATAAAGGTCCCACGGAAACGTAGAGGCCAACAAGCCAGGAATGTGGTCAAATATTACCGCCGAGATCCTAGATTGGGTTAGGTTAAGTTATATTACGTTATTGATGTATATAAAGATCCCACGGAGACGTAGAGGCCAACTCGCCAGGAATGTGGTCAAATATTACCGCCGAGATGTTAGGTTGGGTTAGGTTAGGTTATATTTCGTTATTGATGTATACGAGGGTTAAACGGAGACGTAGAGGCCAACTCGCCAAGAATGTTTTCAAATATTACCGCCGAGATGTTAAGTTGGGTTAGGTTAGGTTATCTTACGTTATAGATGTATATAAAGGTCTCACGGAGACGTAGAGGTCAACAAGCCAGGAATATGGTCAAATATTACCTCCGAGATGCTAGATTGGGTTAGGTTAGGTTATATTACGTTATTGAAGTATATAAAGGTCCCACGGAGACGTAGAAGCCAACTCGCCGGGAATGTTGTCAAATGTTACCGCCGAGATGATAGGTTAGGTTAGGTTAGGTTATATTTCGTTATTGTTGTATATGAAGGTCCCTCGGAGACGTAGAGGCCAACTCGCAAGGAATGTTGTCAAATATTACCGCCGAGATGATAGGTTGGGTTAGGTTAGGTTATATTACGTTATAGATGTATGTAAAGGTCCCACGGAAACGTACAGGCCAACTCGCCAGGAATGTTGTCAAATATTACCGCCGAGATGATAGGTTGGGTTAGGTTAGGTAATATTTCTTTATTGATGTATATGAAGGTGCCACGGAGACGTAGAGGCCAACGCGCCAGGTATGTTGTCAAATATTACCGCCGAGATGTTAGGTTGGGTTAGGTTAGGTTATATTACGTTATTGATATATATAAAGTTCCCACGGAGACGGAGAAGCCAACTCGCCAGGAATGATGTCAAATTCTACCGCCGACATGATAGGTTGGGTTAGGTTAGGTTATATTACGTTATAGATGTATGTAAAGGTCCCACGGAAACGTAAATGCCAACTCGCCAGGAATGTTGTCAAATATTACCGCCGAGATGATAGGTTGGGTTAGGTTAGGTTATATTTCGTTATTGATATATATGAATGTGCCACGGAGACGTAGAGGCCAACGCGCCAGGTATGTTGTCAAATATTACCGCCGAGATGTTAGGTTGGGTTAGGTTAGGTTATATTACGTTATTGATGTATATAAAGTTCCCACTTAGACGGAGAAGCCAACTCGACAGGAATGATGTCAAATACTACCGCCGAGATGTTAGGTTGGGTTAGGTTAGGTTATATTACGTTATTGATGTATATAAAGATCCCACGGAGACGTAGAGGCCAACTCGCCAGGAATGTGGTCAAATATTACCGCCGAGATGTTAGGTTGGGTTAGGTTAGGTTATATTTCGTTGTTGATGTATACGAGGGTTACACGGAGACGTAGAGGCCAACTCGCCAAGAATGTTTTCAAATATTACCGCCGAGATGTTAAGTTGGGTTAGGTTAGGTTATCTTACGTTATAGATGTATATAAAGGTCTCACGGAGACGTAGAGGTCAACAAGCCAGGAATATGGTCAAATATTACCGCCGAGATGCTAGATTGGGTTAGGTTAAGTTATATTACGTTATTGAAGTATATAAAGGTCCCACGGAGACGTAGATGCCAACTCGCCAGGAATGTGGTCAAATATTACCGCCAAGATGCTAGATTGGGTTAGGTTAGGTTATATTACGTTATAGATGTATGTAAAGGTCCCACGGAAACGTAGATGCCAACTCGCCAGGAATGTGGTCAAATATTACCGCCGAGATCCTAGATTGGGTTAGGTTAAGTTATATTACGTTATTGATGTATATGAAGGTCCCTCGGAGACGTAGAGGCCAACTCGCCAGGAATGATGTCAAATGTTACCGCCGAGATGAGAGGTTGGGTTAGGTTAGGTTATATTTCGTTATTGATGTATATGAATGTGCCACGGAGACGTAGAGGCCAACTCGCCAGGAATGATGTCAAATATTACCGCCGAGATGATAGGTTGGGTTAGGTTAGGTTACATTACGTTATAGATGTATATAAAGGTCTCACGGAGACGTAGAGGCCAACAAGCCAGGAATGTGGTCAAATATTACCGCCGAGATGTTAGGTTGGGTTAGGTTAGGTTATATTACGTTATTGATATATATAAAGTTCCCACGGAGACGGAGAAGCCAACTCGCCAGGAATGATGTCAAATACTACCGCCGAGATGTTAGGTTGGGTTAGGTTAGGTTATATTATGTTATTGATGTATATAAAGGTCCCACGGAGACGTAGAGGCCAACTCGCCAGGAATGATGTCAAATATTACCGCCGAGATGTTAGGTTGGGTTAGGTTAGGTTCTATTACGTTATTGATATATATAAATGTCCCACGGAGACGTAGATGCCAACTCGCCAGGAATGTGGTCAAATATTACCGCCCAGATGCTAGATTGGGTTAGGTTAGGTTATATTACGTTATTAATGTATATGAAGGTCCCACGGAGACGTAGAGGCCAACTCGCCAGGAATGTTTTCAAATATATACCGCCGAGATGTTAGGTTGGGTTAGGTTATGTTATATTACGTTACTGATGTATATAAAGGTCCCACGGAGACGAAGAGGCCAACTCGCCGGGAATGTTGTCAAATGTTACCGCCGAGATGAGAGGTTGGGTTAGGTTAGATTATATTTCGTTATTGATGTATATGAATGTGCCACGGAGACGTAGAGGCCAACTCGCCAGGAATGATGTCAAATATTACCGCCGAGATGATAGGTTGGGTTAGGTTAGGTTACATTACGTTATAGATGTATATAAAGGTCTCACGGAGACGTAGAGGCCAACAAGCCAGGAATGTGGTCAAATATTACCGCCGAGATCCTAGATTGGGTTAGGTTAAGTTATATTACGTTATTGATGTATATGAAGGTCCCACGGAGACGTAGAGGCCAACTCGCCAGGAATGTTTTCAAATATTACCGCCGAGATGTTAGGTTGGGTTAGGTTAGGTTATATTACGTTATTGACGTATATGAAGGTCAAACGGAGACGTAGAGGCCAACTCGCCAGGAATGTTGTCAAATATTACCGCCGAGATGATAGGTTGGGTTAGGTTAGGTTATATTACGTTATAGATGTATATAAAGGTCCCACGGAGACGTAGAGGCCAACAAGCCAGGAATGTGGTGAAATATTACCGCCGAGATGTTAGATTGGGTTAGGTTATGTTATATTACGTTATTGATGTATATAAAGATACCACGGAGACGTAGAGGCCAACTCGCCAGGAATGTTGTCAAATATTACCGCCGAGATGATAGGTTGGGTTAGGTTAGGTTATATTACGTTATTGATGTATACGAGGGTTACACGGAGACGTAGAGGCCAACAAGCCAGGAATGTGGTGAAATATTACCGCCGAGATGTTAGATTGGGTTAGGTTATGTTATATTACGTTATTGATGTATATAAAGATACCACGGAGACGTAGAGGGCAACTCGCCAGGAATCTTGTCAAATATTATCGCCGAGATGATAGGTTGATTTAGGTTAGGTTATATTTTTGTTATTGATGTATATGAAGGGCCCACGGAGACGTAGAGGCCGACTCGCCAGGTATGTTGTCAAATATTACCGCGGAGATGTTACGTTGTGTTAGGTTAAGTTATATTACGTTATTGATGTATATAAAGGTCCCACGAAGACGTAGAGGCCAACTCGCCAGGAATGTGGTCAAATATTACCGCCGAGATGTTAGATTGGGTTAGGCTAGCTTATATTATATTATGGATGTATATAAAGATCCCACGGAGACGTAGAGGCCCACTAGCCAGGAATGTTTTCAAATATTACCGCCGAGATGTTAAGTTGGGTTAGGTTAGGTTATATTACGTTATTGATGTATATGAAGGTCAAACGGAGACGTAGAGGCCAACTCGCCAGGAATGTTGTCAAATATTACCGCCGAGATTATAGGTTGGGTTAGGTTAGGTTATATTACGTTATAGATGTATATAAAGGTCCCACGGAGACGTAGAGGCCAACTAGCCAGGAATGTTGTCAAATATTATCGCCGAGATGATAGGTTAATTTAGGTTAGGTTATATTTCTTTATTGATGTATATAAAGGTCCCACGGAGACATAGAAGCCAACTCGCCAGGAATGTTGTCAAATATTACCGCCGAGATGTTAGGTTGGGTTAGGTTATGTTATATTACGTTATTGATGTATATAAAGATCCCACGGAGACGTAGAGGCCAACTCGCCAGGAATGTGGTCAAATATTACCGCCGAGATGTTAGGTTGGGTTAGGTTAGGTTATATTTCGTTATTGATGTATACGAGGGTTACACGGAGACGTAGAGGCCAACTCGCCAAGAATGTTTTCAAATATTACCGCCGAGATGTTAAGTTGGGTTAGGTTAGGTTATCTTACGTTATAGATGTATATAAAGGTCTCACGGAGACGTAGAGGTCAACAAGCCAGGAATATGGTCAAATATTACCGCCGAGATGCTAGATTGGGTTAGGTTAGGTTATATTACGTTATTGAAGTATATAAAGGTCCCACGGAGACGTAGAGGCCAACTCGCCGGGAATGTTGTCAAATGTTACCGCCGAGATGATAGGTTAGGTTAGGTTAGGTTATATTTCGTTATTGTTGTATATGAAGGTCCCTCGGAGACGTAATGGCCAACTCGCAAGGAATGTTGTCAAATATTACCGCCGAGATGATAGGTTGGGTTAGGTTAGGTTATATTACGTTATAGATGTATGTAAAGGTCCCACGGAAACGTACAGGCCAACTCGCCAGGAATGTTGTCAAATATTACCGCCGAGATGATAGGTTGGGTTAGGTTAGGTAATATTTCTTTATTGATGTATATGAAGGTGCCACGGAGACGTAGAGGCCAACGCGCCAGGTATGTTGTCAAATATTACCGCCGAGATGTTAGGTTGGGTTAGGTTAGGTTATATTACGTTATTGATATATATAAAGTTCCCACGGAGACGGAGAAGCCAACTCGCCAGGAATGATGTCAAATACTACCGCCGACATGATAGGTTGGGTTAGGTTAGGTTATATTACGTTATAGATGTATGTAAAGGTCCCACGGAAACGTAGATGCCAACTCGCCAGGAATGTTGTCAAATATTACCGCCGAGATGATAGGTTGGGTTAGGTTAGGTTATATTTCGTTATTGATATATATGAATGTGCCACGGAGACGTAGAGGCCAACGCGCCAGGTATGTTGTCAAATATTACCGCCGAGATGTTAGGTTGGGTTAGGTTAGGTTATATTACGTTATTGATGTATATAAAGTTCCCACTTAGACGGAGAAGCCAACACGACAGGAATGATGTCAAATACTACCGCCGAGATGTTAGGTTGGGTTAGGTTAGGTTATATTACGTTATTGATGTATATAAAGATCCCACGGAGACGTAGAGGCCAACTTGCCAGGAATGTGGTCAAATATTACCGCCGAGATGTTAGGTTGGGTTAGGTTAGGTTATATTTCGTTATTGATGTATACGAGGGTTACACGGAGACGTAGAGGCCAACTCGCCAAGAATGTTTTCAAATATTACCGCCGAGATGTTAAGTTGGGTTAGGTTAGGTTATCTTACGTTATAGATGTATATAAAGGTCTCACGGAGACGTAGAGGTCAACAAGCCAGGAATATGGTCAAATATTACCGCCGAGATGCTAGATTGGGTTAGGTTAAGTTATATTACGTTATTGAAGTATATAAAGGTCCCACGGAGACGTAGATGCCAACTCGCCAGGAATGTGGTCAAATATTACCGCCAAGATGCTAGATTGGGTTAGGTTAGGTTATATTACGTTATAGATGTATGTAAAGGTCCCACGGAAACGTAGATGCCAACTCGCCAGGAATGTGGTCAAATATTACCGCCGAGATCCTAGATTGGGTTAGGTTAAGTTATATTACGTTATTGATGTATATGAAGGTCCCACGGAGACGTAGAGGCCAACTCGCCAGGAATGTTTTCAAATATTACCGCCGAGATGTTAAGTTGGGTTAGGTTAGGTTATATTACGTTATTGATGTATATGAAGGTCAAACGGAGACGTAGAGGCCAACTCGCCAGGAATGTTGTCAAATATTACCGCCGAGATTATAGGTTGGGTTAGGTTAGGTTATATTACGTTATAGATGTATATAAAGGTCCCACGGAGACGTAGAGGCCAACAAGCCAGGAATGTGGTGAAATATTACCGCCGAGATGTTAGATTGGGTTAGGCTAGCTTATATTATGTTATTGATGTATATAAAGATCCCACGGAGACGTAGAGGCCAACTAGCCAGGAATGTTGTCAAATATTATCGCCGAGATGATAGGTTAATTTAGGTTAGGTTATATTTCTTTATTGATGTATATAAAGGTCCCACGGAGACATAGAAGCCAACTCGCCAGGAATGTTGTCAAATATTACCGCCGAGATGTTAGGTTGGGTTAGGTTATGTTATATTACGTTATTGATGTATATAAAGATCCCACGGAGACGTAGAGGCCAACTCGCCAGGAATGTGGTCAAATATTACCGCCGAGATGTTAGGTTGGGTTAGGTTAGGTTATATTTCGTTATTGATGTATACGAGGGTTACACGGAGACGTAGAGGCCAACTCGCCAAGAATGTTTTCAAATATTACCGCCGAGATGATAGGTTGGGTTAGGTTAGGTTATATTACGTTATAGATGTATGTAAAGGTCCCACGGAAACGTACAGGCCAACTCGCCAGGAATGTTGTCAAATATTACCGAGATGATAGGTTGGGTTAGGTTAGGTTATATTACGTTATTGATATATATAAAGTTCCCACGGAGACGGAGAAGCCAACTCGCCAGGAATGATGTCAAATACTACCGCCGAGATGTTAGGTTGGGTTAGGTTAGGTTATATTATGTTATTGATGTATATAAATGTCCCACGGAGACGTAGAGGCCAACTCGCCAGGAATGATGTCAAATATTACCGCCGAGATGTTGGGTGGGGTTAGGTTAGGTTCTATTACGTTATTGATGTATATAAAGGTCCCACGGAGACGTAGATGCCAACTCGCCAGGAATGTGGTCAAATATTACCGCCCAGATGCTAGATTGGGTTAGGTTAGGTTATATTACGTTATTAATGTATATGAAGGTCCCACGGAGACGTAGAGGCCAACTCGCCAGGAATGTTTTCAAATATATACCGCCGAGATGTTAGGTTGGGTTAGGTTATGTTATATTACGTTACTGATGTATATAAAGGTCCCACGGAGACGAAGAGGCCAACTAGCCGGGAATGTTGTCAAATGTTACCGCCGAGATGAGAGGTTGGGTTAGGTTAGGTTATATTTCGTTATTGATGTATATGAATGTGCCACGGAGACGTAGAGGCCAACTCGCCAGGAATGATGTCAAATATTACCGCCGAGATGATAGGTTGGGTTAGGTTAGGTTACATTACGTTATAGATGTATATAAAGGTCTCACGGAGACGTAGAGGCCAACAAGCCAGGAATGTGGTGAAATATTACCGCCGAGATCCTAGATTGGGTTAGGTTAAGTTATATTACGTTATTGATGTATATGAAGGTCCCACGGAGACGTAGAGGCCAACTCGCCAGGAATCTTGTCAAATATTATCGCCGAGATGATAGGTTGATTTAGGTTAGGTTATATTTTTGTTATTGATGTATATGAAGGGCCCACGGAGACGTAGAGGCCGACTCGCCAGGTATGTTGTCAAATATTACCGCGGAGATGTTACGTTGTGTTAGGTTAAGTTATATTACGTTATTGATGTATATAAAGGTCCCACGAAGACGTAGAGGCCAACTCGCCAGGAATGTGGTCAAATATTACCGCCGAGATGTTAGATTGGGTTAGGCTAGCTTATATTATGTTATGGATGTATATAAAGATCCCACGGAGACGTAGAGGCCCACTAGCCAGGAATGTTGTCAAATATTATCGCCGAGATGATAGGTTGATTTAGGTTAGGTTATATTTCTTTATTGATGTATATAAAGGTCCCACGGAGACATAGAAGCCAACTCGCCAGGAATGTTGTCAAATATTACCGCCGAGATGTTAGGTTATGTTAGGTTAGGTTATATTTCGTTATTGTTGTATATGAAGGTCCCTCGGAGACGTAGAGGCCAACTCGCCAGGAATGATGTCAAATGTTACCGCCGAGATGAGAGGTTGGGTTAGGTTAGGTTATATTTCGTTATTGATGTATATGAATGTGCCACGGAGGCGTAGAGGCCAACTCGCCAGGAGTGATGTCAAATATTACCGCCGAGATGATAGGTTGGGTTAGGTTAGGTTACATTACGTTATAGATGTATATAAAGGTCTCACGGAGACGTAGAGGCCAACAAGCCAGGAATGTGGTCAAATATTACCGCCGAGATGTTAGGTTGGGTTAGGTTAGGTTATCTTACGTTATAGATGTATATGAAGGTCCCACGGAGACGTAGAGGCCAACTCGCCAGGAATGTTTTCAAATATTACCGCCGAGATGTTAGGTTGGGTTAGGTTAGGTTATATTACGTTATTGACGTATATGAAGGTCAAACGGAGACGTAGAGGCCAACTCGCCAGGAATGTTGTCAAATATTACCGCCGAGATGATAGGTTGGGTTAGGTTAGGTTATATTACGTTATAGATGTATATAAAGGTCCCACGGAGACGTAGAGGCCAACAAGCCAGGAATGTGGTGAAATATTACCGCCGAGATGTTAGGTTGGGTTAGGTTAGGTTATATTTCGTTATTGATGTATACGAGGGTTACACGGAGACGTAGAGGCCAACTCGCCAAGAATGTTTTCAAATATTACCGCCGAGATGTTAAGTTGGGTTAGGTTAGGTTATCTTACGTTATAGATGTATATAAAGGTCTCACGGAGACGTAGAGGTCAACAAGCCAGGAATATGGTCAAATATTACCGCCGAGATGCTAGATTGGGTTAGGTTAAGTTATATTACGTTATTGAAGTATATAAAGGTCCCACGGAGACGTAGATGCCAACTCGCCAGGAATGTGGTCAAATATTACCGCCAAGATGCTAGATTGGGTTAGGTTAGGTTATATTACGTTATAGATGTATGTAAAGGTCCCACGGAAACGTAGATGCCAACTCGCCAGGAATGTGGTCAAATATTACCGCCGAGATCCTAGATTGGGTTAGGTTAAGTTATATTACGTTATTGATGTATATGAAGGTCCCACGGAGACGTAGAGGCCAACTCGACAGGAATGTTTTCAAATATTACCGCCGAGATGTTAAGTTGGGTTAGGTTAGGTTATATTACGTTATTGATGTATATGAAGGTCAAACGGAGACGTAGAGGCCAACTCGCCAGGAATGTTGTCAAATATTACCGCCGAGATTATAGGTTGGGTTAGGTTAGGTTATATTACGTTATAGATGTATATAAAGGTCCCACGGAGACGTAGAGGCCAACAAGCCAGGAATGTGGTGAAATATTACCGCCGAGATGTTAGATTGGGTTAGGCTAGCTTATATTATGTTATTGATGTATATAAAGATCCCACGGAGACGTAGAGGCCAACTAGCCAGGAATGTTGTCAAATATTATCGCCGAGATGATAGGTTAATTTAGGTTAGGTTATATTTCTTTATTGATGTATATAAAGGTCCCACGGAGACATAGAAGCCAACTCGCCAGGAATGTTGTCAAATATTACCGCCGAGATGTTAGGTTGGGTTAGGTTATGTTATATTACGTTATTGATGTATATAAAGATCCCACGGAGACGTAGAGGCCAACTCGCCAGGAATGTGGTCAAATATTACCGCCGAGATGTTAGGTTGGGTTAGGTTAGGTTATATTTCGTTGTTGATGTATACGAGGGTTACACGGAGACGTAGAGGCCAACTCGCCAAGAATGTTTTCAAATATTACCGCCGAGATGATAGGTTGGGTTAGGTTAGGTTATATTACGTTATAGATGTATGTAAAGGTCCCACGGAAACGTACAGGCCAACTCGCCAGGAATGTTGTCAAATATTACCGCCGAGATGATAGGTTGGGTTAGGTTAGGTTATATTACGTTATTGATATATATAAAGTTCCCACGGAGACGGAGAAGCCAACTCGCCAGGAATGATGTCAAATACTACCGCCGAGATGTTAGGTTGGGTTAGGTTAGGTTATATTATGTTATTGATGTATATAAATGTCCCACGGAGACGTAGAGGCCAACTCGCCAGGAATGATGTCAAATATTACCGCCGAGATGTTAGGTTGGGTTAGGTTAGGTTCTATTACGTTATTGATGTATATAAAGGTCCCACGGAGACGTAGATGCCAACTCGCCAGGAATGTGGTCAAATATTACCGCCCAGATGCTAGATTGGGTTAGGTTAGGTTATATTACGTTATTAATGTATATGAAGGTCCCACGGAGACGTAGAGGCCAACTCGCCAGGAATGTTTTCAAATATATACCGCCGAGATGTTAGGTTGGGTTAGGTTATGTTATATTACGTTACTGATGTATATAAAGGTCCCACGGAGACGAAGAGGCCAACTCGCCGGGAATGTTGTCAAATGTTACCGCCGAGATGAGAGGTTGGGTTAGGTTAGGTTATATTTCGTTATTGATGTATATGAATGTGCCACGGAGACGTAGAGGCCAACTCGCCAGGAATGATGTCAAATATTACCGCCGAGATGATAGGTTGGGTTAGGTTAGGTTACATTACGTTATAGATGTATATAAAGGTCTCACGGAGACGTAGAGGCCAACAAGCCAGGAATGTGGTCAAATATTACCGCCGAGATCCTAGATTGGGTTAGGTTAAGTTATATTACGTTATTGATGTATATGAAAGTCCCACGGAGACGTAGAGGCCAACTCGCCAGGAATGTTTTCAAATATTACCGCCGAGATGTTAGGTTGGGTTAGGTTAGGTTATATTACGTTATTGACGTATATGAAGGTCAAACGGAGACGTAGAGGCCAACTCGCCAGGAATGTTGTCAAATATTACCGCCGAGATGATAGGTTGGGTTAGGTTAGGTTATATTACGTTATAGATGTATATAAAGGTCCCACGGAGACGTAGAGGCCAACAAGCCAGGAATGTGGTGAAATATTACCGCCGAGATGTTAGATTGGGTTAGGTTATGTTATATTACGTTATTGATGTATATAAAGATACCACGGAGACGTAGTGGGGCAACTCGCCAGGAATCTTGTCAAATATTATCGCCGAGATGATAGGTTGATTTAGGTTAGGTTATATTTTTGTTATTGATGTATATGAAGGGCCCACGGAGACGTAGAGGCCGACTCGCCAGGTATGTTGTCAAATATTACCGCGGAGATGTTACGTTGTGTTAGGTTAAGTTATATTACGTTATTGATGTATATAAAGGTCCCACGAAGACGTAGAGGCCAACTCGCCAGGAATGTGGTCAAATATTACCGCCGAGATGTTAGATTGGGTTAGGCTAGCTTATATTATGTTATGGATGTATATAAAGATCCCACGGAGACGTAGAGGCCCACTAGCCAGGAATGTTGTCAAATATTATCGCCGAGATGATAGGTTGATTTAGGTTAGGTTATATTTCTTTATTGATGTATATAAAGGTCCCACGGAGACATAGAAGCCAACTCGCCAGGAATGTTGTCAAATATTACCGCCGAGATGTTAGGTTATGTTAGGTTAGGTTATATTTCGTTATTGTTGTATATGAAGGTCCCTCGGAGACGTAGAGGCCAACTCGCCAGGAATGATGTCAAATGTTACCGCCGAGATGAGAGGTTGGGTTAGGTTAGGTTATATTTCGTTATTGATGTATATGAATGTGCCACGGAGGCGTAGAGGCCAACTCGCCAGGAGTGATGTCAAATATTACCGCCGAGATGATAGGTTGGGTTAGGTTAGGTTACATTACGTTATAGATGTATATAAAGGTCTCACGGAGACGTAGAGGCCAACAAGCCAGGAATGTGGTCAAATATTACCGCCGAGATGTTAGGTTGGGTTAGGTTAGGTTATATTACGTTATTAATGTATATGAAGGTCCCACGGAGACGTAGAGGCCAACTCGCCAGGAATGTTTTCAAATATATACCGCCGAGATGTTAGGTTGGGTTAGGTTATGTTATATTACGTTACTGATGTATATAAAGGTCCCACGGAGACGAAGAGGCCAACTCGCCGGGAATGTTGTCAAATGTTACCGCCGAGATGAGAGGTTGGGTTAGGTTAGGTTATATTTCGTTATTGATGTATATGAATGTGCCACGGAGACGTAGAGGCCAACTCGCCAGGAATGATGTCAAATATTACCGCCGAGATGATAGGTTGGGTTAGGTTAGGTTACATTACGTTATAGATGTATATAAAGGTCTCACGGAGACGTAGAGGCCAACAAGCCAGGAATGTGGTCAAATATTACCGCCGAGATCCTAGATTGGGTTAGGTTAAGTTATATTACGTTATTGATGTATATGAAGGTCCCACGGAGACGTAGAGGCCAACTCGCCAGGAATGTTTTCAAATATTACCGCCGAGATGTTAGGTTGGGTTAGGTTAGGTTATATTACGTTATTGACGTATATGAAGGTCAAACGGAGACGTAGAGGCCAACTCGCCAGGAATGTTGTCAAATATTACCGCCGAGATGATAGGTTGGGTTAGGTTAGGTTATATTACGTTATAGATGTATATAAAGGTCCCACGGAGACGTAGAGGCCAACAAGCCAGGAATGTGGTGAAATATTACCGCCGAGATGTTAGATTGGGTTAGGTTATGTTATATTACGTTATTGATGTATATAAAGATACCACGGAGACGTAGAGGGCAACTCGCCAGGAATCTTGTCAAATATTATCGCCGAGATGATAGGTTGATTTAGGTTAGGTTATATTTTTTTTATTGATGTATATGAAGGGCCCACGGAGACGTAGAGGCCGACTCGCCAGGTATGTTGTCAAATATTACCGCGGAGATGTTACGTTGTGTTAGGTTAAGTTATATTACGTTATTGATGTATATAAAGGTCCCACGAAGACGTAGAGGCCAACTCGCCAGGAATGTGGTCAAATATTACCGCCGAGATGTTAGATTGGGTTAGGCTAGCTTATATTATGTTATGGATGTATATAAAGATCCCACGGAGACGTAGAGGCCCACTAGCCAGGAATGTTGTCAAATATTATCGCCGAGATGATAGGTTGATTTAGGTTAGGTTATATTTCTTTATTGATGTATATAAAGGTCCCACGGAGATATAGAAGCCAACTCGCCAGGAATGTTGTCAAATATTACCGCCGAGATGTTAGGTTATGTTAGGTTAGGTTATATTTCGTTATTGTTGTATATGAAGGTCCCTCGGAGACGTAGAGGCCAACTCGCCAGGAATGATGTCAAATGTTACCGCCGAGATGAGAGGTTGGGTTAGGTTAGGTTATATTTCGTTATTGATGTATATGAATGTGCCACGGAGGCGTAGAGGCCAACTCGCCAGGAGTGATGTCAAATATTACCGCCGAGATGATAGGTTGGGTTAGGTTAGGTTACATTACGTTATAGATGTATATAAAGGTCTCACGGAGACGTAGAGGCCAACAAGCCAGGAATGTGGTCAAATATTACCGCCGAGATGTTAGGTTGGGTTAGGTTAGGTTATCTTACGTTATAGATGTATATGAAGGTCCCACGGAGACGTAGAGGCCAACTCGCCAGGAATGTTTTCAAATATTACCGCCGAGATGTTAGGTTGGGTTAGGTTAGGTTATATTACGTTATTGACGTATATGAAGGTCAAACGGAGACGTAGGGGCCAACTCGCCAGGAATGTTGTCAAATATTACCGCCGAGATGATAGGTTGGGTTAGGTTAGGTTATATTACGTTATAGATGTATATAAAGGTCCCACGGAGACGTAGAGGCCAACAAGCCAGGAATGTGGTGAAATATTACCGCCGAGATGTTAGATTGGGTTAGGTTATGTTATATTACGTTATTGATGTATATAAAGATACCACGGAGACGTAGAGGCCAACTCGCCAAGAATGTTTTCAAATATTACCGCCGAGATGTTAAGTTGGGTTAGGTTAGGTTATCTTACGTTATAGATGTATATAAAGGTCTCACGGAGACGTAGAGGTCAACAAGCCAGGAATATGGTCAAATATTACCGCCGAGATGCTAGATTGGGTTAGGTTAGGTTATATTACGTTATTGAAGTATATAAAGGTCCCACGGAGACGTAGAGGCCAACTCGCCGGGAATGTTGTCAAATGTTACCGCCGAGATGATAGGTTAGGTTAGGTTAGGTTATATTTCGTTATTGTTGTATATGAAGGTCCCTCGGAGACGTAGAGGCCAACTCGCAAGGAATGTTGTCAAATATTACCGCCGAGATGATAGGTTGGGTTAGGTTAGGTTATATTACGTTATAGATGTATGTAAAGGTCCCACGGAAACGTACAGGCCAACTCGCCAGGAATGTTGTCAAATATTACCGCCGAGATGTTAGGTTGGGTTAGGTTATGTTATATTACGTTATTGATGTATATAAAGATCCCACGGAGACGTAGAGGCCAACTCGCCAGGAATGTGGTCAAATATTACCGCCGAGATGTTAGGTTGGGTTAGGTTAGGTTATATTTCGTTATTGATGTATACGAGGGTTACACGGAGACGTAGAGCCCAACAAGCCAGGAATGTGGTGAAATATTACCGCCGAGATGTTAGATTGGGTTAGGTTATGTTATATTACGTTATTGATGTATATAAAGATACCACGGAGACGTAGAGGGCAACTCGCCAGGAATCTTGTCAAATATTATCGCCGAGATGATAGGTTGATTTAGGTTAGGTTATATTTTTGTTATTGATGTATATGAAGGGCCCACGGAGACGTAGAGGCCGACTCTCCAGGTATGTTGTCAAATATTACCGCGGAGATGTTACGTTGTGTTAGGTTAAGTTATATTACGTTATTGATGTATATAAAGGTCCCACGAAGACGTAGAGGCCAACTCGCCAGGAATGTGGTCAAATATTACCGCCGAGATGTTAGATTGGGTTAGGCTAGCTTATATTATGTTATGGATGTATATAAAGATCCCACGGAGACGTAGAGGCCCACTAGCCAGGAATGTTTTCAAATATTACCGCCGAGATGTTAAGTTGGGTTAGGTTAGGTTATATTACGTTATTGATGTATATGAAGGTCAAACGGAGACGTAGAGGCCAACTCGCCAGGAATGTTGTCAAATATTACCGCCGAGATTATAGGTTGGGTTAGGTTAGGTTATATTACGTTATAGATGTATATAAAGGTCCCACGGAGACGTAGAGGCCAACTAGCCAGGAATGTTGTCAAATATTATCGCCGAGATGATAGGTTAATTTAGGTTAGGTTATATTTCTTTATTGATGTATATAAAGGTCCCTCGGAGACGTAGAGGCCAACTCGCAAGGAATGTTGTCAAATATTACCGCCGAGATGATAGGTTGGGTTAGGTTAGGTTATATTACGTTATAGATGTATGTAAAGGTCCCACGGAAACGTACAGGCCAACTCGCCAGGAATGTTGTCAAATATTACCGCCGAGATGTTAGGTTGGGTTAGGTTATGTTATATTACGTTATTGATGTACATGAAGATCCCACGGAGACGTAGAGGCCAACTCGCCAGGAATGTGGTCAAATATTACCGCCGAGATGTTAGGTTGGGTTAGGTTAGGTTATATTTCGTTATTGATGTATACGAGGGTTACACGGAGACGTAGAGGCCAACTCGCCAAGAATGTTTTCAAATATTACCGCCGAGATGATAGGTTGGGTTAGGTTAGGTTATATTACGTTATAGATGTATGTAAAGGTCCCACGGAAACGTACAGGCCAACTCGCCAGGAATGTTGTCAAATATTACCGCCGAGATGATAGGTTGGGTTAGGTTAGGTTATATTACGTTATTGATATATATAAAGTTCCCACGGAGACGGAGAAGCCAACTCGCCAGGAATGATGTCAAATACTACCGCCGAGATGTTAGGTTGGGTTAGGTTAGGTTATATTATGTTATTGATGTATATAAAGGTCCCACGGAGACGTAGAGGCCAACTCGCCAGGAATGATGTCAAATATTACCGCCGAGATGTTAGGTTGGGTTAGGTTAGGTTCTATTACGTTATTGATGTATATAAAGGTCCCACGGAGACGTAGATGCCAACTCGCCAGGAATGTGGTCAAATATTACCGCCCAGATGCTAGATTGGGTTAGGTTAGGTTATATTACGTTATTAATGTATATGAAGGTCCCACGGAGACGTAGAGGCCAACTCGCCAGGAATGTTTTCAAATATATACCGCCGAGATGTTAGGTTGGGTTAGGTTATGTTATATTACGTTACTGATGTATATAAAGGTCCCACGGAGACGAAGAGGCCAACTCGCCGGGAATGTTGTCAAATGTTACCGCCGAGATGAGAGGTTGGGTTAGGTTAGGTTATATTTCGTTATTGATGTATATGAATGTGCCACGGAGACGTAGAGGCCAACTCGCCAGGAATGATGTCAAATATTACCGCCGAGATGATAGGTTGGGTTAGGTTAGGTTACATTACGTTATAGATGTATATAAAGGTCTCACGGAGACGTAGAGGCCAACAAGCCAGGAATGTGGTCAAATATTACCGCCGAGATCCTAGATTGGGTTAGGTTAAGTTATATTACGTTATTGATGTATATGAAGGTCCCACGGAGACGTAGAGGCCAACTCGCCAGGAATGTTTTCAAATATTACCGCCGAGATGTTAGGTTGGGTTAGGTTAGGTTATATTACGTTATTGACGTATATGAAGGTCAAACGGAGACGTAGAGGCCAACTCGCCAGGAATGTTGTCAAATATTACCGCCGAGATGATAGGTTGGGTTAGGTTAGGTTATATTACGTTATAGATGTATATAAAGGTCCCACGGAGACGTAGAGGCCAACAAGCCAGGAATGTGGTGAAATATTACCGCCGAGATGTTAGATTGGGTTAGGTTATGTTATATTACGTTATTGATGTATATAAAGATACCACGGAGACGTAGAGGGCAACTCGCCAGGAATCTTGTCAAATATTATCGCCGAGATGATAGGTTGATTTAGGTTAGGTTATATTTTTGTTATTGATGTATATGAAGGGCCCACGGAGACGTAGAGGCCGACTCGCCAGGTATGTTGTCAAATATTACCGCGGAGATGTTACGTTGTGTTAGGTTAAGTTATATTACGTTATTGATGTATATAAAGGTCCCACGAAGACGTAGAGGCCAACTCGCCAGGAATGTGGTCAAATATTACCGCCGAGATGTTAGATTGGGTTAGGCTAGCTTATATTATGTTATGGATGTATATAAAGATCCCACGGAGACGTAGAGGCCCACTAGCCAGGAATGTTGTCAAATATTATCGCCGAGATGATAGGTTGATTTAGGTTAGGTTATATTTCTTTATTGATGTATATAAAGGTCCCACGGAGACATAGAAGCCAACTCGCCAGGAATGTTGTCAAATATTACCGCCGAGATGTTAGGTTATGTTAGGTTAGGTTATATTTCGTTATTGTTGTATATGAAGGTCCCTCGGAGACGTAGAGGCCAACTCGCCAGGAATGATGTCAAATATTACCGCCGAGATGTTAGATTGGGTTAGGTTAGGTTATATTACGCTGTTGATGTATATGGAGGTCAAACGGAGACGTAGAGGCCAACTCGCCAGGAATGTTGTCAAATATTACCGCCGAGATGATAGGTTGGGTTAGGTTAGGTTATATTACGTTATTGATGTATACGAGGGTTACACGGAGACGTAGAGGCCAACTCGCCAAGAATGTTTTCAAATATTACCGCCGAGATGTTAGGTTGGGTTAGGTTAGGTTATCTTACGTTATAGATGTATATAAAGGTCTCACGGAGGTGTAGAGGTCTACAAGTCAGGAATGTGGTCAAATATTACCGCCGAGATGCTAGATTGGGTTAGGTTAGGTTATATTACGTTATTGAAGTATATAAAGGTCCCACGGAAACGTAGAGGCCAACAAGCCAGGAATGTGGTCAAATATTACCGCCGAGATCCTAGATTGGGTTAGGTTAAGTTATATTACGTTATTGATGTATATGAAGGTCCCACGGAGACGTAGAGGCCAACTCGCCAGGAATGTTTTCAAATATTACCGCCGAGATGTTAAGTTGGGTTAGGTTAGGTTATATTACGTTATTGATGTATATGAAGGTCAAACGGAGACGTAGAGGCTAACTCGCCAGGAATGTTGTCAAATATTACCGCCGAGATTATAGGTTGGGTTAGGTTAGGTTATATTACGTTATAGATGTATATAAAGGTCCCACGGAGACGTAGAGGCCAACAAGCCAGGAATGTGGTGAAATATTACCGCCGAGATGTTAGATTGGGTTAGGCTAGCTTATATTATGTTATTGATGTATATAAAGATCCCACGGAGACGTAGAGGCCAACTAGCCAGGAATGTTGTCAAATATTATCGCCGAGATGATAGGTTAATTTAGGTTAGGTTATATTTCTTTATTGATGTATATAAAGGTCCCACGGAGACATAGAAGCCAACTCGCCAGGAATGTTGTCAAATATTACCGCCGAGATGATAGGTTGGGTTAGGTTAGGTTATATTATGTTATTGATGTATATAAAGGTCCCACGGAGACGTAGAGGCCAACTCGCCAGGAATGATGTCAAATATTACCGCCGAGATGTTAGGTTGGGTTAGGTTAGGTTCTATTACGTTATAGATGTATATAAAGGTCTCACGGAGACGTAGAGGTCAACAAGCCAGGAATATGGTCAAATATTACCGCCGAGATGCTAGATTGGGTTAGGTAAGGTTATATTACGTTATTGAAGTATATAAAGGTCCCACGGAGACGTAGAGGCCAACTCGCCGGGAATGTTGTCAAATGTTACCGCCGAGATGATAGGTAGGGTTAGGTTAGGTAATATTTCTTTATTGATGTATATGAAGGTGCCACGGAGACGTAGAGGCCAACGCGCCAGGTATGTTGTCAAATATTACCGCCGAGATGTTAGGTTGGGTTAGGTTAGGTTATATTACGTTATTGATATATATAAAGTTCCCACGGAGACGGAGAAGCCAACTCGCCAGGAATGATGTCAAATACTACCGCCGACATGATAGGTTGGGTTAGGTTAGGTTATATTACGTTATAGATGTATGTAAAGGTCCCACGGAAACGTAGATGCCAACTCGCCAGGAATGTTGTCAAATATTACCGCCGAGATGATAGGTTGGGTTAGGTTAGGTTATATTTCGTTATTGATATATATGAATGTGCCACGGAGACGTAGAGGCCAACGCGCCAGGTATGTTGTCAAATATTACCGCCGAGATGTTAGGTTGGGTTAGGTTAGGTTATATTACGTTATTGATGTATATAAAGTTCCCACTTAGACGGAGAAGCCAACTCGACAGGAATGATGTCAAATACTACCGCCGAGATGTTAGGTTGGGTTAGGTTAGGTTATATTACGTTATTGATGTATATAAAGATCCCACGGAGACGTAGAGGCCAACTCGCTAGGAATGTGGTCAAATATTACCGCCGAGATGTTAGGTTGGGTTAGGTTAGGTTATATTTCGTTATTGATGTATACGAGGGTTACACGGAGACGTAGAGGCCAACTCGCCAAGAATGTTTTCAAATATTACCGCCGAGATGTTAAGTTGGGTTAGGTTAGGTTATCTTACGTTATAGATGTATATAAAGGTCTCACGGAGACGTAGAGGCCAACTCGCCAGGAATGTTGTCAAATATTACCGCCGAGATTATAGGTTGGGTTAGGTTAGGTTATATTACGTTATAGATGTATATAAAGGTCCCACGGAGACGTAGAGGCCAACAAGCCAGGAATGTGGTGAAATATTACCGCCGAGATGATAGGTTGGGTTAGGTTAGGTTATATTACGTTATTGATATATATAAAGTTCCCACGGAGACGGAGAAGCCAACTCGCCAGGAATGATGTCAAATACTACCGCCGAGATGTTAGGTTGGGTTAGGTTAGGTTATATTATGTTATTGATGTATATAAAGGTCCCACGGAGACGTAGAGGCCAACTCGCCAGGAATGATGTCAAATATTACCGCCGAGATGTTAGGTTGGGTTAGGTTAGGTTCTATTACGTTATTGATGTATATAAAGGTCCCACGGAGACGTAGATGCCAACTCGCCAGGAATGTGGTCAAATATTACCGCCAAGATGCTAGATTGGGTTAGGTTAGGTTATATTACGTTATTAATGTATATGAAGGTCCCACGGAGACGTAGAGGCCAACTCGCCAGGAATGTTTTCAAATATATACCGCCGAGATGTTAGGTTGGGTTAGGTTATGTTATATTACGTTACTGATGTATATAAAGGTCCCACGGAGACGAAGAGGCCAACTCGCCGGGAATGTTGTCAAATGTTACCGCCGAGATGATAGGTTGGGTTAGGTTAGGTTATATTTCGTTATTGTTGTATATGAAGGTCCCTCGGAGACGTAGAGGCCAACTCGCAAGGAATGTTGTCAAATATTACCGCCGACATGATAGGTTGGGCTAGGTTAGGTTACATTACGTTATAGATGTATGTTAAGGTCCCACGGAAGCGTAGATGCCAACTCGCCAGGAATGGTTTCAAATATTACCGCCGAGATGTTAGGTTGGGTTAGGTTAAGTTATCTTACGTTATAGATGTATATAAAGGTCTCACGGAGGCGTAGAGGTCTACAAGTCAGGAATGTGGTCAAATATTACCGCCGAGATGCTAGATTGGGTTAGGTTAGGTTATATTACGTTATTGAAGTATATAAAGGTTCCACGGAAACGTAGAGGCCAACAAGCCAGGAATGTGGTCAAATATTACCGCCGAGATCCTAGATTGGGTTAGGTTAAGTTATATTACGTTATTGATGTATATGAAGGTCCCACGGAGACGTAGAGGCCAACTCGCCAGGAATGTTTTCAAATATTACCGCCGAGATGTTAAGTTGGGTTAGGTTAGGTTATATTACGTTATTGATGTATATGAAGGTCAAACGGAGACGTAGAGGCCAACTCGCCAGGAATGTTGTCAAATATTACCGCCGAGATTATAGGTTGGGTTAGGTTAGGTTATATTACGTTATAGATGTATATAAAGGTCCCACGGAGACGTAGAGGCCAACAAGCCAGGAATGTGGTGAAATATTACCGCCGAGATGTTAGATTGGGTTAGGCTAGCTTATATTATGTTATTGATGTATATAAAGATCCCACGGAGACGTAGAGGCCAACTAGCCAGGAATGTTGTCAAATATTATCGCCGAGATGATAGGTTAATTTAGGTTAGGTTATATTTCTTTATTGATGTATATAAAGGTCCCACGGAGACATAGAAGCCAATTCGCCAGGAATGTTGTCAAATATTACCGCCGAGATGATAGGTTGGGTTAGGTTAGGTAATATTTCTTTATTGATGTATATGAAGGTGCCACGGAGACGTAGAGGCCAACGCGCCAGGTATGTTGTCAAATATTACCGCCGAGATGTTAGGTTGGGTTAGGTTAGGTTATATTACGTTATTGATATATATAAAGTTCCCACGGAGACGGAGAAGCCAACTCGCCAGGAATGATGTCAAATACTACCGCCGAGATGTTAGGTTGGGTTAGGTTAGGTTATATTATGTTATTGATGTATATAAAGGTCCCACGGAGACGTAGAGGCCAACTCGCCAGGAATGATGTCAAATATTACCGCCGAGATGTTAGGTTGGGTTAGGTTAGGTTCTATTACGTTATTGATGTATATAAAGGTCCCACGGAGACGTAGATGCCAACTCGCCAGGAATGTGGTCAAATATTACCGCCAAGATGCTAGATTGGGTTAGGTTAGGTTATATTACGTTATTAATGTATATGAAGGTCCCACGGAGACGTAGAGGCCAACTCGCCAGGAATGTTTTCAAATATATACCGCCGAGATGTTAGGTTGGGTTAGGTTATGTTATATTACGTTACTGATGTATATAAAGGTCCCACGGAGACGAAGAGGCCAACTCGCCGGGAATGTTGTCAAATGTTACCGCCGAGATGATAGGTTGGGTTAGGTTAGGTTATATTTCGTTATTGTTGTATATGAAGGTCCCTCGGAGACGTAGAGGCCAACTCGCAAGGAATGTTGTCAAATATTACCGCCGACATGATAGGTTGGGCTAGGTTAGGTTACATTACGTTATAGATGTATGTTAAGGTCCCACGGAAGCGTAGATGCCAACTCGCCAGGAATGTTGTCAAATATTACCGCCGAGATGATAGGTTGGGTTAGGTTAGGTTATATTTCGTTATTGATATATATGAATGTGCCACGGAGACGTAGAGGCCAACGCGCCAGGTATGTTGTCAAATATTACCGCCGAGATGTTAGGTTGGGTTAGGTTAGGTTATATTACGTTATTGATGTATATAAAGTTCCCACTTAGACGGAGAAGCCAACTCGACAGGAATGATGTCAAATACTACCGCCGAGATGTTAGATTGGGTTAGGCTAGCTTATATTATGTTATTGATGTATATAAAGATCCCACGGAGACGTAGAGGCCAACTAGCCAGGAATGTTGTCAAATATTATCGCCGAGATGATAGGTTAATTTAGGTTAGGTTATATTTCTTTATTGATGTATATAAAGGTCCCACGGAGACATAGAAGCCAACTCGCCAGGAATGTTGTCAAATATTACCGCCGAGATGATAGGTTGGGTTAGGTTAGGTTATATTACGTTATAGATGTATGTAAAGGTCCCACGGAAACGTACAGGCCAACTCGCCAGGAATGTTGTCAAATATTACCGCCGAGATGATAGGTTGGGTTAGGTTAGGTAATATTTCTTTATTGATGTATATGAAGGTGCCACGGAGACGTAGAGGCCAACGCGCCAGGTATGTTGTCAAATATTACCGCCGAGATGTTAGGTTGGGTTAGGTTAGGTTATATTACGTTATTGATATATATAAAGTTCCCACGGAGACGGAGAAGCCAACTCGCCAGGAATGATGTCAAATACTACCGCCGAGATGTTAGGTTGGGTTAGGTTAGGTTATATTATGTTATTGATGTATATAAAGGTCCCACGGAGACGTAGAGGCCAACTCGCCAGGAATGATGTCAAATATTACCGCCGAGATGTTAGGTTGGGTTAGGTTAGGTTCTATTACGTTATTGATGTATATAAAGGTCCCACGGAGACGTAGATGCCAACTCGCCAGGAATGTGGTCAAATATTACCGCCAAGATGCTAGATTGGGTTAGGTTAGGTTATATTACGTTATTAATGTATATGAAGGTCCCACGGAGACGTAGAGGCCAACTCGCCAGGAATGTTTTCAAATATATACCGCCGAGATGTTAGGTTGGGTTAGGTTATGTTATATTACGTTACTGATGTATATAAAGGTCCCACGGAGACGAAGAGGCCAACTCGCCGGGAATGTTGTCAAATGTTACCGCCGAGATGATAGGTTGGGTTAGGTTAGGTTATATTTCGTTATTGTTGTATATGAAGGTCCCTCGGAGACGTAGAGGCCAACTCGCAAGGAATGTTGTCAAATATTACCGCCGACATGATAGGTTGGGCTAGGTTAGGTTACATTACGTTATAGATGTATGTTAAGGTCCCACGGAAGCGTAGATGCCAACTCGCCAGGAATGTTGTCAAATATTACCGCCGAGATGATAGGTTGGGTTAGGTTAGGTTATATTTCGTTATTGATATATATGAATGTGCCACGGAGACGTAGAGGCCAACGCGCCAGGTATGTTGTCAAATATTACCGCCGAGATGTTAGGTTGGGTTAGGTTAGGTTATATTACGTTATTGATGTATATAAAGTTCCCACTTAGACGGAGAAGCCAACTCGACAGGAATGATGTCAAATACTACCGCCGAGATGTTAGGTTGGGTTAGGTTAGGTTATATTACGTTATTGATGTATATAAAGGTCCCACGGAGACGTAGAGGCCAACTCGCTAGGAATGTGGTCAAATATTACCGCCGAGATGTTAGGTTGGGTTAGGTTAGGTTATATTTCGTTATTGATGTATACGAGGGTTACACGGAGACGTAGAGGCCAACTCGCCAAGAATGTTTTCAAATATTACCGCCGAGATGTTAAGTTGGGTTAGGTTAGGTTATCTTACGTTATAGATGTATATAAAGGTCTCACGGAGACGTAGAGGTCAACAAGCCAGGAATATGGTCAAATATTACCGCCGAGATGCTAGATTGGGTTAGGTTAGGTTATATTACGTTATTGAAGTATATAAAGGTCCCACGGAGACGTAGATGCCAACTCGCCAGGAATGTGGTCAAATATTACCGCCAAGATGCTAGATTGGGTTAGGTTAGGTTATATTACGTTATAGATGTATGCAAAGGTCCCACGGAAACGTAGATGCCAACTCGCCAGGAATGTGGTCAAATATTACCGCCGAGATCCTAGATTGGGTTAGGTTAAGTTATATTACGTTATTGATGTATATGAAGGTCCCACGGAGACGTAGAGGCCAACTCGCCAGGAATGTTTTCAAATATTACCGCCGAGATGTTAAGTTGGGTTAGGTTAGGTTATATTACGTTATTGATGTATATGAAGGTCAAACGGAGACGTAGAGGCCAACTCGCCAGGAATGTTGTCAAATATTACCGCCGAGATTATAGGTTGGGTTAGGTTAGGTTATATTACGTTATAGATGTATATAAAGGTCCCACGGAGACGTAGAGGCCAACAAGCCAGGAATGTGGTGAAATATTACCGCCGAGATGTTAGATTGGGTTGGGCTAGCTTATATTATGTTATTGATGTATATAAAGATCCCACGGAGACGTAGAGGCCAACTAGCCAGGAATGTTGTCAAATATTATCGCCGAGATGATAGGTTAATTTAGGTTAGGTTATATTTCTTTATTGATGTATATAAAGGTCCCACGGAGACATAGAAGCCAACTCGCCAGGAATGTTGTCAAATATTACCGCCGAGATGTTAGGTTGGGTTAGGTTATGTTATATTACGTTATTGATGTATATAAAGATCCCACGGAGACGTAGAGGCCAACTCGCCAGGAATGTGGTCAAATATTACCGCCGAGATGTTAGGTTGGGTTAGGTTAGGTTATATTTCGTTATTGATGTATACGAGGGTTACACGGAGACGTAGAGGCCAACTCGCCAAGAATGTTTTCAAATATTACCGCCGAGATGTTAAGTTGGGTTAGGTTAGGTTATCTTACGTTATAGATGTATATAAAGGTCTCACGGAGACGTAGAGGTCAACAAGCCAGGAATATGGTCAAATATTACCGCCGAGATGCTAGATTGGGTTAGGTTAGGTTATATTACGTTATTGAAGTATATAAAGGTCCCACGGAGACGTAGAGGCCAACTCGCCGGGAATGTTGTCAAATGTTACCGCCGAGATGATAGGTTAGGTTAGGTTAGGTTATATTTCGTTATTGTTGTATATGAAGGTCCCTCGGAGACGTAGAGGCCAACTCGCAAGGAATGTTGTCAAATATTACCGCCGAGATGATAGGTTGGGTTAGGTTAGGTTATATTACGTTATAGATGTATGTAAAGGTCCCACGGAAACGTACAGGCCAACTCGCCAGGAATGTTGTCAAATATTACCGCCGAGATGATAGGTTGGGTTAGGTTAGGTAATATTTCTTTATTGATGTATATGAAGGTGCCACGGAGACGTAGAGGCCAACGCGCCAGGTATGTTGTCAAATATTACCGCCGAGATGTTAGGTTGGGTTAGGTTAGGTTATATTACGTTATTGATATATATAAAGTTCCCACGGAGACGGAGAAGCCAACTCGCCAGGAATGATGTCAAATACTACCGCCGACATGATAGGTTGGGTTAGGTTAGGTTATATTACGTTATAGATGTATGTAAAGGTCCCACGGAAACGTAGATGCCAACTCGCCAGGAATGTTGTCAAATATTACCGCCGAGATGATAGGTTGGGTTAGGTTAGGTTATATTTCGTTATTGATATATATGAATGTGCCACGGAGACGTAGAGGCCAACGCGCCAGGTATGTTGTCAAATATTACCGCCGAGATGTTAGGTTGGGTTAGGTTAGGTTATATTACGTTATTGATGTATATAAAGTTCCCACTTAGACGGAGAAGCCAACTCGACAGGAATGATGTCAAATACTACCGCCGAGATGTTAGGTTGGGTTAGGTTAGGTTATATTACGTTATTGATGTATATAAAGATCCCACGGAGACGTAGAGGCCAACTCGCCAGGAATGTGGTCAAATATTACCGCCGAGATGTTAGGTTGGGTTAGGTTAGGTTATATTTCGTTATTGATGTATACGAGGGTTACACGGAGACGTAGAGGCCAACTCGCCAAGAATGTTTTCAAATATTACCGCCGAGATGTTAAGTTGGGTTAGGTTAGGTTATATTACGTTATAGATGTATGTAAAGGTCCCACGGAAACGTAGATGCCAACTCGCCAGGAATGTGGTCAAATATTACCGCCGAGATCCTAGATTGGGTTAGGTTAAGTTATATTACGTTATTGATGTATATGAAGGTCCCACGGAGACGTAGAGGCCAACTAGCCAGGAATGTTGTCAAATATTATCGCCGAGATGATAGGTTAATTTAGGTTAGGTTATATTTCTTTATTGATGTATATAAAGGTCCCACGGAGACATAGAAGCCAACTCGCCAGGAATGTTGTCAAATATTACCGCCGAGATGTTAGGTTGGGTTAGGTTATGTTATATTACGTTATTGATGTATATAAAGATCCCACGGAGACGTAGAGGCCAACTCGCCAGGAATGTGGTCAAATATTACCGCCGAGATGTTAGGTTGGGTTAGGTTAGGTTATATTTCGTTATTGATGTATACGAGGGTTACACGGAGACGTAGAGGCCAACTCGCCAAGAATGTTTTCAAATATTACCGCCGAGATGTTAAGTTGGGTTAGGTTAGGTTATCTTACGTTATAGATGTATATAAAGGTCTCACGGAGACGTAGAGGTCAACAAGCCAGGAATATGGTCAAATATTACCGCCGAGATGCTAGATTGGGTTAGGTTAGGTTATATTACGTTATTGAAGTATATAAAGGTCCCACGGAGACGTAGAGGCCAACTCGCCGGGAATGTTGTCAAATGTTACCGCCGAGATGATAGGTTAGGTTAGGTTAGGTTATATTTCGTTATTGTTGTATATGAAGGTCCCTCGGAGACGTAGAGGCCAACTCGCAAGGAATGTTGTCAAATATTACCGCCGAGATGATAGGTTGGGTTAGGTTAGGTTATATTACGTTATAGATGTATGTAAAGGTCCCACGGAAACGTACAGGCCAACTCGCCAGGAATGTTGTCAAATATTACCGCCGAGATGATAGGTTGGGTTAGGTTAGGTAATATTTCTTTATTGATGTATATGAAGGTGCCACGGAGACGTAGAGGCCAACGCGCCAGGTATGTTGTCAAATATTACCGCCGAGATGTTAGGTTGGGTTAGGTTAGGTTATATTACGTTATTGATATATATAAAGTTCCCACGGAGACGAAGAGGCCAACTCGCCGGGAATGTTGTCAAATGTTACCGCCGAGATGATAGGTTGGGTTAGGTTAGGTTATATTTCGTTATTGTTGTATATGAAGGTCCCTCGGAGACGTAGAGGCCAACTCGCAAGGAATGTTGTCAAATATTACCGCCGACATGATAGGTTGGGCTAGGTTAGGTTACATTACGTTATAGATGTATGTTAAGGTCCCACGGAAGCGTAGATGCCAACTCGCCAGGAATGTTGTCAAATATTACCGCCGAGATGATAGGTTGGGTTAGGTTAGGTTATATTTCGTTATTGATATATATGAATGTGCCACGGAGACGTAGAGGCCAACGCGCCAGGTATGTTGTCAAATATTACCGCCGAGATGTTAGGTTGGGTTAGGTTAGGTTATATTACGTTATTGATGTATATAAAGTTCCCACTTAGACGGAGAAGCCAACTCGACAGGAATGATGTCAAATACTACCGCCGAGATGTTAGGTTGGGTTAGGTTAGGTTATATTACGTTATTGATGTATATAAAGGTCCCACGGAGACGTAGAGGCCAACTCGCTAGGAATGTGGTCAAATATTACCGCCGAGATGTTAGGTTGGGTTAGGTTAGGTTATATTTCGTTATTGATGTATACGAGGGTTACACGGAGACGTAGAGGCCAACTCGCCAAGAATGTTTTCAAATATTACCGCCGAGATGTTAAGTTGGGTTAGGTTAGGTTATCTTACGTTATAGATGTATATAAAGGTCTCACGGAGACGTAGAGGTCAACAAGCCAGGAATATGGTCAAATATTACCGCCGAGATGCTAGATTGGGTTAGGTTAGGTTATATTACGTTATTGAAGTATATAAAGGTCCCACGGAGACGTAGATGCCAACTCGCCAGGAATGTGGTCAAATATTACCGCCAAGATGCTAGATTGGGTTAGGTTAGGTTATATTACGTTATAGATGTATGCAAAGGTCCCACGGAAACGTAGATGCCAACTCGCCAGGAATGTGGTCAAATATTACCGCCGAGATCCTAGATTGGGTTAGGTTAAGTTATATTACGTTATTGATGTATATGAAGGTCCCACGGAGACGTAGAGGCCAACTCGCCAGGAATGTTTTCAAATATTACCGCCGAGATGTTAAGTTGGGTTAGGTTAGGTTATATTACGTTATTGATGTATATGAAGGTCAAACGGAGACGTAGAGGCCAACTCGCCAGGAATGTTGTCAAATATTACCGCCGAGATTATAGGTTGGGTTAGGTTAGGTTATATTACGTTATAGATGTATATAAAGGTCCCACGGAGACGTAGAGGCCAACAAGCCAGGAATGTGGTGAAATATTACCGCCGAGATGTTAGATTGGGTTAGGCTAGCTTATATTATGTTATTGATGTATATAAAGGTCCCACGGAGACGTAGAGGCCAACTAGCCAGGAATGTTGTCAAATATTATCGCCGAGATGATAGGTTAATTTAGGTTAGGTTATATTTCTTTATTGATGTATATAAAGGTCCCACGGAGACATAGAAGCCAACTCGCCAGGAATGTTGTCAAATATTACCGCCGAGATGTTAGGTTGGGTTAGGTTATGTTATATTACGTTATTGATGTATATAAAGATCCCACGGAGACGTAGAGGCCAACTCGCCAGGAATGTGGTCAAATATTACCGCCGAGATGTTAGGTTGGGTTAGGTTAGGTTATATTTCGTTATTGATGTATACGAGGGTTACACGGAGACGTAGAGGCCAACTCGCCAAGAATGTTTTCAAATATTACCGCCGAGATGTTAAGTTGGGTTAGGTTAGGTTATCTTACGTTATAGATGTATATAAAGGTCTCACGGAGACGTAGAGGTCAACAAGCCAGGAATATGGTCAAATATTACCGCCGAGATGCTAGATTGGGTTAGGTTAGGTTATATTACGTTATTGAAGTATATAAAGGTCCCACGGAGACGTAGAGGCCAACTCGCCGGGAATGTTGTCAAATGTTACCGCCGAGATGATAGGTTAGGTTAGGTTAGGTTATATTTCGTTATTGTTGTATATGAAGGTCCCTCGGAGACGTAGAGGCCAACTCGCAAGGAATGTTGTCAAATATTACCGCCGAGATGATAGGTTGGGTTAGGTTAGGTTATATTACGTTATAGATGTATGTAAAGGTCCCACGGAAACGTACAGGCCAACTCGCCAGGAATGTTGTCAAATATTACCGCCGAGATGATAGGTTGGGTTAGGTTAGGTAATATTTCTTTATTGATGTATATGAAGGTGCCACGGAGACGTAGAGGCCAACGCGCCAGGTATGTTGTCAAATATTACCGCCGAGATGTTAGGTTGGGTTAGGTTAGGTTCTATTACGTTATTGATGTATATAAAGGTCCCACGGAGACGTAGATGCCAACTCGCCAGGAATGTGGTCAAATATTACCGCCCAGATGCTAGATTGGGTTAGGTTAGGTTATATTACGTTATTAATGTATATGAAGGTCCCACGGAGACGTAGAGGCCAACTCGCCAGGAATGTTTTCAAATATATACCGCCGAGATGTTAGGTTGGGTTAGGTTATGTTATATTACGTTACTGATGTATATAAAGGTCCCACGGAGACGAAGAGGCCAACTCGCCGGGAATGTTGTCAAATGTTACCGCCGAGATGAGAGGTTGGGTTAGGTTAGGTTATATTTCGTTATTGATGTATATGAATGTGCCACGGAGACGTAGAGGCCAACTCGCCAGGAATGATGTCAAATATTACCGCCGAGATGATAGGTTGGGTTAGGTTAGGTTACATTACGTTATAGATGTATATAAAGGTCTCACGGAGACGTAGAGGCCAACAAGCCAGGAATGTGGTCAAATATTACCGCCGAGATCCTAGATTGGGTTAGGTTAAGTTATATTACGTTATTGATGTATATGAAGGTCCCACGGAGACGTAGAGGCCAACTCGCCAGGAATGTTTTCAAATATTACCGCCGAGATGTTAGGTTGGGTTAGGTTAGGTTATATTACGTTATTGACGTATATGAAGGTCAAACGGAGACGTAGAGGCCAACTCGCCAGGAATGTTGTCAAATATTACCGCCGAGATGATAGGTTGGGTTAGGTTAGGTTATATTACGTTATAGATGTATATAAAGGTCCCACGGAGACGTAGAGGCCAACAAGCCAGGAATGTGGTGAAATATTACCGCCGAGATGTTAGATTGGGTTAGGTTATGTTATATTACGTTATTGATGTATATAAAGATACCACGGAGACGTAGAGGGCAACTCGCCAGGAATCTTGTCAAATATTATCGCCGAGATGATAGGTTGATTTAGGTTAGGTTATATTTTTGTTATTGATGTATATGAAGGGCCCACGGAGACGTAGAGGCCGACTCGCCAGGTATGTTGTCAAATATTACCGCGGAGATGTTACGTTGTGTTAGGTTAAGTTATATTACGTTATTGATGTATATAAAGGTCCCACGAAGACGTAGAGGCCAACTCGCCAGGAATGTGGTCAAATATTACCGCCGAGATGTTAGATTGGGTTAGGCTAGCTTATATTATGTTATGGATGTATATAAAGATCCCACGGAGACGTAGAGGCCCACTAGCCAGGAATGTTGTCAAATATTATCGCCGAGATGATAGGTTGATTTAGGTTAGGTTATATTTCTTTATTGATGTATATAAAGGTCCCACGGAGACATAGAAGCCAACTCGCCAGGAATGTTGTCAAATATTACCGCCGAGATGTTAGGTTATGTTAGGTTAGGTTATATTTCGTTATTGTTGTATATGAAGGTCCCTCGGAGACGTAGAGGCCAACTCGCCAGGAATGATGTCAAATATTACCGCCGAGATGTTAGATTGGGTTAGGTTAGGTTATATTACGCTGTTGATGTATATGGAGGTCAAACGGAGACGTAGAGGCCAACTCGCCAGGAATGTTGTCAAATATTACCGCCGAGATGATAGGTTGGGTTAGGTTAGGTTATATTACGTTATTGATGTATACGAGGGTTACACGGAGACGTAGAGGCCAACTCGCCAAGAATGTTTTCAAATATTACCGCCGAGATGTTAGGTTGGGTTAGGTTAGGTTATCTTACGTTATAGATGTATATAAAGGTCTCACGGAGGTGTAGAGGTCTACAAGTCAGGAATGTGGTCAAATATTACCGCCGAGATGCTAGATTGGGTTAGGTTAGGTTATATTACGTTATTGAAGTATATAAAGGTCCCACGGAAACGTAGAGGCCAACAAGCCAGGAATGTGGTCAAATATTACCGCCGAGATCCTAGATTGGGTTAGGTTAAGTTATATTACGTTATTGATGTATATGAAGGTCCCACGGAGACGTAGAGGCCAACTCGCCAGGAATGTTTTCAAATATTACCGCCGAGATGTTAAGTTGGGTTAGGTTAGGTTATATTACGTTATTGATGTATATGAAGGTCAAACGGAGACGTAGAGGCTAACTCGCCAGGAATGTTGTCAAATATTACCGCCGAGATTATAGGTTGGGTTAGGTTAGGTTATATTACGTTATAGATGTATATAAAGGTCCCACGGAGACGTAGAGGCCAACAAGCCAGGAATGTGGTGAAATATTACCGCCGAGATGTTAGATTGGGTTAGGCTAGCTTATATTATGTTATTGATGTATATAAAGATCCCACGGAGACGTAGAGGCCAACTAGCCAGGAATGTTGTCAAATATTATCGCCGAGATGATAGGTTAATTTAGGTTAGGTTATATTTCTTTATTGATGTATATAAAGGTCCCACGGAGACATAGAAGCCAACTCGCCAGGAATGTTGTCAAATATTACCGCCGAGATGATAGGTTGGGTTAGGTTAGGTTATATTATGTTATTGATGTATATAAAGGTCCCACGGAGACGTAGAGGCCAACTCGCCAGGAATGATGTCAAATATTACCGCCGAGATGTTAGGTTGGGTTAGGTTAGGTTCTATTACGTTATAGATGTATATAAAGGTCTCACGGAGACGTAGAGGTCAACAAGCCAGGAATATGGTCAAATATTACCGCCGAGATGCTAGATTGGGTTAGGTAAGGTTATATTACGTTATTGAAGTATATAAAGGTCCCACGGAGACGTAGAGGCCAACTCGCCGGGAATGTTGTCAAATGTTACCGCCGAGATGATAGGTAGGGTTAGGTTAGGTAATATTTCTTTATTGATGTATATGAAGGTGCCACGGAGACGTAGAGGCCAACGCGCCAGGTATGTTGTCAAATATTACCGCCGAGATGTTAGGTTGGGTTAGGTTAGGTTATATTACGTTATTGATATATATAAAGTTCCCACGGAGACGGAGAAGCCAACTCGCCAGGAATGATGTCAAATACTACCGCCGACATGATAGGTTGGGTTAGGTTAGGTTATATTACGTTATAGATGTATGTAAAGGTCCCACGGAAACGTAGATGCCAACTCGCCAGGAATGTTGTCAAATATTACCGCCGAGATGATAGGTTGGGTTAGGTTAGGTTATATTTCGTTATTGATATATATGAATGTGCCACGGAGACGTAGAGGCCAACGCGCCAGGTATGTTGTCAAATATTACCGCCGAGATGTTAGGTTGGGTTAGGTTAGGTTATATTACGTTATTGATGTATATAAAGTTCCCACTTAGACGGAGAAGCCAACTCGACAGGAATGATGTCAAATACTACCGCCGAGATGTTAGGTTGGGTTAGGTTAGGTTATATTACGTTATTGATGTATATAAAGATCCCACGGAGACGTAGAGGCCAACTCGCTAGGAATGTGGTCAAATATTACCGCCGAGATGTTAGGTTGGGTTAGGTTAGGTTATATTTCGTTATTGATGTATACGAGGGTTACACGGAGACGTAGAGGCCAACTCGCCAAGAATGTTTTCAAATATTACCGCCGAGATGTTAAGTTGGGTTAGGTTAGGTTATCTTACGTTATAGATGTATATAAAGGTCTCACGGAGACGTAGAGGCCAACTCGCCAGGAATGTTGTCAAATATTACCGCCGAGATTATAGGTTGGGTTAGGTTAGGTTATATTACGTTATAGATGTATATAAAGGTCCCACGGAGACGTAGAGGCCAACAAGCCAGGAATGTGGTGAAATATTACCGCCGAGATGATAGGTTGGGTTAGGTTAGGTTATATTACGTTATTGATATATATAAAGTTCCCACGGAGACGGAGAAGCCAACTCGCCAGGAATGATGTCAAATACTACCGCCGAGATGTTAGGTTGGGTTAGGTTAGGTTATATTATGTTATTGATGTATATAAAGGTCCCACGGAGACGTAGAGGCCAACTCGCCAGGAATGATGTCAAATATTACCGCCGAGATGTTAGGTTGGGTTAGGTTAGGTTCTATTACGTTATTGATGTATATAAAGGTCCCACGGAGACGTAGATGCCAACTCGCCAGGAATGTGGTCAAATATTACCGCCAAGATGCTAGATTGGGTTAGGTTAGGTTATATTACGTTATTAATGTATATGAAGGTCCCACGGAGACGTAGAGGCCAACTCGCCAGGAATGTTTTCAAATATATACCGCCGAGATGTTAGGTTGGGTTAGGTTATGTTATATTACGTTACTGATGTATATAAAGGTCCCACGGAGACGAAGAGGCCAACTCGCCGGGAATGTTGTCAAATGTTACCGCCGAGATGATAGGTTGGGTTAGGTTAGGTTATATTTCGTTATTGTTGTATATGAAGGTCCCTCGGAGACGTAGAGGCCAACTCGCAAGGAATGTTGTCAAATATTACCGCCGACATGATAGGTTGGGCTAGGTTAGGTTACATTACGTTATAGATGTATGTTAAGGTCCCACGGAAGCGTAGATGCCAACTCGCCAGGAATGGTTTCAAATATTACCGCCGAGATGTTAGGTTGGGTTAGGTTAAGTTATCTTACGTTATAGATGTATATAAAGGTCTCACGGAGGCGTAGAGGTCTACAAGTCAGGAATGTGGTCAAATATTACCGCCGAGATGCTAGATTGGGTTAGGTTAGGTTATATTACGTTATTGAAGTATATAAAGGTTCCACGGAAACGTAGAGGCCAACAAGCCAGGAATGTGGTCAAATATTACCGCCGAGATCCTAGATTGGGTTAGGTTAAGTTATATTACGTTATTGATGTATATGAAGGTCCCACGGAGACGTAGAGGCCAACTCGCCAGGAATGTTTTCAAATATTACCGCCGAGATGTTAAGTTGGGTTAGGTTAGGTTATATTACGTTATTGATGTATATGAAGGTCAAACGGAGACGTAGAGGCCAACTCGCCAGGAATGTTGTCAAATATTACCGCCGAGATTATAGGTTGGGTTAGGTTAGGTTATATTACGTTATAGATGTATATAAAGGTCCCACGGAGACGTAGAGGCCAACAAGCCAGGAATGTGGTGAAATATTACCGCCGAGATGTTAGATTGGGTTAGGCTAGCTTATATTATGTTATTGATGTATATAAAGATCCCACGGAGACGTAGAGGCCAACTAGCCAGGAATGTTGTCAAATATTATCGCCGAGATGATAGGTTAATTTAGGTTAGGTTATATTTCTTTATTGATGTATATAAAGGTCCCACGGAGACATAGAAGCCAATTCGCCAGGAATGTTGTCAAATATTACCGCCGAGATGATAGGTTGGGTTAGGTTAGGTAATATTTCTTTATTGATGTATATGAAGGTGCCACGGAGACGTAGAGGCCAACGCGCCAGGTATGTTGTCAAATATTACCGCCGAGATGTTAGGTTGGGTTAGGTTAGGTTATATTACGTTATTGATATATATAAAGTTCCCACGGAGACGGAGAAGCCAACTCGCCAGGAATGATGTCAAATACTACCGCCGAGATGTTAGGTTGGGTTAGGTTAGGTTATATTATGTTATTGATGTATATAAAGGTCCCACGGAGACGTAGAGGCCAACTCGCCAGGAATGATGTCAAATATTACCGCCGAGATGTTAGGTTGGGTTAGGTTAGGTTCTATTACGTTATTGATGTATATAAAGGTCCCACGGAGACGTAGATGCCAACTCGCCAGGAATGTGGTCAAATATTACCGCCAAGATGCTAGATTGGGTTAGGTTAGGTTATATTACGTTATTAATGTATATGAAGGTCCCACGGAGACGTAGAGGCCAACTCGCCAGGAATGTTTTCAAATATATACCGCCGAGATGTTAGGTTGGGTTAGGTTATGTTATATTACGTTACTGATGTATATAAAGGTCCCACGGAGACGAAGAGGCCAACTCGCCGGGAATGTTGTCAAATGTTACCGCCGAGATGATAGGTTGGGTTAGGTTAGGTTATATTTCGTTATTGTTGTATATGAAGGTCCCTCGGAGACGTAGAGGCCAACTCGCAAGGAATGTTGTCAAATATTACCGCCGACATGATAGGTTGGGCTAGGTTAGGTTACATTACGTTATAGATGTATGTTAAGGTCCCACGGAAGCGTAGATGCCAACTCGCCAGGAATGTTGTCAAATATTACCGCCGAGATGATAGGTTGGGTTAGGTTAGGTTATATTTCGTTATTGATATATATGAATGTGCCACGGAGACGTAGAGGCCAACGCGCCAGGTATGTTGTCAAATATTACCGCCGAGATGTTAGGTTGGGTTAGGTTAGGTTATATTACGTTATTGATGTATATAAAGTTCCCACTTAGACGGAGAAGCCAACTCGACAGGAATGATGTCAAATACTACCGCCGAGATGTTAGATTGGGTTAGGCTAGCTTATATTATGTTATTGATGTATATAAAGATCCCACGGAGACGTAGAGGCCAACTAGCCAGGAATGTTGTCAAATATTATCGCCGAGATGATAGGTTAATTTAGGTTAGGTTATATTTCTTTATTGATGTATATAAAGGTCCCACGGAGACATAGAAGCCAACTCGCCAGGAATGTTGTCAAATATTACCGCCGAGATGATAGGTTGGGTTAGGTTAGGTTATATTACGTTATAGATGTATGTAAAGGTCCCACGGAAACGTACAGGCCAACTCGCCAGGAATGTTGTCAAATATTACCGCCGAGATGATAGGTTGGGTTAGGTTAGGTAATATTTCTTTATTGATGTATATGAAGGTGCCACGGAGACGTAGAGGCCAACGCGCCAGGTATGTTGTCAAATATTACCGCCGAGATGTTAGGTTGGGTTAGGTTAGGTTATATTACGTTATTGATATATATAAAGTTCCCACGGAGACGGAGAAGCCAACTCGCCAGGAATGATGTCAAATACTACCGCCGAGATGTTAGGTTGGGTTAGGTTAGGTTATATTATGTTATTGATGTATATAAAGGTCCCACGGAGACGTAGAGGCCAACTCGCCAGGAATGATGTCAAATATTACCGCCGAGATGTTAGGTTGGGTTAGGTTAGGTTCTATTACGTTATTGATGTATATAAAGGTCCCACGGAGACGTAGATGCCAACTCGCCAGGAATGTGGTCAAATATTACCGCCAAGATGCTAGATTGGGTTAGGTTAGGTTATATTACGTTATTAATGTATATGAAGGTCCCACGGAGACGTAGAGGCCAACTCGCCAGGAATGTTTTCAAATATATACCGCCGAGATGTTAGGTTGGGTTAGGTTATGTTATATTACGTTACTGATGTATATAAAGGTCCCACGGAGACGAAGAGGCCAACTCGCCGGGAATGTTGTCAAATGTTACCGCCGAGATGATAGGTTGGGTTAGGTTAGGTTATATTTCGTTATTGTTGTATATGAAGGTCCCTCGGAGACGTAGAGGCCAACTCGCAAGGAATGTTGTCAAATATTACCGCCGACATGATAGGTTGGGCTAGGTTAGGTTACATTACGTTATAGATGTATGTTAAGGTCCCACGGAAGCGTAGATGCCAACTCGCCAGGAATGTTGTCAAATATTACCGCCGAGATGATAGGTTGGGTTAGGTTAGGTTATATTTCGTTATTGATATATATGAATGTGCCACGGAGACGTAGAGGCCAACGCGCCAGGTATGTTGTCAAATATTACCGCCGAGATGTTAGGTTGGGTTAGGTTAGGTTATATTACGTTATTGATGTATATAAAGTTCCCACTTAGACGGAGAAGCCAACTCGACAGGAATGATGTCAAATACTACCGCCGAGATGTTAGGTTGGGTTAGGTTAGGTTATATTACGTTATTGATGTATATAAAGGTCCCACGGAGACGTAGAGGCCAACTCGCTAGGAATGTGGTCAAATATTACCGCCGAGATGTTAGGTTGGGTTAGGTTAGGTTATATTTCGTTATTGATGTATACGAGGGTTACACGGAGACGTAGAGGCCAACTCGCCAAGAATGTTTTCAAATATTACCGCCGAGATGTTAAGTTGGGTTAGGTTAGGTTATCTTACGTTATAGATGTATATAAAGGTCTCACGGAGACGTAGAGGTCAACAAGCCAGGAATATGGTCAAATATTACCGCCGAGATGCTAGATTGGGTTAGGTTAGGTTATATTACGTTATTGAAGTATATAAAGGTCCCACGGAGACGTAGATGCCAACTCGCCAGGAATGTGGTCAAATATTACCGCCAAGATGCTAGATTGGGTTAGGTTAGGTTATATTACGTTATAGATGTATGCAAAGGTCCCACGGAAACGTAGATGCCAACTCGCCAGGAATGTGGTCAAATATTACCGCCGAGATCCTAGATTGGGTTAGGTTAAGTTATATTACGTTATTGATGTATATGAAGGTCCCACGGAGACGTAGAGGCCAACTCGCCAGGAATGTTTTCAAATATTACCGCCGAGATGTTAAGTTGGGTTAGGTTAGGTTATATTACGTTATTGATGTATATGAAGGTCAAACGGAGACGTAGAGGCCAACTCGCCAGGAATGTTGTCAAATATTACCGCCGAGATTATAGGTTGGGTTAGGTTAGGTTATATTACGTTATAGATGTATATAAAGGTCCCACGGAGACGTAGAGGCCAACAAGCCAGGAATGTGGTGAAATATTACCGCCGAGATGTTAGATTGGGTTGGGCTAGCTTATATTATGTTATTGATGTATATAAAGATCCCACGGAGACGTAGAGGCCAACTAGCCAGGAATGTTGTCAAATATTATCGCCGAGATGATAGGTTAATTTAGGTTAGGTTATATTTCTTTATTGATGTATATAAAGGTCCCACGGAGACATAGAAGCCAACTCGCCAGGAATGTTGTCAAATATTACCGCCGAGATGTTAGGTTGGGTTAGGTTATGTTATATTACGTTATTGATGTATATAAAGATCCCACGGAGACGTAGAGGCCAACTCGCCAGGAATGTGGTCAAATATTACCGCCGAGATGTTAGGTTGGGTTAGGTTAGGTTATATTTCGTTATTGATGTATACGAGGGTTACACGGAGACGTAGAGGCCAACTCGCCAAGAATGTTTTCAAATATTACCGCCGAGATGTTAAGTTGGGTTAGGTTAGGTTATCTTACGTTATAGATGTATATAAAGGTCTCACGGAGACGTAGAGGTCAACAAGCCAGGAATATGGTCAAATATTACCGCCGAGATGCTAGATTGGGTTAGGTTAGGTTATATTACGTTATTGAAGTATATAAAGGTCCCACGGAGACGTAGAGGCCAACTCGCCGGGAATGTTGTCAAATGTTACCGCCGAGATGATAGGTTAGGTTAGGTTAGGTTATATTTCGTTATTGTTGTATATGAAGGTCCCTCGGAGACGTAGAGGCCAACTCGCAAGGAATGTTGTCAAATATTACCGCCGAGATGATAGGTTGGGTTAGGTTAGGTTATATTACGTTATAGATGTATGTAAAGGTCCCACGGAAACGTACAGGCCAACTCGCCAGGAATGTTGTCAAATATTACCGCCGAGATGATAGGTTGGGTTAGGTTAGGTAATATTTCTTTATTGATGTATATGAAGGTGCCACGGAGACGTAGAGGCCAACGCGCCAGGTATGTTGTCAAATATTACCGCCGAGATGTTAGGTTGGGTTAGGTTAGGTTATATTACGTTATTGATATATATAAAGTTCCCACGGAGACGGAGAAGCCAACTCGCCAGGAATGATGTCAAATACTACCGCCGACATGATAGGTTGGGTTAGGTTAGGTTATATTACGTTATAGATGTATGTAAAGGTCCCACGGAAACGTAGATGCCAACTCGCCAGGAATGTTGTCAAATATTACCGCCGAGATGATAGGTTGGGTTAGGTTAGGTTATATTTCGTTATTGATATATATGAATGTGCCACGGAGACGTAGAGGCCAACGCGCCAGGTATGTTGTCAAATATTACCGCCGAGATGTTAGGTTGGGTTAGGTTAGGTTATATTACGTTATTGATGTATATAAAGTTCCCACTTAGACGGAGAAGCCAACTCGACAGGAATGATGTCAAATACTACCGCCGAGATGTTAGGTTGGGTTAGGTTAGGTTATATTACGTTATTGATGTATATAAAGATCCCACGGAGACGTAGAGGCCAACTCGCCAGGAATGTGGTCAAATATTACCGCCGAGATGTTAGGTTGGGTTAGGTTAGGTTATATTTCGTTATTGATGTATACGAGGGTTACACGGAGACGTAGAGGCCAACTCGCCAAGAATGTTTTCAAATATTACCGCCGAGATGTTAAGTTGGGTTAGGTTAGGTTATATTACGTTATAGATGTATGTAAAGGTCCCACGGAAACGTAGATGCCAACTCGCCAGGAATGTGGTCAAATATTACCGCCGAGATCCTAGATTGGGTTAGGTTAAGTTATATTACGTTATTGATGTATATGAAGGTCCCACGGAGACGTAGAGGCCAACTAGCCAGGAATGTTGTCAAATATTATCGCCGAGATGATAGGTTAATTTAGGTTAGGTTATATTTCTTTATTGATGTATATAAAGGTCCCACGGAGACATAGAAGCCAACTCGCCAGGAATGTTGTCAAATATTACCGCCGAGATGTTAGGTTGGGTTAGGTTATGTTATATTACGTTATTGATGTATATAAAGATCCCACGGAGACGTAGAGGCCAACTCGCCAGGAATGTGGTCAAATATTACCGCCGAGATGTTAGGTTGGGTTAGGTTAGGTTATATTTCGTTATTGATGTATACGAGGGTTACACGGAGACGTAGAGGCCAACTCGCCAAGAATGTTTTCAAATATTACCGCCGAGATGTTAAGTTGGGTTAGGTTAGGTTATCTTACGTTATAGATGTATATAAAGGTCTCACGGAGACGTAGAGGTCAACAAGCCAGGAATATGGTCAAATATTACCGCCGAGATGCTAGATTGGGTTAGGTTAGGTTATATTACGTTATTGAAGTATATAAAGGTCCCACGGAGACGTAGAGGCCAACTCGCCGGGAATGTTGTCAAATGTTACCGCCGAGATGATAGGTTAGGTTAGGTTAGGTTATATTTCGTTATTGTTGTATATGAAGGTCCCTCGGAGACGTAGAGGCCAACTCGCAAGGAATGTTGTCAAATATTACCGCCGAGATGATAGGTTGGGTTAGGTTAGGTTATATTACGTTATAGATGTATGTAAAGGTCCCACGGAAACGTACAGGCCAACTCGCCAGGAATGTTGTCAAATATTACCGCCGAGATGATAGGTTGGGTTAGGTTAGGTAATATTTCTTTATTGATGTATATGAAGGTGCCACGGAGACGTAGAGGCCAACGCGCCAGGTATGTTGTCAAATATTACCGCCGAGATGTTAGGTTGGGTTAGGTTAGGTTATATTACGTTATTGATATATATAAAGTTCCCACGGAGACGAAGAGGCCAACTCGCCGGGAATGTTGTCAAATGTTACCGCCGAGATGATAGGTTGGGTTAGGTTAGGTTATATTTCGTTATTGTTGTATATGAAGGTCCCTCGGAGACGTAGAGGCCAACTCGCAAGGAATGTTGTCAAATATTACCGCCGACATGATAGGTTGGGCTAGGTTAGGTTACATTACGTTATAGATGTATGTTAAGGTCCCACGGAAGCGTAGATGCCAACTCGCCAGGAATGTTGTCAAATATTACCGCCGAGATGATAGGTTGGGTTAGGTTAGGTTATATTTCGTTATTGATATATATGAATGTGCCACGGAGACGTAGAGGCCAACGCGCCAGGTATGTTGTCAAATATTACCGCCGAGATGTTAGGTTGGGTTAGGTTAGGTTATATTACGTTATTGATGTATATAAAGTTCCCACTTAGACGGAGAAGCCAACTCGACAGGAATGATGTCAAATACTACCGCCGAGATGTTAGGTTGGGTTAGGTTAGGTTATATTACGTTATTGATGTATATAAAGGTCCCACGGAGACGTAGAGGCCAACTCGCTAGGAATGTGGTCAAATATTACCGCCGAGATGTTAGGTTGGGTTAGGTTAGGTTATATTTCGTTATTGATGTATACGAGGGTTACACGGAGACGTAGAGGCCAACTCGCCAAGAATGTTTTCAAATATTACCGCCGAGATGTTAAGTTGGGTTAGGTTAGGTTATCTTACGTTATAGATGTATATAAAGGTCTCACGGAGACGTAGAGGTCAACAAGCCAGGAATATGGTCAAATATTACCGCCGAGATGCTAGATTGGGTTAGGTTAGGTTATATTACGTTATTGAAGTATATAAAGGTCCCACGGAGACGTAGATGCCAACTCGCCAGGAATGTGGTCAAATATTACCGCCAAGATGCTAGATTGGGTTAGGTTAGGTTATATTACGTTATAGATGTATGCAAAGGTCCCACGGAAACGTAGATGCCAACTCGCCAGGAATGTGGTCAAATATTACCGCCGAGATCCTAGATTGGGTTAGGTTAAGTTATATTACGTTATTGATGTATATGAAGGTCCCACGGAGACGTAGAGGCCAACTCGCCAGGAATGTTTTCAAATATTACCGCCGAGATGTTAAGTTGGGTTAGGTTAGGTTATATTACGTTATTGATGTATATGAAGGTCAAACGGAGACGTAGAGGCCAACTCGCCAGGAATGTTGTCAAATATTACCGCCGAGATTATAGGTTGGGTTAGGTTAGGTTATATTACGTTATAGATGTATATAAAGGTCCCACGGAGACGTAGAGGCCAACAAGCCAGGAATGTGGTGAAATATTACCGCCGAGATGTTAGATTGGGTTAGGCTAGCTTATATTATGTTATTGATGTATATAAAGGTCCCACGGAGACGTAGAGGCCAACTAGCCAGGAATGTTGTCAAATATTATCGCCGAGATGATAGGTTAATTTAGGTTAGGTTATATTTCTTTATTGATGTATATAAAGGTCCCACGGAGACATAGAAGCCAACTCGCCAGGAATGTTGTCAAATATTACCGCCGAGATGTTAGGTTGGGTTAGGTTATGTTATATTACGTTATTGATGTATATAAAGATCCCACGGAGACGTAGAGGCCAACTCGCCAGGAATGTGGTCAAATATTACCGCCGAGATGTTAGGTTGGGTTAGGTTAGGTTATATTTCGTTATTGATGTATACGAGGGTTACACGGAGACGTAGAGGCCAACTCGCCAAGAATGTTTTCAAATATTACCGCCGAGATGTTAAGTTGGGTTAGGTTAGGTTATCTTACGTTATAGATGTATATAAAGGTCTCACGGAGACGTAGAGGTCAACAAGCCAGGAATATGGTCAAATATTACCGCCGAGATGCTAGATTGGGTTAGGTTAGGTTATATTACGTTATTGAAGTATATAAAGGTCCCACGGAGACGTAGAGGCCAACTCGCCGGGAATGTTGTCAAATGTTACCGCCGAGATGATAGGTTAGGTTAGGTTAGGTTATATTTCGTTATTGTTGTATATGAAGGTCCCTCGGAGACGTAGAGGCCAACTCGCAAGGAATGTTGTCAAATATTACCGCCGAGATGATAGGTTGGGTTAGGTTAGGTTATATTACGTTATAGATGTATGTAAAGGTCCCACGGAAACGTACAGGCCAACTCGCCAGGAATGTTGTCAAATATTACCGCCGAGATGATAGGTTGGGTTAGGTTAGGTAATATTTCTTTATTGATGTATATGAAGGTGCCACGGAGACGTAGAGGCCAACGCGCCAGGTATGTTGTCAAATATTACCGCCGAGATGTTAGGTTGGGTTAGGTTAGGTTATATTACGTTATTGATATATATAAAGTTCCCACGGAGACGGAGAAGCCAACTCGCCAGGAATGATGTCAAATACTACCGCCGACATGATAGGTTGGGTTAGGTTAGGTTATATTACGTTATAGATGTATGTAAAGGTCCCACGGAAACGTAGATGCCAACTCGCCAGGAATGTTGTCAAATATTACCGCCGAGATGATAGGTTGGGTTAGGTTAGGTTATATTTCGTTATTGATATATATGAATGTGCCACGGAGACGTAGAGGCCAACGCGCCAGGTATGTTGTCAAATATTACCGCCGAGTTGTTAGGTTGGGTTAGGTTAGGTTATATTACGTTATTGATGTATATAAAGTTCCCACTTAGACGGAGAAGCCAACTCGACAGGAATGATGTCAAATACTACCGCCGAGATGTTAGGTTGGGTTAGGTTAGGTTATATTACGTTATTGATGTATATAAAGATCCCACGGAGACGTAGAGGCCAACTCGCCAGGAATGTGGTCAAATATTACCGCCGAGATGTTAGGTTGGGTTAGGTTAGGTTATATTTCGTTATTGATGTATACGAGGGTTACACGGAGACGTAGAGGCCAACTCGCCAAGAATGTTTTCAAATATTACCGCCGAGATGTTAAGTTTGGTTAGGTTAGGTTATCTTACGTTATAGATGTATATAAAGGTCTCACGGAGACGTAGAGGTCAACAAGCCAGGAATATGGTCAAATATTACCGCCGAGATGCTAGATTGGGTTAGGTTAAGTTATATTACGTTATTGAAGTATATAAAGGTCCCACGGAGACGTAGATGCCAACTCGCCAGGAATGTGGTCAAATATTACCGCCAAGATGCTAGATTGGGTTAGGTTAGGTTATATTACGTTATAGATGTATGTAAAGGTCCCACGGAAACGTAGATGCCAACTCGCCAGGAATGTGGTCAAATATTACCGCCGAGATCCTAGATTGGGTTAGGTTAAGTTATATTACGTTATTGATGTATATGAAGGTCCCACGGAGACGTAGAGGCCAACTAGCCAGGAATGTTGTCAAATATTATCGCCGAGATGATAGGTTAATTTAGGTTAGGTTATATTTCTTTATTGATGTATATAAAGGTCCCACGGAGACATAGAAGCCAACTCGCCAGGAATGTTGTCAAATATTACCGCCGAGATGTTAGGTTGGGTTAGGTTATGTTATATTACGTTATTGATGTATATAAAGATCCCACGGAGACGTAGAGGCCAACTCGCCAGGAATGTGGTCAAATATTACCGCCGAGATGTTAGGTTGGGTTAGGTTAGGTTATATTTCGTTATTGATGTATACGAGGGTTACACGGAGACGTAGAGGCCAACTCGCCAAGAATGTTTTCAAATATTACCGCCGAGATGTTAAGTTGGGTTAGGTTAGGTTATCTTACGTTATAGATGTATATAAAGGTCTCACGGAGACGTAGAGGTCAACAAGCCAGGAATATGGTCAAATATTACCGCCGAGATGCTAGATTGGGTTAGGTTAGGTTATATTACGTTATTGAAGTATATAAAGGTCCCACGGAGACGTAGAGGCCAACTCGCCGGGAATGTTGTCAAATGTTACCGCCGAGATGATAGGTTAGGTTAGGTTAGGTTATATTTCGTTATTGTTGTATATGAAGGTCCCTCGGAGACGTAGAGGCCAACTCGCAAGGAATGTTGTCAAATATTACCGCCGAGATGATAGGTTGGGTTAGGTTAGGTTATATTTCGTTATTGATATATATGAATGTGCCACGGAGACGTAGAGGCCAACGCGCCAGGTATGTTGTCAAATATTACCGCCGAGATGTTAGGTTGGGTTAGGTTAGGTTATATTACGTTATTGATGTATATAAAGTTCCCACTTAGACGGAGAAGCCAACTCGACAGGAATGATGTCAAATACTACCGCCGAGATGTTAGGTTGGGTTAGGTTAGGTTATATTACGTTATTGATGTATATAAAGATCCCACGGAGACGTAGAGGCCAACTCGCCAGGAATGTGGTCAAATATTACCGCCGAGATGTTAGGTTGGGTTAGGTTAGGTTATATTTCGTTATTGATGTATACGAGGGTTACACGGAGACGTAGAGGCCAACTCGCCAAGAATGTTTTCAAATATTACCGCCGAGATGTTAAGTTGGGTTAGGTTAGGTTATCTTACGTTATAGATGTATATAAAGGTCTCACGGAGACGTAGAGGTCAACAAGCCAGGAATATGGTCAAATATTACCGCCGAGATGCTAGATTGGGTTAGGTTAAGTTATATTACGTTATTGAAGTATATAAAGGTCCCACGGAGACGTAGATGCCAACTCGCCAGGAATGTGGTCAAATATTACCGCCAAGATGCTAGATTGGGTTAGGTTAGGTTATATTACGTTATAGATGTATGTAAAGGTCCCACGGAAACGTAGATGCCAACTCGCCAGGAATGTGGTCAAATATTACCGCCGAGATCCTAGATTGGGTTAGGTTAAGTTATATTACGTTATTGATGTATATGAAGGTCCCACGGAGACGTAGAGGCCAACTAGCCAGGAATGTTGTCAAATATTATCGCCGAGATGATAGGTTAATTTAGGTTAGGTTATATTTCTTTATTGATGTATATAAAGGTCCCACGGAGACATAGAAGCCAACTCGCCAGGAATGTTGTCAAATATTACCGCCGAGATGTTAGGTTGGGTTAGGTTATGTTATATTACGTTATTGATGTATATAAAGATCCCACGGAGACGTAGAGGCCAACTCGCCAGGAATGTGGTCAAATATTACCGCCGAGATGTTAGGTTGGGTTAGGTTAGGTTATATTACGTTATAGATGTATGTAAAGGTCCCACGGAAACGTACAGGCCAACTCGCCAGGAATGTTGTCAAATATTACCGCCGAGATGATAGGTTGGGTTAGGTTAGGTAATATTTCTTTATTGATGTATATGAAGGAGCCACGGAGACGTAGAGGCCAACGCGCCAGGTATGTTGTCAAATATTACCGCCGAGATGTTAGGTTGGGTTAGGTTAGGTTATATTACGTTATTGATATATATAAAGTTCCCACGGAGACGGAGAAGCCAACTCGCCAGGAATGATGTCAAATACTACCGCCGACATGATAGGTTGGGTTAGGTTAGGTTATATTACGTTATAGATGTATGTAAAGGTCCCACGGAAACGTAGATGCCAACTCGCCAGGAATGTTGTCAAATATTACCGCCGAGATGATAGGTTGGGTTAGGTTAGGTTATATTTCGTTATTGATATATATGAATGTGCCACGGAGACGTAGAGGCCAACGCGCCAGGTATGTTGTCAAATATTACCGCCGAGATGTTAGGTTGGGTTAGGTTAGGTTATATTACGTTATTGATGTATATAAAGTTCCCACTTAGACGGAGAAGCCAACTCGACAGGAATGATGTCAAATACTACCGCCGAGATGTTAGGTTGGGTTAGGTTAGGTTATATTACGTTATTGATGTATATAAAGATCCCACGGAGACGTAGAGGCCAACTCGCCAGGAATGTGGTCAAATATTACCGCCGAGATGTTAGGTTGGGTTAGGTTAGGTTATATTTCGTTATTGATGTATACGAGGGTTACACGGAGACGTAGAGGCCAACTCGCCAAGAATGTTTTCAAATATTACCGCCGAGATGTTAAGTTGGGTTAGGTTAGGTTATCTTACGTTATAGATGTATATAAAGGTCTCACGGAGACGTAGAGGTCAACAAGCCAGGAATATGGTCAAATATTACCGCCGAGATGCTAGATTGGGTTAGGTTAAGTTATATTACGTTATTGAAGTATATAAAGGTCCCACGGAGACGTAGATGCCAACTCGCCAGGAATGTGGTCAAATATTACCGCCAAGATGCTAGATTGGGTTAGGTTAGGTTATATTACGTTATAGATGTATGTAAAGGTCCCACGGAAACGTAGATGCCAACTCGCCAGGAATGTGGTCAAATATTACCGCCGAGATCCTAGATTGGGTTAGGTTAAGTTATATTACGTTATTGATGTATATGAAGGTCCCACGGAGACGTAGAGGCCAACTCGCCAGGAATGTTTTCAAATATTACCGCCGAGATGTTAAGTTGGGTTAGGTTAGGTTATATTACGTTATTGATGTATATGAAGGTCAAACGGAGACGTAGAGGCCAACTCGCCAGGAATGTTGTCAAATATTACCGCCGAGATTATAGGTTGGGTTAGGTTAGGTTATATTACGTTATAGATGTATATAAAGGTCCCACGGAGACGTAGAGGCCAACAAGCCAGGAATGTGGTGAAATATTACCGCCGAGATGTTAGATTGGGTTAGGCTAGCTTATATTATGTTATTTATGTATATAAAGATCCCACGGAGACGTAGAGGCCAACTAGCCAGGAATGTTGTCAAATATTATCGCCGAGATGATAGGTTAATTTAGGTTAGGTTATATTTCTTTATTGATGTATATAAAGGTCCCACGGAGACGTAGAAGCCAACTCGCCAGGAATGTTGTCAAATATTACCGCCGAGATGTTAGGTTGGGTTAGGTTATGTTATATTACGTTATTGATGTATATAAAGATCCCACGGAGACGTAGAGGCCAACTCGCCAGGAATGTGGTCAAATATTACCGCCGAGATGTTAGGTTGGGTTAGGTTAGGTTATATTTCGTTATTGATGTATACGAGGGTTACACGGAGACCTAGAGGCCAACTCGCCAAGAATGTTTTCAAATATTACCGCCGAGATGATAGGTTGGGTTAGGTTAGGTTATATTACGTTATAGATGTATGTAAAGGTCCCACGGAAACGTACAGGCCAACTCGCCAGGAATGTTGTCAAATATTACCGCCGAGATGATAGGTTGGGTTAGGTTAGGTTATATTACGTTATTGATATATATAAAGTTCCCACGGAGACGGAGAAGCCAACTCGCCAGGAATGATGTCAAATACTACCGCCGAGATGTTAGGTTGGGTTAGGTTAGGTTATATTATGTTATTGATGTATATAAAGGTCCCACGGAGACGTAGAGGCCAACTCGCCAGGAATGTTGTCAAATATTACCGCCGAGATGATAGGTTGGGTTAGGTTAGGTTATATTACGTTATAGATGTATGTAAAGGTCCCACGGAAACGTACAGGCCAACTCGCCAGGAATGTTGTCAAATATTACCGCCGAGATGATAGGTTGGGTTAGGTTAGGTAATATTTCTTTATTGATGTATATGAAGGTGCCACGGAGACGTAGAGGCCAACGCGCCAGGTATGTTGTCAAATATTACCGCCGAGATGTTAGGTTGGGTTAGGTTAGGTTATATTACGTTATTGATATATATAAAGTTCCCACGGAGACGGAGAAGCCAACTCGCCAGGAATGATGTCAAATACTACCGCCGAGATGTTAGGTTGGGTTAGGTTAGGTTATATTATGTTATTGATGTATATAAAGGTCCCACGGAGACGTAGAGGCCAACTCGCCAGGAATGATGTCAAATATTACCGCCGAGATGTTAGGTTGGGTTAGGTTAGGTTCTATTACGTTATTGATGTATATAAAGGTCCCACGGAGACGTAGATGCCAACTCGCCAGGAATGTGGTCAAATATTACCGCCAAGATGCTAGATTGGGTTAGGTTAGGTTATATTACGTTATTAATGTATATGAAGGTCCCACGGAGACGTAGAGGCCAACTCGCCAGGAATGTTTTCAAATATATACCGCCGAGATGTTAGGTTGGGTTAGGTTATGTTATATTACGTTACTGATGTATATAAAGGTCCCACGGAGACGAAGAGGCCAACTCGCCGGGAATGTTGTCAAATGTTACCGCCGAGATGATAGGTTGGGTTAGGTTAGGTTATATTTCGTTATTGTTGTATATGAAGGTCCCTCGGAGACGTAGAGGCCAACTCGCAAGGAATGTTGTCAAATATTACCGCCGACATGATAGGTTGGGCTAGGTTAGGTTACATTACGTTATAGATGTATGTTAAGGTCCCACGGAAGCGTAGATGCCAACTCGCCAGGAATGTTGTCAAATATTACCGCCGAGATGATAGGTTGGGTTAGGTTAGGTTATATTTCGTTATTGATATATATGAATGTGCCACGGAGACGTAGAGGCCAACGCGCCAGGTATGTTGTCAAATATTACCGCCGAGATGTTAGGTTGGGTTAGGTTAGGTTATATTACGTTATTGATGTATATAAAGTTCCCACTTAGACGGAGAAGCCAACTCGACAGGAATGATGTCAAATACTACCGCCGAGATGTTAGATTGGGTTAGGCTAGCTTATATTATGTTATTGATGTATATAAAGATCCCACGGAGACGTAGAGGCCAACTAGCCAGGAATGTTGTCAAATATTATCGCCGAGATGATAGGTTAATTTAGGTTAGGTTATATTTCTTTATTGATGTATATAAAGGTCCCACGGAGACATAGAAGCCAACTCGCCAGGAATGTTGTCAAATATTATCGCCGAGATGATAGGTTGGGTTAGGTTAGGTTATATTACGTTATAGATGTATGTAAAGGTCCCACGGAAACGTACAGGCCAACTCGCCAGGAATGTTGTCAAATATTACCGCCGAGATGATAGGTTGGGTTAGGTTAGGTAATATTTCTTTATTGATGTATATGAAGGTGCCACGGAGACGTAGAGGCCAACGCGCCAGGTATGTTGTCAAATATTACCGCCGAGATGTTAGGTTGGGTTAGGTTAGGTTATATTACGTTATTGATATATATAAAGTTCCCACGGAGACGGAGAAGCCAACTCGCCAGGAATGATGTCAAATACTACCGCCGAGATGTTAGGTTGGGTTAGGTTAGGTTATATTATGTTATTGATGTATATAAAGGTCCCACGGAGACGTAGAGGCCAACTCGCCAGGAATGATGTCAAATATTACCGCCGAGATGTTAGGTTGGGTTAGGTTAGGTTCTATTACGTTATTGATGTATATAAAGGTCCCACGGAGACGTAGATGCCAACTCGCCAGGAATGTGGTCAAATATTACCGCCAAGATGCTAGATTGGGTTAGGTTAGGTTATATTACGTTATTAATGTATATGAAGGTCCCACGGAGACGTAGAGGCCAACTCGCCAGGAATGTTTTCAAATATATACCGCCGAGATGTTAGGTTGGGTTAGGTTATGTTATATTACGTTACTGATGTATATAAAGGTGCCACGGAGACGAAGAGGCCAACTCGCCGGGAATGTTGTCAAATGTTACCGCCGAGATGATAGGTTGGGTTAGGTTAGGTTATATTTCGTTATTGTTGTATATGAAGGTCCCTCGGAGACGTAGAGGCCAACTCGCAAGGAATGTTGTCAAATATTACCGCCGACATGATAGGTTGGGCTAGGTTAGGTTACATTACGTTATAGATGTATGTTAAGGTCCCACGGAAGCGTAGATGCCAACTCGCCAGGAATGTTGTCAAATATTACCGCCGAGATGATAGGTTGGGTTAGGTTAGGTTATATTTCGTTATTGATATATATGAATGTGCCACGGAGACGTAGAGGCCAACGCGCCAGGTATGTTGTCAAATATTACCGCCGAGATGTTAGGTTGGGTTAGGTTAGGTTATATTACGTTATTGATGTATATAAAGTTCCCACTTAGACGGAGAAGCCAACTCGACAGGAATGATGTCAAATACTACCGCCGAGATGTTAGGTTGGGTTAGGTTAGGTTATATTACGTTATTGATGTATATAAAGGTCCCACGGAGACGTAGAGGCCAACTCGCTAGGAATGTGGTCAAATATTACCGCCGAGATGTTAGGTTGGGTTAGGTTAGGTTATATTTCGTTATTGATGTATACGAGGGTTACACGGAGACGTAGAGGCCAACTCGCCAAGAATGTTTTCAAATATTACCGCCGAGATGTTAAGTTGGGTTAGGTTAGGTTATCTTACGTTATAGATGTATATAAAGGTCTCACGGAGACGTAGAGGTCAACAAGCCAGGAATATGGTCAAATATTACCGCCGAGATGCTAGATTGGGTTAGGTTAGGTTATATTACGTTATTGAAGTATATAAAGGTCCCACGGAGACGTAGATGCCAACTCGCCAGGAATGTGGTCAAATATTACCGCCAAGATGCTAGATTGGGTTAGGTTAGGTTATATTACGTTATAGATGTATGCAAAGGTCCCACGGAAACGTAGATGCCAACTCGCCAGGAATGTGGTCAAATATTACCGCCGAGATCCTAGATTGGGTTAGGTTAAGTTATATTACGTTATTGATGTATATGAAGGTCCCACGGAGACGTAGAGGCCAACTCGCCAGGAATGTTTTCAAATATTACCGCCGAGATGTTAAGTTGGGTTAGGTTAGGTTATATTACGTTATTGATGTATATGAAGGTCAAACGGAGACGTAGAGGCCAACTCGCCAGGAATGTTGTCAAATATTACCGCCGAGATTATAGGTTGGGTTAGGTTAGGTTATATTACGTTATAGATGTATATAAAGGTCCCACGGAGACGTAGAGGCCAACAAGCCAGGAATGTGGTGAAATATTACCGCCGAGATGTTAGATTGGGTTAGGCTAGCTTATATTATGTTATTGATGTATATAAAGATCCCACGGAGACGTAGAGGCCAACTAGCCAGGAATGTTGTCAAATATTATCGCCGAGATGATAGGTTAATTTAGGTTAGGTTATATTTCTTTATTGATGTATATAAAGGTCCCACGGAGACATAGAAGCCAACTCGCCAGGAATGTTGTCAAATATTACCGCCGAGATGTTAGGTTGGATTAGGTTATGTTATATTACGTTATTGATGTATATAAAGATCCCACGGAGACGTAGAGGCCAACTCGCCAGGAATGTGGTCAAATATTACCGCCGAGATGTTAGGTTGGGTTAGGTTAGGTTATATTTCGTTATTGATGTATACGAGGGTTACACGGAGACGTAGAGGCCAACTCGCCAAGAATGTTTTCAAATATTACCGCCGAGATGTTAAGTTGGGTTAGGTTAGGTTATCTTACGTTATAGATGTATATAAAGGTCTCACGGAGACGTAGAGGTCAACAAGCCAGGAATATGGTCAAATATTACCGCCGAGATGCTAGATTGGGTTAGGTTAGGTTATATTACGTTATTGAAGTATATAAAGGTCCCACGGAGACGTAGAGGCCAACTCGCCGGGAATGTTGTCAAATGTTACCGCCGAGATGATAGGTTAGGTTAGGTTAGGTTATATTTCGTTATTGTTGTATATGAAGGTCCCTCGGAGACGTAGAGGCCAACTCGCAAGGAATGTTGTCAAATATTACCGCCGAGATGATAGGTTGGGTTAGGTTAGGTTATATTACGTTATAGATGTATGTAAAGGTCCCACGGAAACGTACAGGCCAACTCGCCAGGAATGTTGTCAAATATTACCGCCGAGATGATAGGTTGGGTTAGGTTAGGTAATATTTCTTTATTGATGTATATGAAGGTGCCACGGAGACGTAGAGGCCAACGCGCCAGGTATGTTGTCAAATATTACCGCCGAGATGTTAGGTTGGGTTAGGTTAGGTTATATTACGTTATTGATATATATAAAGTTCCCACGGAGACGGAGAAGCCAACTCGCCAGGAATGATGTCAAATACTACCGCCGACATGATAGGTTGGGTTAGGTTAGGTTATATTACGTTATAGATGTATGTAAAGGTCCCACGGAAACGTAGATGCCAACTCGCCAGGAATGTTGTCAAATATTACCGCCGAGATGATAGGTTGGGTTAGGTTAGGTTATATTTCGTTATTGATATATATGAATGTGCCACGGAGACGTAGAGGCCAACGCGCCAGGTATGTTGTCAAATATTACCGCCGAGATGTTAGGTTGGGTTAGGTTAGGTTATATTACGTTATTGATGTATATAAAGTTCCCACTTAGACGGAGAAGCCAACTCGACAGGAATGATGTCAAATACTACCGCCGAGATGTTAGGTTGGGTTAGGTTAGGTTATATTACGTTATTGATGTATATAAAGATCCCACGGAGACGTAGAGGCCAACTCGCCAGGAATGTGGTCAAATATTACCGCCGAGATGTTAGGTTGGGTTAGGTTAGGTTATATTTCGTTATTGATGTATACGAGGGTTACACGGAGACGTAGAGGCCAACTCGCCAAGAATGTTTTCAAATATTACCGCCGAGATGTTAAGTTGGGTTAGGTTAGGTTATCTTACGTTATAGATGTATATAAAGGTCTCACGGAGACGTAGAGGTCAACAAGCCAGGAATATGGTCAAATATTACCGCCGAGATGCTAGATTGGGTTAGGTTAAGTTATATTACGTTATTGAAGTATATAAAGGTCCCACGGAGACGTAGATGCCAACTCGCCAGGAATGTGGTCAAATATTACCGCCAAGATGCTAGATTGGGTTAGGTTAGGTTATATTACGTTATAGATGTATGTAAAGGTCCCACGGAAACGTAGATGGCAACTCGCCAGGAATGTGGTCAAATATTACCGCCGAGATGATAGGTTGGGTTAGGTTAGGTAATATTTCTTTATTGATGTATATGAAGGTGCCACGGAGACGTAGAGGCCAACGCGCCAGGTATGTTGTCAAATATTACCGCCGAGATGTTAGGTTGGGTTAGGTTAGGTTATATTACGTTATTGATATATATAAAGTTCCCACGGAGACGGAGAAGCCAACTCGCCAGGAATGATGTCAAATACTACCGCCGAGATGTTAGGTTGGGTTAGGTTAGGTTATATTACGTTATTGATGTATATAAAGTTCCCACTTAGACGGAGAAGCCAACTCGACAGGAATGATGTCAAATACTACCGCCGAGATGTTAGATTGGGTTAGGCTAGCTTATATTATGTTATTGATGTATATAAAGATCCCACGGAGACGTAGAGGCCAACTAGCCAGGAATGTTGTCAAATATTATCGCCGAGATGATAGGTTAATTTAGGTTAGGTTATATTTCTTTATTGATGTATATAAAGGTCCCACGGAGACATAGAAGCCAACTCGCCAGGAATGTTGTCAAATATTATCGCCGAGATGATAGGTTGGGTTAGGTTAGGTTATATTACGTTATAGATGTATGTAAAGGTCCCACGGAAACGTACAGGCCAACTCGCCAGGAATGTTGTCAAATATTACCGCCGAGATGATAGGTTGGGTTAGGTTAGGTAATATTTCTTTATTGATGTATATGAAGGTGCCACGGAGACGTAGAGGCCAACGCGCCAGGTATGTTGTCAAATATTACCGCCGAGATGTTAGGTTGGGTTAGGTTAGGTTATATTACGTTATTGATATATATAAAGTTCCCACGGAGACGGAGAAGCCAACTCGCCAGGAATGATGTCAAATACTACCGCCGAGATGTTAGGTTGGGTTAGGTTAGGTTATATTATGTTATTGATGTATATAAAGGTCCCACGGAGACGTAGAGGCCAACTCGCCAGGAATGATGTCAAATATTACCGCCGAGATGTTAGGTTGGGTTAGGTTAGGTTCTATTACGTTATTGATGTATATAAAGGTCCCACGGAGACGTAGATGCCAACTCGCCAGGAATGTGGTCAAATATTACCGCCAAGATGCTAGATTGGGTTAGGTTAGGTTATATTACGTTATTAATGTATATGAAGGTCCCACGGAGACGTAGAGGCCAACTCGCCAGGAATGTTTTCAAATATATACCGCCGAGATGTTAGGTTGGGTTAGGTTATGTTATATTACGTTACTGATGTATATAAAGGTCCCACGGAGACGAAGAGGCCAACTCGCCGGGAATGTTGTCAAATGTTACCGCCGAGATGATAGGTTGGGTTAGGTTAGGTTATATTTCGTTATTGTTGTATATGAAGGTCCCTCGGAGACGTAGAGGCCAACTCGCAAGGAATGTTGTCAAATATTACCGCCGACATGATAGGTTGGGCTAGGTTAGGTTACATTACGTTATAGATGTATGTTAAGGTCCCACGGAAGCGTAGATGCCAACTCGCCAGGAATGTTGTCAAATATTACCGCCGAGATGATAGGTTGGGTTAGGTTAGGTTATATTTCGTTATTGATATATATGAATGTGCCACGGAGACGTAGAGGCCAACGCGCCAGGTATGTTGTCAAATATTACCGCCGAGATGTTAGGTTGGGTTAGGTTAGGTTATATTACGTTATTGATGTATATAAAGTTCCCACTTAGACGGAGAAGCCAACTCGACAGGAATGATGTCAAATACTACCGCCGAGATGTTAGGTTGGGTTAGGTTAGGTTATATTACGTTATTGATGTATATAAAGGTCCCACGGAGACGTAGAGGCCAACTCGCTAGGAATGTGGTCAAATAATACCGCCGAGATGTTAGGTTGGGTTAGGTTAGGTTATATTTCGTTATTGATGTATACGAGGGTTACACGGAGACGTAGAGGCCAACTCGCCAAGAATGTTTTCAAATATTACCGCCGAGATGTTAAGTTGGGTTAGGTTAGGTTATCTTACGTTATAGATGTATATAAAGGTCTCACGGAGACGTAGAGGTCAACAAGCCAGGAATATGGTCAAATATTACCGCCGAGATGCTAGATTGGGTTAGGTTAGGTTATATTACGTTATTGAAGTATATAAAGGTCCCACGGAGACGTAGATGCCAACTCGCCAGGAATGTGGTCAAATATTACCGCCAAGATGCTAGATTGGGTTAGGTTAGGTTATATTACGTTATAGATGTATGCAAAGGTCCCACGGAAACGTAGATGCCAACTCGCCAGGAATGTGGTCAAATATTACCGCCGAGATCCTAGATTGGGTTAGGTTAAGTTATATTACGTTATTGATGTATATGAAGGTCCCACGGAGACGTAGAGGCCAACTCGCCAGGAATGTTTTCAAATATTACCGCCGAGATGTTAAGTTGGGTTAGGTTAGGTTATATTACGTTATTGATGTATATGAAGGTCAAACGGAGACGTAGAGGCCAACTCGCCAGGAATGTTGTCAAATATTACCGCCGAGATTATAGGTTGGGTTAGGTTAGGTTATATTACGTTATAGATGTATATAAAGGTCCCACGGAGACGTAGAGGCCAACAAGCCAGGAATGTGGTGAAATATTACCGCCGAGATGTTAGATTGGGTTAGGCTAGCTTATATTATGTTATTGATGTATATAAAGATCCCACGGAGACGTAGAGGCCAACTAGCCAGGAATGTTGTCAAATATTATCGCCGAGATGATAGGTTAATTTAGGTTAGGTTATATTTCTTTATTGATGTATATAAAGGTCCCACGGAGACATAGAAGCCAACTCGCCAGGAATGTTGTCAAATATTACCGCCGAGATGTTAGGTTGGGTTAGGTTATGTTATATTACGTTATTGATGTATATAAAGATCCCACGGAGACGTAGAGGCCAACTCGCCAGGAATGTGGTCAAATATTACCGCCGAGATGTTAGGTTGGGTTAGGTTAGGTTATATTTCGTTATTGATGTATACGAGGGTTACACGGAGACGTAGAGGCCAACTCGCCAAGAATGTTTTCAAATATTACCGCCGAGATGTTAAGTTGGGTTAGGTTAGGTTATCTTACGTTATAGATGTATATAAAGGTCTCACGGAGACGTAGAGGTCAACAAGCCAGGAATATGGTCAAATATTACCGCCGAGATGCTAGATTGGGTTAGGTTAGGTTATATTACGTTATTGAAGTATATAAAGGTCCCACGGAGACGTAGAGGCCAACTCGCCGGGAATGTTGTCAAATGTTACCGCCGAGATGATAGGTTAGGTTAGGTTAGGTTATATTTCGTTATTGTTGTATATGAAGGTCCCTCGGAGACGTAGAGGCCAACTCGCAAGGAATGTTGTCAAATATTACCGCCGAGATGATAGGTTGGGTTAGGTTAGGTTATATTACGTTATAGATGTATGTAAAGGTCCCACGGAAACGTACAGGCCAACTCGCCAGGAATGTTGTCAAATATTACCGCCGAGATGATAGGTTGGGTTAGGTTAGGTAATATTTCTTTATTGATGTATATGAAGGTGCCACGGAGACGTAGAGGCCAACGCGCCAGGTATGTTGTCAAATATTACCGCCGAGATGTTAGGTTGGGTTAGGTTAGGTTATATTACGTTATTGATATATATAAAGTTCCCACGGAGACGGAGAAGCCAACTCGCCAGGAATGATGTCAAATACTACCGCCGACATGATAGGTTGGGTTAGGTTAGGTTATATTACGTTATAGATGTATGTAAAGGTCCCACGGAAACGTAGATGCCAACTCGCCAGGAATGTTGTCAAATATTACCGCCGAGATGATAGGTTGGGTTAGGTTAGGTTATATTTCGTTATTGATATATATGAATGTGCCACGGAGACGTAGAGGCCAACGCGCCAGGTATGTTGTCAAATATTACCGCCGAGATGTTAGGTTGGGTTAGGTTAGGTTATATTACGTTATTGATGTATATAAAGTTCCCACTTAGACGGAGAAGCCAACTCGACAGGAATGATGTCAAATACTACCGCCGAGATGTTAGGTTGGGTTAGGTTAGGTTATATTACGTTATTGATGTATATAAAGATCCCACGGAGACGTAGAGGCCAACTCGCCAGGAATGTGGTCAAATATTACCGCCGAGATGTTAGGTTGGGTTAGGTTAGGTTATATTTCGTTATTGATGTATACGAGGGTTACACGGAGACGTAGAGGCCAACTCGCCAAGAATGTTTTCAAATATTACCGCCGAGATGTTAAGTTGGGTTAGGTTAGGTTATCTTACGTTATAGATGTATATAAAGGTCTCACGGAGACGTAGAGGTCAACAAGCCAGGAATATGGTCAAATATTACCGCCGAGATGCTAGATTGGGTTAGGTTAAGTTATATTACGTTATTGAAGTATATAAAGGTCCCACGGAGACGTAGATGCCAACTCGCCAGGAATGTGGTCAAATATTACCGCCAAGATGCTAGATTGGGTTAGGTTAGGTTATATTACGTTATAGATGTATGTAAAGGTCCCACGGAAACGTAGATGCCAACTCGCCAGGAATGTGGTCAAATATTACCGCCGAGATCCTAGATTGGGTTAGGTTAAGTTATATTACGTTATTGATGTATATGAAGGTCCCACGGAGACGTAGAGGCCAACTAGCCAGGAATGTTGTCAAATATTATCGCCGAGATGATAGGTTAATTTAGGTTAGGTTATATTTCTTTATTGATGTATATAAAGGTCCCACGGAGACATAGAAGCCAACTCGCCAGGAATGTTGTCAAATATTACCGCCGAGATGTTAGGTTGGGTTAGGTTATGTTATATTACGTTATTGATGTATATAAAGATCCCACGGAGACGTAGAGGCCAACTCGCCAGGAATGTGGTCAAATATTACCGCCGAGATGTTAGGTTGGGTTAGGTTAGGTTATATTTCGTTATTGATGTATACGAGGGTTACACGGAGACGTAGAGGCCAACTCGCCAAGAATGTTTTCAAATATTACCGCCGAGATGTTAAGTTGGGTTAGGTTAGGTTATCTTACGTTATAGATGTATATAAAGGTCTCACGGAGACGTAGAGGTCAACAAGCCAGGAATATGGTCAAATATTACCGCCGAGATGCTAGATTGGGTTAGGTTAGGTTATATTACGTTATTGAAGTATATAAAGGTCCCACGGAGACGTAGAGGCCAACTCGCCGGGAATGTTGTCAAATGTTACCGCCGAGATGATAGGTTAGGTTAGGTTAGGTTATATTTCGTTATTGTTGTATATGAAGGTCCCTCGGAGACGTAGAGGCCAACTCGCAAGGAATGTTGTCAAATATTACCGCCGAGATGATAGGTTGGGTTAGGTTAGGTTATATTACGTTATAGATGTATGTAAAGGTCCCACGGAAACGTACAGGCCAACTCGCCAGGAATGTTGTCAAATATTACCGCCGAGATGATAGGTTGGGTTAGGTTAGGTAATATTTCTTTATTGATGTATATGAAGGTGCCACGGAGACGTAGAGGCCAACGCGCCAGGTATGTTGTCAAATATTACCGCCGAGATGTTAGGTTGGGTTAGGTTAGGTTATATTACGTTATTGATATATATAAAGTTCCCACGGAGACGAAGAGGCCAACTCGCCGGGAATGTTGTCAAATGTTACCGCCGAGATGATAGGTTGGGTTAGGTTAGGTTATATTTCGTTATTGTTGTATATGAAGGTCCCTCGGAGACGTAGAGGCCAACTCGCAAGGAATGTTGTCAAATATTACCGCCGACATGATAGGTTGGGCTAGGTTAGGTTACATTACGTTATAGATGTATGTTAAGGTCCCACGGAAGCGTAGATGCCAACTCGCCAGGAATGTTGTCAAATATTACCGCCGAGATGATAGGTTGGGTTAGGTTAGGTTATATTTCGTTATTGATATATATGAATGTGCCACGGAGACGTAGAGGCCAACGCGCCAGGTATGTTGTCAAATATTACCGCCGAGATGTTAGGTTGGGTTAGGTTAGGTTATATTACGTTATTGATGTATATAAAGTTCCCACTTAGACGGAGAAGCCAATTCGACAGGAATGATGTCAAATACTACCGCCGAGATGTTAGGTTGGGTTAGGTTAGGTTATATTACGTTATTGATGTATATAAAGGTCCCACGGAGACGTAGAGGCCAACTCGCTAGGAATGTGGTCAAATATTACCGCCGAGATGTTAGGTTGGGTTAGGTTAGGTTATATTTCGTTATTGATGTATACGAGGGTTACACGGAGACGTAGAGGCCAACTCGCCAAGAATGTTTTCAAATATTACCGCCGAGATGTTAAGTTGGGTTAGGTTAGGTTATCTTACGTTATAGATGTATATAAAGGTCTCACGGAGACGTAGAGGTCAACAAGCCAGGAATATGGTCAAATATTACCGCCGAGATGCTAGATTGGGTTAGGTTAGGTTATATTACGTTATTGAAGTATATAAAGGTCCCACGGAGACGTAGATGCCAACTCGCCAGGAATGTGGTCAAATATTACCGCCAAGATGCTAGATTGGGTTAGGTTAGGTTATATTACGTTATAGATGTATGCAAAGGTCCCACGGAAACGTAGATGCCAACTCGCCAGGAATGTGGTCAAATATTACCGCCGAGATCCTAGATTGGGTTAGGTTAAGTTATATTACGTTATTGATGTATATGAAGGTCCCACGGAGACGTAGAGGCCAACTCGCCAGGAATGTCTTCAAATATTACCGCCGAGATGTTAAGTTGGGTTAGGTTAGGTTATATTACGTTATAGATGTATATGAAGGTCAAACGGAGACGTAGAGGCCAACTCGCCAGGAATGTTGTCAAATATTACCGCCGAGATTATAGGTTGGGTTAGGTTAGGTTATATTACGTTATAGATGTATATAAAGGTCCCACGGAGACGTAGAGGCCAACAAGCCAGGAATGTGGTGAAATATTACCGCCGAGATGTTAGATTGGGTTAGGCTAGCTTATATTATGTTATTGATGTATATAAAGATCCCACGGAGACGTAGAGGCCAACTAGCCAGGAATGTTGTCAAATATTATCGCCGAGATGATAGGTTAATTTAGGTTAGGTTATATTTCTTTATTGATGTATATAAAGGTCCCACGGAGACATAGAAGCCAACTCGCCAGGAATGTTGTCAAATATTACCGCCGAGATGTTAGGTTGGGTTAGGTTATGTTATATTACGTTATTGATGTATATAAAGATCCCACGGAGACGTAGAGGCCAACTCGCCAGGAATGTGGTCAAATATTACCGCCGAGATGTTAGGTTGGGTTAGGTTAGGTTATATTTCGTTATTGATGTATACGAGGGTTACACGGAGACGTAGAGGCCAACTCGCCAAGAATGTTTTCAAATATTACCGCCGAGATGTTAAGTTGGGTTAGGTTAGGTTATCTTACGTTATAGATGTATATAAAGGTCTCACGGAGACGTAGAGGTCAACAAGCCAGGAATATGGTCAAATATTACCGCCGAGATGCTAGATTGGGTTAGGTTAGGTTATATTACGTTATTGAAGTATATAAAGGTCCCACGGAGACGTAGAGGCCAACTCGCCGGGAATGTTGTCAAATGTTACCGCCGAGATGATAGGTTAGGTTAGGTTAGGTTATATTTCGTTATTGTTGTATATGAAGGTCCCTCGGAGACGTAGAGGCCAACTCGCAAGGAATGTTGTCAAATATTACCGCCGAGATGATAGGTTGGGTTAGGTTAGGTTATATTACGTTATAGATGTATGTAAAGGTCCCACGGAAACGTACAGGCCAACTCGCCAGGAATGTTGTCAAATATTACCGCCGAGATGATAGGTTGGGTTAGGTTAGGTAATATTTCTTTATTGATGTATATGAAGGTGCCACGGAGACGTAGAGGCCAACGCGCCAGGTATGTTGTCAAATATTACCGCCGAGATGTTAGGTTGGGTTAGGTTAGGTTATATTACGTTATTGATATATATAAAGTTCCCACGGAGACGGAGAAGCCAACTCGCCAGGAATGATGTCAAATACTACCGCCGACATGATAGGTTGGGTTAGGTTAGGTTATATTACGTTATAGATGTATGTAAAGGTCCCACGGAAACGTAGATGCCAACTCGCCAGGAATGTTGTCAAATATTACCGCCGAGATGATAGGTTGGGTTAGGTTAGGTTATATTTCGTTATTGATATATATGAATGTGCCACGGAGACGTAGAGGCCAACGCGCCAGGTATGTTGTCAAATATTACCGCCGAGATGTTAGGTTGGGTTAGGTTAGGTTATATTACGTTATTGATGTATATAAAGTTCCCACTTAGACGGAGAAGCCAACTCGACAGGAATGATGTCAAATACTACCGCCGAGATGTTAGGTTGGGTTAGGTTAGGTTATATTACGTTATTGATGTATATAAAGATCCCACGGAGACGTAGAGGCCAACTCGCCAGGAATGTGGTCAAATATTACCGCCGAGATGTTAGGTTGGGTTAGGTTAGGTTATATTTCGTTATTGATGTATACGAGGGTTACACGGAGACGTAGAGGCCAACTCGCCAAGAATGTTTTCAAATATTACCGCCGAGATGTTAAGTTGGGTTAGGTTAGGTTATCTTACGTTATAGATGTATATAAAGGTCTCACGGAGACGTAGAGGTCAACAAGCCAGGAATATGGTCAAATATTACCGCCGAGATGCTAGATTGGGTTAGGTTAAGTTATATTACGTTATTGAAGTATATAAAGGTCCCACGGAGACGTAGATGCCAACTCGCCAGGAATGTGGTCAAATATTACCGCCAAGATGCTAGATTGGGTTAGGTTAGGTTATATTACGTTATAGATGTATGTAAAGGTCCCACGGAAACGTAGATGCCAACTCGCCAGGAATGTGGTCAAATATTACCGCCGAGATCCTAGATTGGGTTAGGTTAAGTTATATTACGTTATTGATGTATATGAAGGTCCCACGGAGACGTAGAGGCCAACTAGCCAGGAATGTTGTCAAATATTATCGCCGAGATGATAGGTTAATTTAGGTTAGGTTATATTTCTTTATTGATGTATATAAAGGTCCCACGGAGACATAGAAGCCAACTCGCCAGGAATGTTGTCAAATATTACCGCCGAGATGTTAGGTTGGGTTAGGTTATGTTATATTACGTTATTGATGTATATAAAGATCCCACGGAGACGTAGAGGCCAACTCGCCAGGAATGTGGTCAAATATTACCGCCGAGATGTTAGGTTGGGTTAGGTTAGGTTATATTTCGTTATTGATGTATACGAGGGTTACACGGAGACGTAGAGGCCAACTCGCCAAGAATGTTTTCAAATATTACCGCCGAGATGTTAAGTTGGGTTAGGTTAGGTTATCTTACGTTATAGATGTATATAAAGGTCTCACGGAGACGTAGAGGTCAACAAGCCAGGAATATGGTCAAATATTACCGCCGAGATGCTAGATTGGGTTAGGTTAGGTTATATTACGTTATTGAAGTATATAAAGGTCCCACGGAGACGTAGAGGCCAACTCGCCGGGAATGTTGTCAAATGTTACCGCCGAGATGATAGGTTAGGTTAGGTTAGGTTATATTTCGTTATTGTTGTATATGAAGGTCCCTCGGAGACGTAGAGGCCAACTCGCAAGGAATGTTGTCAAATATTACCGCCGAGATGATAGGTTGGGTTAGGTTAGGTTATATTACGTTATAGATGTATGTAAAGGTCCCACGGAAACGTACAGGCCAACTCGCCAGGAATGTTGTCAAATATTACCGCCGAGATGATAGGTTGGGTTAGGTTAGGTAATATTTCTTTATTGATGTATATGAAGGTGCCACGGAGACGTAGAGGCCAACGCGCCAGGTATGTTGTCAAATATTACCGCCGAGATGTTAGGTTGGGTTAGGTTAGGTTATATTACGTTATTGATATACATAAAGTTCCCACGGAGACGGAGAAGCCAACTCGCCAGGAATGATGTCAAATACTACCGCCGACATGATAGGTTGGGTTAGGTTAGGTTATATTACGTTATAGATGTATGTAAAGGTCCCACGGAAACGTAGATGCCAACTCGCCAGGAATGTTGTCAAATATTACCGCCGAGATGATAGGTTGGGTTAGGTTAGGTTATATTTCGTTATTGATATATATGAATGTGCCACGGAGACGTAGAGGCCAACGCGCCAGGTATGTTGTCAAATATTACCGCCGAGATGTTAGGTTGGGTTAGGTTAGGTTATATTACGTTATTGATGTATATAAAGTTCCCACTTAGACGGAGAAGCCAACTCGACAGGAATGATGTCAAATACTACCGCCGAGATGTTAGGTTGGGTTAGGTTAGGTTATATTACGTTATTGATGTATATAAAGATCCCACGGAGACGTAGAGGCCAACTCGCCAGGAATGTGGTCAAATATTACCGCCGAGATGTTAGGTTGGGTTAGGTTAGGTTATATTTCGTTATTGATGTATACGAGGGTTACACGGAGACGTAGAGGCCAACTCGCCAAGAATGTTTTCAAATATTACCGCCGAGATGTTAAGTTGGGTTAGGTTAGGTTATCTTACGTTATAGATGTATATAAAGGTCTCACGGAGACGTAGAGGTCAACAAGCCAGGAATATGGTCAAATATTACCGCCGAGATGCTAGATTGGGTTAGGTTAAGTTATATTACGTTATTGAAGTATATAAAGGTCCCACGGAGACGTAGATGCCAACTCGCCAGGAATGTGGTCAAATATTACCGCCAAGATGCTAGATTGGGTTAGGTTAGGTTATATTACGTTATAGATGTATGTAAAGGTCCCACGGAAACGTAGATGCCAACTCGCCAGGAATGTGGTCAAATATTACCGCCGAGATCCTAGATTGGGTTAGGTTAAGTTATATTACGTTATTGATGTATATGAAGGTCCCACGGAGACGTAGAGGCCAACTCGCCAGGAATGTTTTCAAATATTACCGCCGAGATGTTAAGTTGGGTTAGGTTAGGTTATATTACGTTATTGATGTATATGAAGGTCAAACGGAGACGTAGAGGCCAACTCGCCAGGAATGTTGTCAAATATTACCGCCGAGATTATAGGTTGGGTTAGGTTAGGTTATATTACGTTATAGATGTATATAAAGGTCCCACGGAGACGTAGAGGCCAACAAGCCAGGAATGTGGTGAAATATTACCGCCGAGATGTTAGATTGGGTTAGGCTAGCTTATATTATGTTATTGATGTATATAAAGATCCCACGGAGACGTAGAGGCCAACTAGCCAGGAATGTTGTCAAATATTATCGCCGAGATGATAGGTTAATTTAGGTTAGGTTATATTTCTTTATTGATGTATATAAAGGTCCCACGGAGACATAGAAGCCAACTCGCCAGGAATGTTGTCAAATATTACCGCCGAGATGTTAGGTTGGGTTAGGTTATGTTATATTACGTTATTGATGTATATAAAGATCCCACGGAGACGTAGAGGCCAACTCGCCAGGAATGTGGTCAAATATTACCGCCGAGATGTTAGGTTGGGTTAGGTTAGGTTATATTTCGTTATTGATGTATACGAGGGTTACACGGAGACGTAGAGGCCAACTCGCCAAGAATGTTTTCAAATATTACCGCCGAGATGATAGGTTGGGTTAGGTTAGGTTATATTACGTTATAGATGTATGTAAAGGTCCCACGGAAACGTACAGGCCAACTCGCCAGGAATGTTGTCAAATATTACCGCCGAGATGATAGGTTGGGTTAGGTTAGGTTATATTACGTTATTGATATATATAAAGTTCCCACGGAGACGGAGAAGCCAACTCGCCAGGAATGATGTCAAATACTACCGCCGAGATGTTAGGTTGGGTTAGGTTAGGTTATATTATGTTATTGATGTATATAAAGGTCCCACGGAGACGTAGAGGCCAACTCGCCAGGAATGATGTCAAATATTACCGCCGAGATGTTAGGTTGGGTTAGGTTAGGTTCTATTACGTTATTGATGTATATAAAGGTCCCACGGAGACGTAGATGCCAACTCGCCAGGAATGTGGTAAAATATTACCGCCCAGATGCTAGATTGGGTTAGGTTAGGTTATATTACGTTATTAATGTATATGAAGGTCCCACGGAGACGTAGAGGCCAACTCTCCAGGAATGTTTTCAAATATATACCGCCGAGATGTTAGGTTGGGTTAGGTTATGTTATATTACGTTACTGATGTATATAAAGGTCCCACGGAGACGAAGAGGCCAACTCGCCGGGAATGTTGTCAAATGTTACCGCCGAGATGAGAGGTTGGGTTAGGTTAGGTTATATTTCGTTATTGATGTATATGAATGTGCCACGGAGACGTAGAGGCCAACTCGCCAGGAATGATGTCAAATATTACCGCCGAGATGATAGGTTGGGTTAGGTTAGGTTATATTACGTTATAGATGTATATAAAGGTCCCACGGAGACGTAGAGGCCAACAAGCCAGGAATGTGGTGAAATATTACCGCCGAGATGTTAGATTGGGTTAGGTTATGTTATATTACGTTATTGATGTATATAAAGATACCACGGAGACGTAGAGGGCAACTCGCCAGGAATCTTGTCAAATATTATCGCCGAGATGATAGGTTGATTTAGGTTAGGTTATATTTTTGTTATTGATGTATATGAAGGGCCTACGGAGACGTAGAGGCCGACTCGCCAGGTATGTTGTCAAATATTACCGCGGAGATGTTACGTTATGTTAGGTTAAGTTATATTACGTTATTGATGTATATAAAGGTCCCACGAAGACGTAGAGGCCAACTCGCCAGGAATGTGGTCAAATATTACCGCCGAGATGTTAGATTGGGTTAGGCTAGCTTATATTATGTTATGGATGTATATAAAGATCCCACGGAGACGTAGAGGCCCACTAGCCAGGAATGTTGTCAAATATTATCGCCGAGATGATAGGTTGATTTAGGTTAGGTTATATTTCTTTATTGATGTATATAAAGGTCCCACGGAGACATAGAAGCCAACTCGCCAGGAATGTTGTCAAATATTACCGCCGAGATGTTAGGTTATGTTAGGTTAGGTTATATTTCGTTATTGTTGTATATGAAGGTCCCTCGGAGACGTAGAGGCCAACTCGCCAGGAATGATGTCAAATGTTACCGCCGAGATGAGAGGTTGGGTTAGGTTAGGTTATATTTCGTTATTGATGTATATGAATGTGCCACGGAGACGTAGAGGCCAACTCGCCAGGAATGATGTCAAATATTACCGCCGAGATGATAGGTTGGGTTAGGTTAGGTTACATTACGTTATAGATGTATATAAAGGTCTCACGGAGACGTAGAGGCCAACAAGCCAGGAATGTGGTCAAATATTACCGCCGAGATGTTAGGTTGGGTTAGGTTAGGTTATCTTACGTTATAGATGTATATGAAGGTCCCACGGAGACGTAGAGGCCAACTCGCCAGGAATGTTTTCAAATATTACCGCCGAGATGTTAGGTTGGGTTAGGTTAGGTTATATTACGTTATTGACGTATATGAAGGTCAAACGGAGACGTAGAGGCCAACTCGCCAGGAATGTTGTCAAATATTACCGCCGAGATGATAGGTTGGGTTAGGTTAGGTTATATTACGTTATAGATGTATATAAAGGTCCCACGGAGACGTAGAGGCCAACAAGCCAGGAATGTGGTGAAATATTACCGCCGAGATGTTAGATTGGGTTAGGTTATGTTATATTACGTTATTGATGTATATAAAGATACCACGGAGACGTAGAGGCCAACTCGCCAGGAATGTTGTCAAATATTACCGCCGAGATGATAGGTTGGGTTAGGTTAGGTTATATTACGTTATTGATGTATACGAGGGTTACACGGAGACGTAGAGCCCAACAAGCCAGGAATGTGGTGAAATATTACCGCCGAGATGTTAGATTGGGTTAGGTTATGTTATATTACGTTATTGATGTATATAAAGATACCACGGAGACGTAGAGGGCAACTCGCCAGGAATCTTGTCAAATATTATCGCCGAGATGATAGGTTGATTTAGGTTAGGTTATATTTTTGTTATTGATGTATATGAAGGGCCCACGGAGACGTAGAGGCCGACTCGCCAGGTATGTTGTCAAATATTACCGCGGAGATGTTACGTTGTGTTAGGTTAAGTTATATTACGTTATTGATGTATATAAAGGTCCCACGAAGACGTAGATGCCAACTCGCCAGGAATGTGGTCAAATATTACCGCCGAGATGTTAGATTGGGTTAGGCTAGCTTATATTATGTTATGGATGTATATAAAGATCCCACGGAGACGTAGAGGCCCACTAGCCAGGAATGTTTTCAAATATTACCGCCGAGATGTTAAGTTGGGTTAGGTTAGGTTATATTACGTTATTGATGTATATGAAGGTCAAACGGAGACGTAGAGGCCAACTCGCCAGGAATGTTGTCAAATATTACCGCCGAGATTATAGGTTGGGTTAGGTTAGGTTATATTACGTTATAGATGTATATAAAGGTCCCACGGAGACGTAGAGGCCAACTAGCCAGGAATGTTGTCAAATATTATCGCCGAGATGATAGGTTAATTTAGGTTAGGTTATATTTCTTTATTGATGTATATAAAGGTCCCACGGAGACATAGAAGCCAACTCGCCAGGAATGTTGTCAAATATTACCGCCGAGATGTTAGGTTGGGTTAGGTTATGTTATATTACGTTATTGATGTATATAAAGATCCCACGGAGACGTAGAGGCCAACTCGCCAGGAATGTTGTCAAATATTACCGCCGAGATGTTAGGTTGGGTTAGGTTATGTTATATTACGTTATTGATGTATATAAAGATCCCACGGAGACGTAGAGGCCAACTCGCCAGGAATGTGGTCAAATATTACCGCCGAGATGTTAGGTTGGGTTAGGTTAGGTTATATTTCGTTATTGATGTATACGAGGGTTACACGGAGACGTAGAGGCCAACTCGCCAAGAATGTTTTCAAATATTACCGCCGAGATGATAGGTTGGGTTAGGTTAGGTTATATTACGTTATAGATGTATGTAAAGGTCCCACGGAAACGTACAGGCCAACTCGCCAGGAATGTTGTCAAATATTACCGCCGAGATGATAGGTTGGGTTAGGTTAGGTTATATTACGTTATTGATATATATAAAGTTCCCACGGAGACGGAGAAGCCAACTCGCCAGGAATGATGTCAAATACTACCGCCGAGATGTTAGGTTGGGTTAGGTTAGGTTATATTATGTTATTGATGTATATAAAGGTCCCACGGAGACGTAGAGGCCAACTCGCCAGGAATGATGTCAAATATTACCGCCGAGATGTTAGGTTGGGTTAGGTTAGGTTCTATTACGTTATTGATGTATATAAAGGTCCCACGGAGACGTAGATGCCAACTCGCCAGGAATGTGGTCAAATATTACCGCCCAGATGCTAGATTGGGTTAGGTTAGGTTATATTACGTTATTAATGTATATGAAGGTCCCACGGAGACGTAGAGGCCAACTCGCCAGGAATGTTTTCAAATATATACCGCCGAGATGTTAGGTTGGGTTAGGTTATGTTATATTACGTTACTGATGTATATAAAGGTCCCACGGAGACGAAGAGGCCAACTCGCCGGGAATGTTGTCAAATGTTACCGCCGAGATGAGAGGTTGGGTTAGGTTAGGTTATATTTCGTTATTGATGTATATGAATGTGCCACGGAGACGTAGAGGCCAACTCGCCAGGAATGATGTCAAATATTACCGCCGAGATGATAGGTTGGGTTAGGTTAGGTTACATTACGTTATAGATGTATATAAAGGTCTCACGGAGACGTAGAGGCCAACTCGCCAGGAATGTTTTCAAATATTACCGCCGAGATGTTAGGTTGGGTTAGGTTAGGTTATATTACGTTATTGACGTATATGAAGGTCAAACGGAGACGTAGAGGCCAACTCGCCAGGAATGTTGTCAAATATTACCGCCGAGATGATAGGTTGGGTTAGGTTAGGTTATATTACGTTATAGATGTATATAAAGGTCCCACGGAGACGTAGAGGCCAACAAGCCAGGAATGTGGTGAAATATTACCGCCGAGATGTTAGATTGGGTTAGGTTATGTTATATTACGTTATTGATGTATATAAAGATACCACGGAGACGTAGAGGGCAACTCGCCAGGAATCTTGTCAAATATTATCGCCGAGATGATAGGTTGATTTAGGTTAGGTTATATTTTTGTTATTGATGTATATGAAGGGCCCACGGAGACGTAGAGGCCGACTCGCCAGGTATGATGTCAAATATTACCGCGGAGATGTTACGTTGTGTTAGGTTAAGTTATATTACGTTATTGATGTATATAAAGGTCCCACGAAGACGTAGAGGCCAACTCGCCAGGAATGTGGTCAAATATTACCGCCGAGATGTTAGATTGGGTTAGGCTAGCTTATATTATGTTATGGATGTATATAAAGATCCCACGGAGACGTAGAGGCCCACTAGCCAGGAATGTTGTCAAATATTATCGCCGAGATGATAGGTTGATTTAGGTTAGGTTATATTTCTTTATTGATGTATATAAAGGTCCCACGGAGACATAGAAGCCAACTCGCCAGGAATGTTGTCAAATATTACCGCCGAGATGTTAGGTTATGTTAGGTTAGGTTATATTTCGTTATTGTTGTATATGAAGGTCCCTCGGAGACGTAGAGGCCAACTCGCCAGGAATGATGTCAAATATTACCGCCGAGATGTTAGATTGGGTTAGGTTAGGTTATATTACGCTGTTGATGTATATGGAGGTCAAACGGAGACGTAGAGGCCAACTCGCCAGGAATGTTGTCAAATATTACCGCCGAGATGATAGGTTGGGTTAGGTTAGGTTATATTACGTTATTGATGTATACGAGGGTTACACGGAGACGTAGAGGCCAACTCGCCAAGAATGTTTTCAAATATTACCGCCGAGATGTTAGGTTGGGTTAGGTTAGGTTATCTTACGTTATAGATGTATATAAAGGTCTCACGGAGGTGTAGAGGTCTACAAGTCAGGAATGTGGTCAAATATTACCGCCGAGATGCTAGATTGGGTTAGGTTAGGTTATATTACGTTATTGAAGTATATAAAGGTCCCACGGAAACGTAGAGGCCAACAAGCCAGGAATGTGGTCAAATATTACCGCCGAGATCCTAGATTGGGTTAGGTTAAGTTATATTACGTTATTGATGTATATGAAGGTCCCACGGAGACGTAGAGGCCAACTCGCCAGGAATGTTTTCAAATATTACCGCCGAGATGTTAAGTTGGGTTAGGTTAGGTTATATTACGTTATTGATGTATATGAAGGTCAAACGGAGACGTAGAGGCTAACTCGCCAGGAATGTTGTCAAATATTACCGCCGATATTATAGGTTGGGTTAGGTTAGGTTATATTACGTTATAGATGTATATAAAGGTCCCACGGAGACGTAGAGGCCAACAAGCCAGGAATGTGGTGAAATATTACCGCCGAGATGTTAGATTGGGTTAGGCTAGCTTATATTATGTTATTGATGTATATAAAGATCCCACGGAGACGTAGAGGCCAACTAGCCAGGAATGTTGTCAAATATTATCGCCGAGATGATAGGTTAATTTAGGTTAGGTTATATTTCTTTATTGATGTATATAAAGGTCCCACGGAGACATAGAAGCCAACTCGCCAGGAATGTTGTCAAATATTACCGCCGAGATGATAGGTTGGGTTAGGTTAGGTTATATTACGTTATAGATGTATGTAAAGGTCCCACGGAAACGTACAGGCCAACTCGTCAGGAATGTTGTCAAATATTACCGCCGAGATGATAGGTTGGGTTAGGTTAGGTAATATTTCTTTATTGATGTATATGAAGGTGCCACGGAGACGTAGAGGCCAACGCGCCAGGTATGTTGTCAAATATTACCGCCGAGATGTTAGGTTGGGTTAGGTTAGGTTATATTACGTTATTGATATATATAAAGTTCCCACGGAGACGGAGAAGCCAACTCGCCAGGAATGATGTCAAATACTACCGCCGAGATGTTAGGTTGGGTTAGGTTAGGTTATATTATGTTATTGATGTATATAAAGGTCCCACGGAGACGTAGAGGCCAACTCGCCAGGAATGATGTCAAATATTACCGCCGAGATGTTAGGTTGGGTTAGGTTAGGTTCTATTACGTTATAGATGTATATAAAGGTCTCACGGAGACGTAGAGGTCAACAAGCCAGGAATATGGTCAAATATTACCGCCGAGATGCTAGATTGGGTTAGGTTAGGTTATATTACGTTATTGAAGTATATAAAGGTCCCACGGAGACGTAGAGGCCAACTCGCCGGGAATGTTGTCAAATGTTACCGCCGAGATGATAGGTTGGGTTAGGTTAGGTAATATTTCTTTATTGATGTATATGAAGGTGCCACGGAGACGTAGAGGCCAACGCGCCAGGTATGTTGTCAAATATTACCGCCGAGATGTTAGGTTGGGTTAGGTTAGGTTATATTACGTTATTGATATATATAAAGTTCCCACGGAGACGGAGAAGCCAACTCGCCAGGAATGATGTCAAATACTACCGCCGACATGATAGGTTGGGTTAGGTTAGGTTATATTACGTTATAGATGTATGTAAAGGTCCCACGGAAACGTAGATGCCAACTCGACAGGAATGATGTCAAATACTACCGCCGAGATGTTAGGTTGGGTTAGGTTAGGTTATATTACGTTATTGATGTATATAAAGATCCCACGGAGACGTAGAGGCCAACTCGCCAGGAATGTGGTCAAATATTACCGCCGAGATGTTAGGTTGGGTTAGGTTAGGTTATATTTCGTTATTGATGTATACGAGGGTTACACGGAGACGTAGAGGCCAACTCGCCAAGAATGTTTTCAAATATTACCGCCGAGATGTTAAGTTGGGTTAGGTTAGGTTATCTTACGTTGTAGATGTATATAAAGGTCTCACGGAGACGTAGAGGTCAACAAGCCAGGAATATGGTCAAATATTACCGCCGAGATGCTAGATTGGGTTAGGTTAAGTTATATTACGTTATTGAAGTATATAAAGGTCCCACGGAGACGTTGATGCCAACTCGCCAGGAATGTGGTCAAATATTACCGCCAAGATGCTAGATTGGGTTAGGTTAGGTTATATTACGTTATAGATGTATGCAAAGGTCCCACGGAAACGTAGATGCCAACTCGCCAGGAATGTGGTCAAATATTACCGCCGAGATCCTAGATTGGGTTAGGTTAAGTTATATTACATTATTGATGTATATGAAGGTCCCACGGAGACGTAGAGGCCAACTCGCCAGGAATGTTTTCAAATATTACCGCCGAGATGTTAAGTTGGGTTAGGTTAGGTTATATTACGTTATTGATGTATATGAAGGTCAAACGGAGACGTAGAGGCCAACTCGCCAGGAATGTTGTCAAATATTACCGCCGAGATTATAGGTTGGGTTAGGTTAGGTTATATTACGTTATAGATGTATATAAAGGTCCCACGGAGACGTAGAGGCCAACAAGCCAGGAATGTGGTGAAATATTACCGCCGAGATGATAGGTTGGGTTAGGTTAGGTTATATTACGTTATTGATATATATAAAGTTCCCACGGAGACGGAGAAGCCAACTCGCCAGGAATGATGTCAAATACTACCGCCGAGATGTTAGGTTGGGTTAGGTTAGGTTATATTATGTTATTGATGTATATAAAGGTCCCACGGAGACGTAGAGGCCAACTCGCCAGGAATGATGTCAAATATTACCGCCGAGATGTTAGGTTGGGTTAGGTTAGGTTCTATTACGTTATTGATGTATATAAAGGTCCCACGGAGACGTAGATGCCAACTCGCCAGGAATGTGGTCAAATATTACCGCCAAGATGCTAGATTGGGTTAGGTTAGGTTATATTACGTTATTAATGTATATGAAGGTCCCACGGAGACGTAGAGGCCAACTCGCCAGGAATGTTTTCAAATATATACCGCCGAGATGTTAGGTTGGGTTAGGTTATGTTATATTACGTTACTGATGTATATAAAGGTCCCACGGAGACGAAGAGGCCAACTCGCCGGGAATGTTGTCAAATGTTACCGCCGAGATGAGAGGTTGGGTTAGGTTAGGTTATATTTCGTTATTGATGTATATGAATGTGCCACGGAGACGTAGAGGCCAACTCGCCAGGAATGATGTCAAATATTACCGCCGAGATGATAGGTTGGGTTAGGTTAGGTTACATTACGTTATAGATGTATATAAAGGTCTCACGGAGACGTAGAGGCCAACAAGCCAGGAATGTGGTCAAATATTACCGCCGAGATCCTAGATTGGGTTAGGTTAAGTTATATTACGTTATTGATGTATATGAAGGTCCCACGGAGACGTAGAGGCCAACTCGCCAGGAATGTTTTCAAATATTACCGCCGAGATGTTAGGTTGGGTTAGGTTAGGTTATATTACGTTATTGACGTATATGAAGGTCAAACGGAGACGTAGAGGCCAACTCGCCAGGAATGTTGTCAAATATTACCGCCGAGATGATAGGTTGGGTTAGGTTAGGTTATATTACGTTATTGATGTATACGAGGGTTACACGGAGACGTAGAGGCCAACTCGCCAAGAATGTTTTCAAATATTACCGCCGAGATGTTAGGTTGGGTTAGGTTATGTTATATTACGTTACTGATGTATATAAAGGTCCCACGGAGACGAAGAGGCCAACTCGCCGGGAATGTTGTCAAATGTTACCGCCGAGATGATAGGTTGGGTTAGGTTAGGTTATATTTCGTTATTGTTGTATATGAAGTTCCCTCGGAGACGTAGAGGCCAACTCGCAAGGAATGTTGTCAAATATTACCGCCGACATGATAGGTTGGGCTAGGTTAGGTTACATTACGTTATAGATGTATGTTAAGGTCCCACGGAAGCGTAGATGCCAACTCGCCAGGAATGTTGTCAAATATTACCGCCGAGATGATAGGTTGGGTTAGGTTAGGTTATATTTCGTTATTGATATATATGAATGTGCCACGGAGACGTAGAGGCCAACGCGCCAGGTATGTTGTCAAATATTACCGCCGAGATGTTAGGTTGGGTTAGGTTAGGTTATATTACGTTATTGATGTATATAAAGTTCCCACTTAGACGGAGAAGCCAACTCGACAGGAATGATGTCAAATACTACCGCCAAGATGCTAGATTGGGTTAGGTTAGGTTATATTACGTTATAGATGTATGCAAAGGTCCCACGGAAACGTAGATGCCAACTCGCCAGGAATGTGGTCAAATATTACCGCCGAGATCCTAGATTGGGTTAGGTTAAGTTATATTACGTTATTGATGTATATGAAGGTCCCACGGAGACGTAGAGGCCAACTCGCCAGGAATGTTTTCAAATATTACCGCCGAGATGTTAAGTTGGGTTAGGTTAGGTTATATTACGTTATTGATGTATATGAAGGTCAAACGGAGACGTAGAGGCCAACTCGCCAGGAATGTTGTCAAATATTACCGCCGAGATTATAGGTTGGGTTAGGTTAGGTTATATTACGTTATAGATGTATATAAAGGTCCCACGGAGACGTAGAGGCCAACAAGCCAGGAATGTGGTGAAATATTACCGCCGAGATGTTAGATTGGGTTAGGCTAGCTTATATTATGTTATTGATGTATATAAAGATCCCACGGAGACGTAGAGGCCAACTAGCCAGGAATGTTGTCAAATATTATCGCCGAGATGATAGGTTAATTTAGGTTAGGTTATATTTCTTTATTGATGTATATAAAGGTCCCACGGAGACATAGAAGCCAACTCGCCAGGAATGTTGTCAAATATTACCGCCGAGATGTTAGGTTGGGTTAGGTTATGTTATATTACGTTATTGATGTATATAAAGATCCCACGGAGACGTAGAGGCCAACTCGCCAGGAATGTGGTCAAATATTACCGCCGAGATGTTAGGTTGGGTTAGGTTAGGTTATATTTCGTTATTGATGTATACGAGGGTTACACGGAGACGTAGAGGCCAACTCGCCAAGAATGTTTTCAAATATTACCGCCGAGATGTTAAGTTGGGTTAGGTTAGGTTATCTTACGTTATAGATGTATATAAAGGTCTCACGGAGACGTAGAGGTCAACAAGCCAGGAATATGGTCAAATATTACCGCCGAGATGCTAGATTGGGTTAGGTTAGGTTATATTACGTTATTGAAGTATATAAAGGTCCCACAGAGACGTAGAGGCCAACTCGCCGGGAATGTTGTCAAATGTTACCGCCGAGATGATAGGTTAGGTTAGGTTAGGTTATATTTCGTTATTGTTGTATATGAAGGTCCCTCGGAGACGTAGAGGCCAACTCGCAAGGAATGTTGTCAAATATTACCGCCGAGATGATAGGTTGGGTTAGTTTAGGTTATATTACGTTATAGATGTATGTAAAGGTCCCACGGAAACGTACAGGCCAACTCGCCGGGAATGTTGTCAAATATTACCGCCGAGATGATAGGTTGGGTTAGGTTAGGTAATATTTCTTTATTGATGTATATGAAGGTGCCACGGAGACGTAGAGGCCAACGCGCCAGGTATGTTGTCATATATTACCGCCGAGATGTTAGGTTGGGTTAGGTTAGGTTATATTACGTTATTGATATATATAAAGTTCCCACGGAGACGGAGAAGCCAACTCGCCAGGAATGATGTCAAATACTACCGCCGAGATGTTAGGTTGGGTTAGGTTAGGTTATATTATGTTATTGATGTATATAAAGGTCCCACGGAGACGTAGAGGCCAACTCGCCAGGAATGATGTCAAATATTACCGCCGAGATGTTAGGTTGGGTTAGGTTAGGTTCTATTACGTTATTGATGTATATAAAGGTCCCACGGAGACGTAGATGCCAACTCGCCAGGAATGTGGTCAAATATTACCGCCAAGATGCTAGATTGGGTTAGGTTAGGTTATATTACGTTATTAATGTATATGAAGGTCCCACGGAGACGTAGAGGCCAACTCGCCAGGAATGTTTTCAAATATATACCGCCGAGATGTTAGGTTGGGTTAGGTTATGTTATATTACGTTACTGATGTATATAAAGGTCCCACGGAGACGAAGAGGCCAACTCGCCGGGAATGTTGTTAAATGTTACCGCCGAGATGATAGGTTGGGTTAGGTTAGGTTATATTTCGTTATTGTTGTATATGAAGGTCCCTCGGAGACGTAGAGGCCAACTCGCAAGGAATGTTGTCAAATATTACCGCCGACATGATAGGTTGGGTTAGGTTAGGTTATATTACGTTATAGATGTATGTAAAGGTCCCACGGAAACGTAGATGCCAACTCGCCAGGAATGTTGTCAAATATTACCGCCGAGATGATAGGTTGGGTTAGGTTAGGTTATATTTCGTTATTGATATATATGAATGTGCCACGGAGACGTAGAGGCCAACGCGCCAGGTATGTTGTCAAATATTACCGCCGAGATGTTAGGTTGGGTTAGGTTAGGTTATATTACGTTATTGATGTATATAAAGTTCCCACTTAGACGGAGAAGCCAACTCGACAGGAATGATGTCAAATACTACCGCCGAGATGTTAGGTTGGGTTAGATTAGGTTATATTACGTTATTGATGTATATAAAGGTCCCATGGAGACGTAGATGCCAACTCGCCAGGAATGTTTTCAAATATTACCGCCGAGACGTTAGGTTGGGTTAGGTTAGGTTATCTTACGTTATAGATGTATATAAAGGTCCCACGAAGACGTAGAGGCCAACTCGCCAGGAATGTTTTCAAATATATACCGCCGAGATGTTAGGTTGGGTTAGGTTATGTTATATTACGTTACTGATGTATATAAAGGTCCCACGGAGACGTAGAGGCCAACTCGCCGGGAATGTTGTCAAATGTTACTGCCGAGATGATAGGTTGGGTTAGGTTAGGTTATATTTCGTCATTGTTGTATATGAAGGTCCCTCGGAGACGTAGAGGCCAACTCGCAAGGAATGTTGTCAAATATTACCGCCGACATGATAGGTTGGGTTAGGTTAGGTTATATTACGTTATAGATGTATGTAAAGGTCCCACGGAAACGTAGATGCCAACTCGCCAGGAATGTTGTCAAATATTACCGCCGAGATGATAGGTTGAGTTAGGTTAGGTTATATTTCGTTATTGATATATATGAAGGTGCCACGGAGATGTAGAGGCCAACGCGCCAGGTATGTTGTCAAATATTACCGCCGAGATGTTCGGTTGGGTTCGGTTAGGTTATATTACGTTATAGATGTATATAAAGGTCCCACGGAGACGTAGAGACCAACAAGCCAGGAATGTGGTCAAATATTACCGCCGAGATGTTAGATTGGGTTAGCATATGTTATATTACGTTATTGATGTATATAAAGATCCCACGGAGACGTAGAGGCCAACTCGCCAGGAATCTTGCCAAATATTATCGCCGAGATGATAGGTTGATTTAGGTTAGGTTATATTTCGTTATTGATGTATATGAAGGGCCCAGGGAGACGTAGAGGCCAACTCGCCAGGTATGTTGTCAAATATTACCGCGGAGATGTTGGGTTGGGTTAGGTTAAGTTATATTACGTTATTGATGTATATAAAAGTCCCCCGAAGACGTAGAGGCCAACTCGCCAGGAATGTGGTCAAATATTACCGCCGAGATGTTAGATTGGATTAGGCTAGCTTATATTATGTTATTGATGTATATAAAGGCCCCACGGAGACGTAGAGGCCAACTCGCCAGGTATGTTGTCAAATATTACAGCCGAGATGATAGGTTGGGTTAGGTTAGGTTATATTACGTTATTGATGTATATGAAGGTCCCACGGAGACGTAGAGGCCAACTCGCCAGGAATGATGTCAAATATTACCGCCGAGATGTTAGGTTGGGTTAGGTTAGGTTTTATTACGTTATTGATGTATATGAAGGTCAAACGGAGACGTAGAGGCCAACTCGCCAGGAATGTTGTGAAATATTACCGCCGAGATGATAGGTTGGGTTAGGTTAGGTTATATTACGTTATTGATGTATATGAAGGTCAAACGGAGACGTAGAGGCCAACTCGCCAGGAATGATGTGAAATATTACCGCCGAGATGTTAGATTGGGTTAGGCTAGCTTATATTATGTTATTGATGTATATAAAGATCCCACGGAGACGTAGATGTCAACTCGCCAGGAATGTGGTCAAATATTACCGCCAAGATGCTAGATTGGGTTAGGTTAGGTTATATTACGTTATTAATGTATATGAAGGTCCCACGGAGACGTAGAGGCCAACTCGCCAGGAATGTTTTCAAATATATACCGCCGAGATGTTAGGTTGGGTTAGGTTATGTTATATTACGTTACTGATGTATATAAAGGTCCCACGGAGACGAAGAGGCCAACTCGCCGGGAATGTTGTCAAATGTTACCGCCGAGATGATAGGTTGGGTTAGGTTAGGTTATATTTCGTTATTGTTGTATATGAAGGTCCCTCGGAGACGTAGAGGCCAACTCGCAAGGAATGTTGTCAAATATTACCGCCAACATGATAGGTTGGGTTAGGTTAGGTTATATTACGTTATAGATGTATGTAAAGGTCCCACGGAAACGTAGAGGCCAACTCGCCAGGAATGTCGTCAAATATTACCGCCGAGATGATAGGTTGGGTTAGGTTAGGTTATATTTCGTTATTGATGTATATGAAGGTCCCACTGAGACGTAGAGGCCAACTCGCCACGAATGTTGTCAAATATTTCCGCGGAGATGTTAGGTTGGGTTAGGTTAAGTTACATTACGTTATTGATGTATATAAAGGTCCCACGAAGACGTAGAGGCCAACTCGCCAGGAATGTTTTCAAATATTACCGCCGAGATGATAGGTTGGGTTAAGTTACGTTATATTACGTTATTGATGTATACGAGGGTTACACGGAGACGTAGAGGCCAACTCGCCAAGAATGTTTTCAAATATTACCGCCGAGATGTTAAGTTGGGTTAGGTTAGGTTATCTGACGTTATAGATGTATATAAAGGTCTCACGGAGACGTAGAGGTCAACAAGCCAGGAATATGGTCAAATATTACCGCCGAGATGCTAGATTGGGTTAGGTTAGGTTATATTGCGTTAATGAAGTATATAAAGGTCCCACGGAAACGTAGAGGCCAACTCGCCAGGAATGTCGTCAAATATTACCGCCGAGATGATAGGTTGGGTTAGGTTAGGTTATATTTCGTTATTGATGTATATGAAGGTCCCACTGAGACGTAGAGGCCAACTCGCCAGGTATGTTGTCAAATATTACAGCCGAGATGTTAGGTTGGGTTAGGTTAGGTTATATTACGTTATAGATGTATATAAAGGTCTCGCGGAGACGTAGAGGCCAACAAGCCAGGAATGTGGTCAAATATTACCGCCGAGATGCTAGATTGGGTTAGGTTAGGTTATATTACGTTATTAATGTATATGAAGGTCCCACGGAGACGTAGAGGCCAACTCGCCAGGAATGATGTCAAATATTACCGCCGAGATGTTAGGTTGGGTTAGGTTAGGTTATATTTCGTTATTGGTGTATATGAAGGTCAAACGGCGACGTAGAGGCCAACTCGCCAGGAATGTTGTCAAATATTACCGCCGAGATGTTAGGTTGGGTTAGGTTAGGTTATCTTACGTTATAGATGTATATAAAGGTCTCACGGAGACGTAGAGGTCAACAAGCCAGGAATGTGGTCAAATATTACCGCGGAGATGTTGGGTTGGGTTAGGTTAAGTTATATTACGTTATTGATGTATACAAAAGTCCCACGAAGACGTAGAGGCCAACTCGCCAGGAACGTGGTCAAATATTACCGCCGAGATGTTAGATTGGGTTAGGCTAGCTTATATTATGTTATTGATGTATATAAAGGCCCCACGGAGACGTAGAGGACAACTCGCCAGGAATGTGGTCAAATATTACCGCCGAGATGTTAGGTTGGGTTAGGTTAGGTTATATTACGTTATAGATGTATATAAAGGTCCCACGGAAACGTAGCGGCTAACTCGCCACGAATGTTGTCAAATATTTCCGCGGAGATGTTAGGTTGGGTTAGGTTAAGTTACATTACGTTATTGATGTATATAAAGGTCCCACGAAGACGTAGAGGCCAACTCGCCAGGAATGTTTTCAAATATTACCGCCGAGATGATAGGTTGGGTTAAGTTACGTTATATTACATTATTGATGTGTACGAGGGTTACACGGAGACGTAGAGGCCAACTCGCCAAGAATGTTTTCAAATATTACCGCCGAGATGTTAAGTTGGGTTAGGTTAGGTTATCTGACGTTATAGATGTATATAAAGGTCTCACGGAGACGTAGAGGTCAACAAGCCAGGAATATGGTCAAATATGACCGCCGAGATGCTAGATTGGGTTAGGTTAGGTTATATTGCGTTATTGAAGTATATAAAGGTCCCACGGAAACGTAGAGGCCAACTCGCCAGGAATGTCGTCAAATATTACCGCCGAGATGATAGGTTGGGTTAGGTTAGGTTATATTTCGTTATTGATGTATATGAAGGTCCCACTGAGACGTAGAGGCCAACTCGCCAGGTATGTTGTCAAATATTACAGCCGAGATGTTAGGTTGGGTTAGGTTAGGTTATATTACGTTATAGATGTATATAAAGGTCTCACGGAGACGTAGAGGCCAACAAGCCAGGAATGTGGTCAAATATTACCGCCGAGATGCTAGATTGGGTTAGGTTAGGTTATATTACGTTATTAATGTATATGAAGGTCCCACGGAGACGTAGAGGCCAACTCGCCAGGAATGATGTCAAATATTACCGCCGAGATGTTAGGTTGGGTTAGGTTAGGTTCTATTACGTTATTGATGTATATAAAGGTCCCACGGAGACGTAGATGCCAACTCGCCAGGAATGTTTTCAAATATTGCCGCCGAGATGTTAGGTTGGGTTGGGTTAGGTTATATTACGTTATAGATGTATATAAAGGTCTCACGGAGACGTAGAGGCCAACAAGCCAGGAATGTGGTCAAATATTACCGCCGAGATGATAGATTGGGTTAGGTTAGGTTATATTACGTTATTAATGTATATGAAGGTCCCACGGAGACGTAGAGGCCAACTCGCCAGGAATGTTTTCAAACATTACCGCCGAGATGTTAGTTTGGGTTATGTTAGGTTATATTACGTTACTGATGTATATAAAGGTCCCACGGAGACGTAGAGGCCAACTCGCCGGGAATGTTGTCAAATGTTACCGCCGAGATGATAGGTTAGGTTAGGTTAGGTTATATTTCGTTATTGTTGTATATGAAGGTCCCTCGGAGACGTAGAGGCCAACTCGCAAGGAATGTTGTCAAATATTACCGCCGAGATGATAGGTTGGGTTGGGTTAGGTTATATTACGTTATAGATGTATGTAAAGGTCCCACGGAAACGTACAGGCCAACTCGCCAGGAATGTTGTCAAATATTACCGCCGACATGATAGGTTGGGTTAGGTTAGGTAATATTTCGTTATTGATGTATATGAAGGTGCCACGGAGACGTAGAGGCCAACGCGCCAGGTATGTTGTCAAATATTACCGCCGAGATGTTAGGTTGGGTTAGGTTAGGTTATATTACGTTGTTGATATATATAAAGTTCCCACGGAGACGGAGAAGCCAACTCGCCAGGAATGATGTCAAATACTACCGCCGAAATGTTAGGTTGGGTTAGGTTAGGTTATATTATGTTATTGATGTATATAAAGGTCCCACGGAGACGTAGAGGCCAACTCGCCAAGAATGATGTCAAATATTACCGCCGAGATGTTAGGTTGCGTTAGGTTAGGTTCTATTACGTTATTGATGTATATAAAGGTCCCACGGAGACGTAGATGCCAACTCGCCAGGAATGTTTTCAAATATTACCGCCGAGATGTTAGGTTGGGTTAGGTTAGGTTATATTACGTTATAGATGTATATAAAGGTCTCACGGAGACGTAGAGGCCAACTCGCCGGGAATGTTCTCAAATGTTACCGCCGAGATGATAGGTTAGGTTAGGTTAGGTTATATTTCGTTATTCTTGTATATGAAGGTCCCTCGGAGACGTAGAGGCCAACTCGCAAGGAATGTTGTCAAATATTACCGCCGAGATGATAGGTTGGGTTAGGTTAGGTTATATTACGTTATAGATGTATGTAAAGGTCCCACGGAAACGTACAGGCCAACTCGCCAGGAATGTTGTCAAATATTACCGCCGAGATGATAGGTTGGGTTAGGTTAGGTAATATTTCGTTATTGATGTATATGAAGGAGCCACGGAGACGTAGAGGCCAACGCGCCAGGTATGTTGTCAAATATTACCGCCGAGATGTTAGGTTGGGTTAGGTTAGGTTATATTACGTTATTGATATATATAAAGTTCCCACGGAGACGGAGAAGCCAACTCGCCAGGAATGATGTCAAATACTACCGCCGAGATGTTAGGTTGGGTTAGGTTAGGTTATATTATGTTATTGATGTATATAAAGGTCCCACGGAGACGTAGAGGCCAACTCGCCAGGAATGATGTCAAATATTACCGCCGAGATGTTAGGTTGGGTTAGGTTAGGTTATATTACGTTATAGATGTATATAAAGTTCTCACGGAGACGTAGAGGCCAACAAGCCAGGAATGTGGTCAAATATTACCGCCGAGATGCTAGATTGGGGTAGGTTAGGTTATATTACGTTATTAATGTATATGAAGGTCCCACGGAGACGTAGAGGCCAACTCGCCAGGAATGATGTCAAATATTACCGCCGAGATGTTAGGTTGGGTTAGGTTAGGTTATATTACGTTATTGATGTATATAAAGTTCCCACTTAGACGGAGAAGCCAACTCGACAGGAATGATGTCAAATACTACCGCCGAGATGTTAGGTTGGGTTAGGTTAGGTTATATTACGTTATTGATGTATATAAAGGTCCCACGGAGACGTAGATGCCAACTCGCCAGGAATGTTTTCAAATATTACCGCCGAGATGTTAGGTTGGGTTCGGTTAGGTTATATTACGTTATAGATGTATATAAAGGTCCCACGGAGACGTAGAGACCAACAAGCCAGGAATGTGGTCAAATATTACCGCCGAGATGTTAGATTGGGTTAGCATATGTTATATTACGTTATTGATGTATATAAAGATCCCACGGAGACGTAGAGGCCAACTCGCCAGGAATCTTGCCAAATATTATCGCCGAGATGATAGGTTGATTTAGGTTAGGTTATATTTCGTTATTGATGTATATGAAGGGCCCACGGAGACGTAGAGGCCAACTCGCCAGGTATGTTGTCAAATATTACCGCGGAGATGTTGGGTTGGGTTAGGTTAAGTTATATTACGTTATTGATGTATATAAAAGTCGCACGAAGACGTAGAGGCCAACTCACCAGGAATTTGGTCAAATATTACCACCGAGATGTTAGATTGGGTTAGGCTAGCTTATATTATGTTATTGATGTATATAAAGGCCCCACGGAGACGTAGAGGCCAACTCGCCAGGAATGTGGTCAAATATTACCGCCGAGATGTTAGGTTGGGTTAGGTTAGGTTATATTACGTTATTGATGTATATAAATGTCCCACGGAGACGTAGAAGCCAACTCGCCAGGAATGCTGTCAAATATTACCGCCGAGATGTTAGGTTGGGTTAGGTTAGGTTATATTACGTTATAGATGTATATAAAGGTCCCACGGAAACGTAGCGGCTAACTCGCCACGAATGTTGTCAAATATTTCCGCGGAGATGTTAGGTTGGGTTAGGTTAAGTTACATTACGTTATTGATGTATATAAAGGTCCCACGAAGACGTAGAGGCCAACTCGCCAGGAATGTGGTCAAATATTACCGGCGAGATGTTAGATTGGGTTAGGCTAGCTTATATTATGTTATTGATGTATATAAAGGCCCCACGGAGACGTAGAGGCCAACTCGCCAGGAATGTGGTCAAATATTACCGCCGAGATGTTAGGTTGGGTTAGGTTAGGTTATATTACGTTATTGATGTATATAAATGTCCCACGGAGACATAGAAGCCAACTCGCCAGGAATGTTGTCAAATATTACCGCCGAGATGTTAGGTTGGGTTAGGTTATTTTATATTACGTTATAGATGTATATAAAGATCCCACGGAAACGTAGCGGCTAACTCGCCACGAATGTTGTCAAATATTTCCGCGCAGATGTTAGGTTGGGTTAGGTTAAGTTACATTACGTTATGGATGTATATAAAGATCCCACGAAGACGTAGATGCCAACTCGCCATGTATGTTGTCAAATATTACCGCCGAGATGTTAGGTTGGGTTAGGTTAGGTTATATTACGCTATTGATGTATATAAAGGTCCCACTGAAACGTAGAGGCCAACTCGCCAGGAATGTTTTCAAATATTACCGCCGGGATGTTAGGTTGGGTTAGGTTAGGTTATATTACGTTATAGATCTATATGAAGGTCCCACGGAGACGTAGAGCCCAATAAGCCAGGAACGTGGTCAAATATTACAGCCGAAATGTTAGGTTGGGTTAGGTTAGGTTATATTACGTTATTGATGTATATAAAGGTCCCACGGAAACGGAGAAGCCCACCTGCCAGGAATTTTGTCAAATATTACCGCCGAGATGATAGGTTGGGTTAGGTTAGGTTATATTTCGTTATGGATGTATATGAAGGTCAAACGGCGACGTAGAGGCCAACTCGCCAGGAATGTTGTCAAATATTACCGCCGAGATGTTAGGTTGGGTTAGGTTAGGTTATCTTACGTTATAGATGTATATAAAGGTCTCACGGAGACGTAGAGGTCAACAAGCCAGGAATGTGGTCAAATATTACCGCGGAGATGTTGGGTTGGGTTAGGTTAAGTTACATTACGTTATTGATGTATATAAAGGTCCCACGAAGACGTAGAGGCCAACTCGCCAGGAATGTTTTCAAATATTACCGCCGAGATGATAGGTTGGGTTAAGTTACGTTATATTACGTTATTGATGTATACGAGGGTTACACGGAGACGTAGAGGCCAACTCGCCAAGAATGTTTTCAAATATTACCGCCGAGATATTAAGTTGGGTTAGGTTAGGTTATCTGACGTTATAGATGTATATAAAGGTCTCACGGAGACGTAGAGGTCAACAAGCCAGGAATATGGTCAAATATTACCGCCGAGATGCTAGATTGGGTTAGGTTAGGTTATATTGCGTTATTGAAGTATATAAAGGTCCCACGGAAACGTAGAGGCCAACTCGCCAGGAATGTCGTCAAATATTACCGCCGAGATGATAGGTTGGGTTAGGTTAGGTTATATTTCGTTATTGATGTATATGAAGGTCCCACTGAGACGTAGAGGCCAACTCGCCAGGTATGTTGTCAAATATTACAGCCGAGATGTTAGGTTGGGTTAGGTTAGGTTATATTACGTTATAGATGTATATAAAGGTCTCACGGAGACGTAGAGGCCAACAAGCCAGGAATGTGGTCAAATATTACCGCCGAGATGCTAGATTGGGTTAGGTTAGGTTATATTACGTTATTAATGTATATGAAGGTCCCACGGAGACGTAGAGGCCAACTCGCCAGGAATGTTTTCAAATATATACCGCCGAGATGTTAGGTTGGGTTAGGTTATGTTATATTACGTTACTGATGTATATAAAGGTCCCACGGAGACGTAGAGGCCAACTCGCCGGGAATGTTGTCAAATGTTACTGCCGAGATGATAGGTTGGGTTAGGTTAGGTTATATTTCGTTATTCTTGTATATGAAGGTCCCTCGGAGACGTAGAGGCCAACTCGCAAGGAATGTTGTCAAATATTACCGCCGAGATGATAGGTTGGGTTAGGTTAGGTTATATTACGTTATAGATGTATGTAAAGGTCCCACGGAAACGTACAGGCCAACTCGCCAGGAATGTTGTCAAATATTACCGCCGAGATGATAGGTTGGGTTAGGTTAGGTAATATTTCGTTATTGATGTATATGAAGGAGCCACGGAGACGTAGAGGCCAACGCGCCAGGTATGTTGTCAAATATTACCGCCGAGATGTTAGGTTGGGTTAGGTTAGGTTATATTACGTTATTGATATATATAAAGTTCCCACGGAGACGGAGAAGCCAACTCGCCAGGAATGATGTCAAATACTACCGCCGAGATGTTAGGTTGGGTTAGGTTAGGTTATATTATGTTATTGATGTATATAAAGGTCCCACGGAGACGTAGAGGCCAACTCGCCAGGAATGATGTCAAATATTACCGCCGAGATGTTAGGTTGGGTTAGGTTAGGTTATATTACGTTATAGATGTATATAAAGTTCTCACGGAGACGTAGAGGCCAACAAGCCAGGAATGTGGTCAAATATTACCGCCGAGATGCTAGATTGGGGTAGGTTAGGTTATATTACGTTATTAATGTATATGAAGGTCCCACGGAGACGTAGAGGCCAACTCGCCAGGAATGATGTCAAATATTACCGCCGAGATGTTAGGTTGGGTTAGGTTAGGTTATATTACGTTATTGATGTATATAAAGTTCCCACTTAGACGGAGAAGCCAACTCGACAGGAATGATGTCAAATACTACCGCCGAGATGTTAGGTTGGGTTAGGTTAGGTTATATTACGTTATTGATGTATATAAAGGTCCCACGGAGACGTAGATGCCAACTCGCCAGGAATGTTTTCAAATATTACCGCCGAGATGTTAGGTTGGGTTCGGTTAGGTTATATTACGTTATAGATGTATATAAAGGTCCCACGGAGACGTAGAGACCAACAAGCCAGGAATGTGGTCAAATATTACCGCCGAGATGTTAGATTGGGTTAGCATATGTTATATTACGTTATTGATGTATATAAAGATCCCACGGAGACGTAGAGGCCAACTCGCCAGGAATCTTGCCAAATATTATCGCCGAGATGATAGGTTGATTTAGGTTAGGTTATATTTCGTTATTGATGTATATGAAGGGCCCACGGAGACGTAGAGGCCAACTCGCCAGGTATGTTGTCAAATATTACCGCGGAGATGTTGGGTTGGGTTAGGTTAAGTTATATTACGTTATTGATGTATATAAAAGTCGCACGAAGACGTAGAGGCCAACTCACCAGGAATTTGGTCAAATATTACCACCGAGATGTTAGATTGGGTTAGGCTAGCTTATATTATGTTATTGATGTATATAAAGGCCCCACGGAGACGTAGAGGCCAACTCGCCAGGAATGTGGTCAAATATTACCGCCGAGATGTTAGGTTGGGTTAGGTTAGGTTATATTACGTTATTGATGTATATAAATGTCCCACGGAGACGTAGAAGCCAACTCGCCAGGAATGCTGTCAAATATTACCGCCGAGATGTTAGGTTGGGTTAGGTTAGGTTATATTACGTTATAGATGTATATAAAGGTCCCACGGAAACGTAGCGGCTAACTCGCCACGAATGTTGTCAAATATTTCCGCGGAGATGTTAGGTTGGGTTAGGTTAAGTTACATTACGTTATTGATGTATATAAAGGTCCCACGAAGACGTAGAGGCCAACTCGCCAGGAATGTGGTCAAATATTACCGGCGAGATGTTAGATTGGGTTAGGCTAGCTTATATTATGTTATTGATGTATATAAAGGCCCCACGGAGACGTAGAGGCCAACTCGCCAGGAATGTGGTCAAATATTACCGCCGAGATGTTAGGTTGGGTTAGGTTAGGTTATATTACGTTATTGATGTATATAAATGTCCCACGGAGACATAGAAGCCAACTCGCCAGGAATGTTGTCAAATATTACCGCCGAGATGTTAGGTTGGGTTAGGTTATTTTATATTACGTTATAGATGTATATAAAGATCCCACGGAAACGTAGCGGCTAACTCGCCACGAATGTTGTCAAATATTTCCGCGCAGATGTTAGGTTGGGTTAGGTTAAGTTACATTACGTTATGGATGTATATAAAGATCCCACGAAGACGTAGATGCCAACTCGCCATGTATGTTGTCAAATATTACCGCCGAGATGTTAGGTTGGGTTAGGTTAGGTTATATTACGCTATTGATGTATATAAAGGTCCCACTGAAACGTAGAGGCCAACTCGCCAGGAATGTTTTCAAATATTACCGCCGGGATGTTAGGTTGGGTTAGGTTAGGTTATATTACGTTATAGATCTATATGAAGGTCCCACGGAGACGTAGAGCCCAATAAGCCAGGAACGTGGTCAAATATTACAGCCGAAATGTTAGGTTGGGTTAGGTTAGGTTATATTACGTTATTGATGTATATAAAGGTCCCACGGAAACGGAGAAGCCCACCTGCCAGGAATTTTGTCAAATATTACCGCCGAGATGATAGGTTGGGTTAGGTTAGGTTATATTTCGTTATGGATGTATATGAAGGTCAAACGGCGACGTAGAGGCCAACTCGCCAGGAATGTTGTCAAATATTACCGCCGAGATGTTAGGTTGGGTTAGGTTAGGTTATCTTACGTTATAGATGTATATAAAGGTCTCACGGAGACGTAGAGGTCAACAAGCCAGGAATGTGGTCAAATATTACCGCGGAGATGTTGGGTTGGGTTAGGTTAAGTTACATTACGTTATTGATGTATATAAAGGTCCCACGAAGACGTAGAGGCCAACTCGCCAGGAATGTTTTCAAATATTACCGCCGAGATGATAGGTTGGGTTAAGTTACGTTATATTACGTTATTGATGTATACGAGGGTTACACGGAGACGTAGAGGCCAACTCGCCAAGAATGTTTTCAAATATTACCGCCGAGATGTTAAGTTGGGTTAGGTTAGGTTATCTGACGTTATAGATGTATATAAAGGTCTCACGGAGACGTAGAGGTCAACAAGCCAGGAATATGGTCAAATATTACCGCCGAGATGCTAGATTGGGTTAGGTTAGGTTATATTGCGTTATTGAAGTATATAAAGGTCCCACGGAAACGTAGAGGCCAACTCGCCAGGAATGTCGTCAAATATTACCGCCGAGATGATAGGTTGGGTTAGGTTAGGTTATATTTCGTTATTGATGTATATGAAGGTCCCACTGAGACGTAGAGGCCAACTCGCCAGGTATGTTGTCAAATATTACAGCCGAGATGTTAGGTTGGGTTAGGTTAGGTTATATTACGTTATAGATGTATATAAAGGTCTCACGGAGACGTAGAGGCCAACAAGCCAGGAATGTGGTCAAATATTACCGCCGAGATGCTAGATTGGGTTAGGTTAGGTTATATTACGTTATTAATGTATATGAAGGTCCCACGGAGACGTAGAGGCCAACTCGCCAGGAATGATGTCAAATGTTACCGCCGAGATGATAGGTTGGGTTAGGTTAGGTAATATTTCGTTATTGATGTATATGAAGGTGCCACGGAGACGTAGAGGCCAACGCGCCAGGTATGTTGTCAAATATTACCGCCGAGATGTTAGGTTGGGTTAGGTTAGGTTATATTACGTTATTGATATATATAAAGTTCCCACGGAGACGGAGAAGCCAACTCGCCAGGAATGATGTCAAATACTACCGCCGAGATGTTAGGTTGGGTTAGGTTAGGTTATATTATGTTATTGATGTATATAAAGGTCCCACGGAGACGTAGAGGCCAACTCGCCAGGAATGATGTCAAATATTACCGCCGAGATGTTAGGTTGGGTTAGGTTAGGTTATATTACGTTATAGATGTATTTAAAGTTCTCACGGAGACGTAGAGGCCAACAAGCCAGGAATGTGGTCAAATATTACCGCCGAGATGCTAGATTGGGGTAGGTTAGGTTATATTACGTTATTAATGTATATGAAGGTCCCACGGAGACGTAGAGGCCAAATCGCCAGGAATGATGTCAAATATTACCGCCGAGATGTTAGGTTGGGTTAGGTTAGGTTCTATTACGTTATTGATGTATATAAAGGTCCCACGGAGACGTAGATGCCAACTCGCCAGGAATGTGGTCAAATATTACCGCCAAGATGCTAGATTGGGTTAGGTTAGGTTATATTACGTTATTAATGTATATGAAGGTCCCACGGAGACGTAGAGGCCAACTCGCCAGGAATGTTTTCAAATATATACCGCCGAGATGTTAGGTTGGGTTAGGTTATGTTATATTACGTTACTGATGTATATAAAGGTCCCACGGAGACGTAGAGGCCAACTCGCCGGGAATGTTGTCAAATGTTACTGCCGAGATGATAGGTTGGGTTAGGTTAGGTTATATTTCGTCATTGTTGTATATGAAGGTCCCTCGGAGACGTAGAGGCCAACTCGCAAGGAATGTTGTCAAATATTACCGCCGACATGATAGGTTGGGTTAGGTTAGGTTATATTACGTTATAGATGTATGTAAAGGTCCCACGGAAACGTAGATGCCAACTCGCCAGGAATGTTGTCAAATATTACCGCCGAGATGATAGGTTGAGTTAGGTTAGGTTATATTTCGTTATTGATATATATGAAGGTGCCACGGAGACGTAGAGGCCAACGCGCCAGGTATGTTGTCAAATATTACCGCCGAGATGTTCGGTTGGGTTAGGTTAGGTTATATTACGTTATTGATGTATATAAAGTTCCCACTTAGACGGAGATGCCAACTCGACAGGAATGATGTCAAATACTACCGCCGAGATGTTAGGTTGGGTTAGGTTAGGTTATATTACGTTATTGATGTATATAAAGGTCCCACGGAGACGTAGATGCCAACTCGCCAGGAATGTTTTCAAATATTACCGCCGAGATGTTAGGTTGGGTTCGGTTAGGTTATATTACGTTATAGATGTATATAAAGGTCCCACGGAGACGTAGAGACCAACAAGCCAGGAATGTGGTCAAATATTACCGCCGAGATGTTAGATTGGGTTAGCATATGTTATATTACGTTATTGATGTATATAAAGATCCCACGGAGACGTAGAGGCCAACTCGCCAGGAATCTTGCCAAATATTATCGCCGAGATGATAGGTTGATTTAGGTTAGGTTATATTTCGTTATTGATGTATATGAAGGGCCCAGGGAGACGTAGAGGCCAACTCGCCAGGTATGTTGTCAAATATTACCGCGGAGATGTTGGGTTGGGTTAGGTTAAGTTATATTACGTTATTGATGTATATAAAAGTCCCACGAAGACGTAGAGGCCTACTCGCCAGAAATGTGGTCAAATATTACCGCCGAGATGTTAGATTGGATTAGGCTAGCTTATATTATGTTATTGATGTATATAAAGGCCCCACGGAGACGTAGAGGCCAACTCGCCAGGTATGTTGTCAAATATTACAGCCGAGATGTTAGCTTGGGTTAGGTCAGGTTATATTACGTTATTGATGTATATGAAGGTCCCACGGAGACGTAGAGGCCAACTCGCCAGGAATGATGTCAAATATTACCGCCGAGATGTTAGGTTGGGTTAGGTTAGGTTTTATTACGTTATTGATGTATATGAAGGTCAAACGGAGACGTAGAGTCCAACTCGCCAGGAATGTTGTGAAATATTACCGCCGAGATGATAGGTTGGGTTAGGTTAGGTTATATTACGTTATTGATGTATATGAAGGTCAAACGGAGACGTAGAGGCCAACTCGCCAGGAATGATGTGAAATATTACCGCCGAGATGTTAGATTGGGTTAGGCTAGCTTATATTATGTTATGGATGTATATAAAGATCCCACGGAGACGTAGAGGCCAACTAGCCAGGAATGTTGTCAAATATTATCGCCGAGATGTTAGATTGGGTTAGGTTAGGTTATATTACGTTGTTGATGTATATGGAGGTCAAACGGAGACGTAGAGGCCAACTCGCCAGGAATGTTGTCAAATATTACCGCCGAGATGATAGGTTGGGTTAGGTTAGGTTATATTACGTTATTGATGTATACGAGGGTTACACGGAGACGTAGAGGCCAACTCGCCAAGAATGTTTTCAAATATTACCGCCGAGATGTTAGGTTGGGTTAGGTTAGGTTATCTTACGTTATAGATGTATATAAAGGTCTCACGGAGGCGTAGAGGTCAACAAGCCAGGAATGTGGTCAAATATTACCGCCGAGATGCTAGATTGGGTTAGGTTAGGTTATATTACGTTATTGAAGTATATAAAGGTCCCACGGAAACGTAGAGGCCAACAAGCCAGGAATGTGGTCAAATATTACCGCCGAGATCCTAGATTGGGTTAGGTTAAGTTATATTACGTTATTGATGTATATGAAGGTCCCACGGAGACGTAGAGGCCAACTCGCCAGGAATGTTTTCAAATATTACCGCCGAGATGTTAAGTTGGGTTAGGTTACGTTATATTACGTTACTGATGTATATAAAAGTCGCACGAAGACGTAGAGGCCAACTCACCAGGAATGTGGTCAAATATTACCACCGAGATGTTAGATTGGGTTAGGCTAGCTTATATTATGTTATTGATGTATATAAAGGCCCCACGGAGACGTAGAGGCCAACTCGCCAGGAATGTGGTCAAATATTACCGCCGAGATGTTAGGTTGGGTTAGGTTAGGTTATATTACGTTATTGATGTATATAAATGTCCCACGGAGACGTAGAAGCCAACTCGCCAGGAATGCTGTCAAATATTACCGCCGAGATGTTAGGTTGGGTTAGGTTAGGTTATATTACGTTATAGATGTATATAAAGGTCCCACGGAAACGTAGCGGCTAACTCGCCACGAATGTTGTCAAATATTTCCGCGGAGATGTTAGGTGGGGTTAGGTTAAGTTACATTACGTTATTGATGTATATAAAGGTCCCACGAAGACGTAGAGGCCAACTCGCCAGGAATGTGGTCAAATATTACCGCCGAGATGTTAGATTGGGTTAGGCTAGCTTATATTATGTTATTGATGTATATAAAGGCCCCACGGAGACGTAGAGGCCAACTCGCCAGGAATGTGGTCAAATATTACCGCCGAGATGTTAGGTTGGGTTAGGTTAGGTTATATTACGTTATTGATGTATATAAATGTCCCACGGAGACATAGAAGCCAACTCGCCAGGAATGTTGTCAAATATTACCGCCGAGATGTTAGGTTGGGTTAGGTTATTTTATATTACGTTATAGATGTATATAAAGATCCCACGGAAACGTAGCGGCTAACTCGCCACGAATGTTGTCAAATATTTCCGCGCAGATGTTAGGTTGGGTTAGGTTAAGTTACATTACGTTATGGATGTATATAAAGATCCCACGAAGACGTAGATGCCAACTCGCCATGTATGTTGTCAAATATTACCGCCGAGATGTTAGGTTGGGTTAGGTTAGGTTATATTACGCTATTGATGTATATAAAGGTCCCACTGAAACGTAGAGGCCAACTCGCCAGGAATGTTTTCAAATATTACCGCCGGGATGTTAGGTTGGGTTAGGTTAGGTTATATTACGTTATAGATCTATATGAAGGTCCCACGGAGACGTAGAGCCCAATAAGCCAGGAACGTGGTCAAATATTACAGCCGAAATGTTAGGTTGGGTTAGGTTAGGTTATATTACGTTATTGATGTATATAAAGGTCCCACGGAAACGGAGAAGCCCACCTGCCAGGAATTTTGTCAAATATTACCGCCGAGATGATAGGTTGGGTTAGGTTAGGTTATATTTCGTTATGGATGTATATGAAGGTCAAACGGCGACGTAGAGGCCAACTCGCCAGGAATGTTGTCAAATATTACCGCCGAGATGTTAGGTTGGGTTAGGTTAGGTTATCTTACGTTATAGATGTATATAAAGGTCTCACGGAGACGTAGAGGTCAACAAGCCAGGAATGTGGTCAAATATTACCGCGGAGATGTTGGGTTGGGTTAGGTTAAGTTATATTACGTTATTGATGTATACAAAAGTCCCACGAAGACGTAGAGGCCAACTCGCCAGGAATGTGGTCAAATATTACCGCCGAGATGTTAGATTGGGTTAGGCTAGCTTATATTATGTTATTGATGTATATAAAGGCCCCACGGAGACGTAGAGGACAACTCGCCAGGAATGTGGTCAAATATTACCGCCGAGATGTTAGGTTGGGTTAGGTTAGGTTATATTACGTTATAGATGTATATAAAGGTCCCACGGAAACGTAGCGGCTAACTCGCCACGAATGTTGTCAAATATTTCCGCGGAGATGTTAGGTTGGGTTAGGTTAAGTTACATTACGTTATTGATGTATATAAAGGTCCCACGAAGACGTAGAGGCCAACTCGCCAGGAATGTTTTCAAATATTACCGCCGAGATGATAGGTTGGGTTAAGTTACGTTATATTACGTTATTGATGTATACGAGGGTTACACGGAGACGTAGAGGCCAACTCGCCAAGAATGTTTTCAAATATTACCGCCGAGATGTTAAGTTGGGTTAGGTTAGGTTATCTGACGTTATAGATGTATATAAAGGTCTCACGGAGACGTAGAGGTCAACAAGCCAGGAATATGGTCAAATATTACCGCCGAGATGCTAGATTGGGTTAGGTTAGGTTATATTGCGTTATTGAAGTATATAAAGGTCCCACGGAAACGTAGAGGCCAACTCGCCAGGAATGTCGTCAAATATTACCGCCGAGATGATAGGTTGGGTTAGGTTAGGTTATATTTCGTTATTGATGTATATGAAGGTCCCACTGAGACGTAGAGGCCAACTCGCCAGGTATGTTGTCAAATATTACAGCCGAGATGTTAGGTTGGGTTAGGTTAGGTTATATTACGTTATAGATGTATATAAAGGTCTCACGGAGACGTAGAGGCCAACAAGCCAGGAATGTGGTCAAATATTACCGCCGAGATGCTAGATTGGGTTAGGTTAGGTTATATTACGTTATTAATGTATATGAAGGTCCCACGGAGACGTAGAGGCCAACTCGCCAGGAATGATGTCAAATGTTACCGCCGAGATGATAGGTTGGGTTAGGTTAGGTAATATTTCGTTATTGATGTATATGAAGGTGCCACGGAGACGTAGAGGCCAACGCGCCAGGTATGTTGTCAAATATTACCGCCGAGATGTTAGGTTGGGTTAGGTTAGGTTATATTACGTTATTGATATATATAAAGTTCCCACGGAGACGGAGAAGCCAACTCGCCAGGAATGATGTCAAATACTACCGCCGAGATGTTAGGTTGGGTTAGGTTAGGTTATATTATGTTATTGATGTATATAAAGGTCCCACGGAGACGTAGAGGCCAACTCGCCAGGAATGATGTCAAATATTACCGCCGAGATGTTAGGTTGGGTTAGGTTAGGTTGTATTACGTTATAGATGTATTTAAAGTTCTCACGGAGACGTAGAGGCCAACAAGCCAGGAATGTGGTCAAATATTACCGCCGAGATGCTAGATTGGGGTAGGTTAGGTTATATTACGTTATTAATGTATATGAAGGTCCCACGGAGACGTAGAGGCCAAATCGCCAGGAATGATGTCAAATATTACCGCCGAGATGTTAGGTTGGGTTAGGTTAGGTTCTATTACGTTATTGATGTATATAAAGGTCCCACGGAGACGTAGATGCCAACTCGCCAGGAATGTGGTCAAATATTACCGCCAAGATGCTAGATTGGGTTAGGTTAGGTTATATTACGTTATTAATGTATATGAAGGTCCCACGGAGACGTAGAGGCCAACTCGCCAGGAATGTTTTCAAATATATACCGCCGAGATGTTAGGTTGGGTTAGGTTATGTTATATTACGTTACTGATGTATATAAAGGTCCCACGGAGACGTAGAGGCCAACTCGCCGGGAATGTTGTCAAATGTTACTGCCGAGATGATAGGTTGGGTTAGGTTAGGTTATATTTCGTCATTGTTGTATATGAAGGTCCCTCGGAGACGTAGAGGCCAACTCGCAAGGAATGTTGTCAAATATTACCGCCGACATGATAGGTTGGGTTAGGTTAGGTTATATTACGTTATAGATGTATGTAAAGGTCCCACGGAAACGTAGATGCCAACTCGCCAGGAATGTTGTCAAATATTACCGCCGAGATGATAGGTTGAGTTAGGTTAGGTTATATTTCGTTATTGATATATATGAAGGTGCCACGGAGACGTAGAGGCCAACGCGCCAGGTATGTTGTCAAATATTACCGCCGAGATGTTCGGTTGGGTTAGGTTAGGTTATATTACGTTATTGATGTATATAAAGTTCCCACTTAGACGGAGATGCCAACTCGACAGGAATGATGTCAAATACTACCGCCGAGATGTTAGGTTGGGTTAGGTTAGGTTATATTACGTTATTGATGTATATAAAGGTCCCACGGAGACGTAGATGCCAACTCGCCAGGAATGTTTTCAAATATTACCGCCGAGATGTTAGGTTGGGTTCGGTTAGGTTATATTACGTTATAGATGTATATAAAGGTCCCACGGAGACGTAGAGACCAACAAGCCAGGAATGTGGTCAAATATTACCGCCGAGATGTTAGATTGGGTTAGCATATGTTATATTACGTTATTGATGTATATAAAGATCCCACGGAGACGTAGAGGCCAACTCGCCAGGAATCTTGCCAAATATTATCGCCGAGATGATAGGTTGATTTAGGTTAGGTTATATTTCGTTATTGATGTATATGAAGGGCCCAGGGAGACGTAGAGGCCAACTCGCCAGGTATGTTGTCAAATATTACCGCGGAGATGTTGGGTTGGGTTAGGTTAAGTTATATTACGTTATTGATGTATATAAAAGTCCCACGAAGACGTAGAGGCCTACTCGCCAGAAATGTGGTCAAATATTACCGCCGAGATGTTAGATTGGATTAGGCTAGCTTATATTATGTTATTGATGTATATAAAGGCCCCACGGAGACGTAGAGGCCAACTCGCCAGGTATGTTGTCAAATATTACAGCCGAGATGTTAGCTTGGGTTAGGTCAGGTTATATTACGTTATTGATGTATATGAAGGTCCCACGGAGACGTAGAGGCCAACTCGCCAGGAATGATGTCAAATATTACCGCCGAGATGTTAGGTTGGGTTAGGTTAGGTTTTATTACGTTATTGATGTATATGAAGGTCAAACGGAGACGTAGAGTCCAACTCGCCAGGAATGTTGTGAAATATTACCGCCGAGATGATAGGTTGGGTTAGGTTAGGTTATATTACGTTATTGATGTATATGAAGGTCAAACGGAGACGTAGAGGCCAACTCGCCAGGAATGATGTGAAATATTACCGCCGAGATGTTAGATTGGGTTAGGCTAGCTTATATTATGTTATGGATGTATATAAAGATCCCACGGAGACGTAGAGGCCAACTAGCCAGGAATGTTGTCAAATATTATCGCCGAGATGTTAGATTGGGTTAGGTTAGGTTATATTACGTTGTTGATGTATATGGAGGTCAAACGGAGACGTAGAGGCCAACTCGCCAGGAATGTTGTCAAATATTACCGCCGAGATGATAGGTTGGGTTAGGTTAGGTTATATTACGTTATTGATGTATACGAGGGTTACACGGAGACGTAGAGGCCAACTCGCCAAGAATGTTTTCAAATATTACCGCCGAGATGTTAGGTTGGGTTAGGTTAGGTTATCTTACGTTATAGATGTATATAAAGGTCTCACGGAGGCGTAGAGGTCAACAAGCCAGGAATGTGGTCAAATATTACCGCCGAGATGCTAGATTGGGTTAGGTTAGGTTATATTACGTTATTGAAGTATATAAAGGTCCCACGGAAACGTAGAGGCCAACAAGCCAGGAATGTGGTCAAATATTACCGCCGAGATCCTAGATTGGGTTAGGTTAAGTTATATTACGTTATTGATGTATATGAAGGTCCCACGGAGACGTAGAGGCCAACTCGCCAGGAATGTTTTCAAATATTACCGCCGAGATGTTAAGTTGGGTTAGGTTACGTTATATTACGTTACTGATGTATATAAAAGTCGCACGAAGACGTAGAGGCCAACTCACCAGGAATGTGGTCAAATATTACCACCGAGATGTTAGATTGGGTTAGGCTAGCTTATATTATGTTATTGATGTATATAAAGGCCCCACGGAGACGTAGAGGCCAACTCGCCAGGAATGTGGTCAAATATTACCGCCGAGATGTTAGGTTGGGTTAGGTTAGGTTATATTACGTTATTGATGTATATAAATGTCCCACGGAGACGTAGAAGCCAACTCGCCAGGAATGCTGTCAAATATTACCGCCGAGATGTTAGGTTGGGTTAGGTTAGGTTATATTACGTTATAGATGTATATAAAGGTCCCACGGAAACGTAGCGGCTAACTCGCCACGAATGTTGTCAAATATTTCCGCGGAGATGTTAGGTGGGGTTAGGTTAAGTTACATTACGTTATTGATGTATATAAAGGTCCCACGAAGACGTAGAGGCCAACTCGCCAGGAATGTGGTCAAATATTACCGCCGAGATGTTAGATTGGGTTAGGCTAGCTTATATTATGTTATTGATGTATATAAAGGCCCCACGGAGACGTAGAGGCCAACTCGCCAGGAATGTGGTCAAATATTACCGCCGAGATGTTAGGTTGGGTTAGGTTAGGTTATATTACGTTATTGATGTATATAAATGTCCCACGGAGACATAGAAGCCAACTCGCCAGGAATGTTGTCAAATATTACCGCCGAGATGTTAGGTTGGGTTAGGTTATTTTATATTACGTTATAGATGTATATAAAGATCCCACGGAAACGTAGCGGCTAACTCGCCACGAATGTTGTCAAATATTTCCGCGCAGATGTTAGGTTGGGTTAGGTTAAGTTACATTACGTTATGGATGTATATAAAGATCCCACGAAGACGTAGATGCCAACTCGCCATGTATGTTGTCAAATATTACCGCCGAGATGTTAGGTTGGGTTAGGTTAGGTTATATTACGCTATTGATGTATATAAAGGTCCCACTGAAACGTAGAGGCCAACTCGCCAGGAATGTTTTCAAATATTACCGCCGGGATGTTAGGTTGGGTTAGGTTAGGTTATATTACGTTATAGATCTATATGAAGGTCCCACGGAGACGTAGAGCCCAATAAGCCAGGAACGTGGTCAAATATTACAGCCGAAATGTTAGGTTGGGTTAGGTTAGGTTATATTACGTTATTGATGTATATAAAGGTCCCACGGAAACGGAGAAGCCCACCTGCCAGGAATTTTGTCAAATATTACCGCCGAGATGATAGGTTGGGTTAGGTTAGGTTATATTTCGTTATGGATGTATATGAAGGTCAAACGGCGACGTAGAGGCCAACTCGCCAGGAATGTTGTCAAATATTACCGCCGAGATGTTAGGTTGGGTTAGGTTAGGTTATCTTACGTTATAGATGTATATAAAGGTCTCACGGAGACGTAGAGGTCAACAAGCCAGGAATGTGGTCAAATATTACCGCGGAGATGTTGGGTTGGGTTAGGTTAAGTTATATTACGTTATTGATGTATACAAAAGTCCCACGAAGACGTAGAGGCCAACTCGCCAGGAATGTGGTCAAATATTACCGCCGAGATGTTAGATTGGGTTAGGCTAGCTTATATTATGTTATTGATGTATATAAAGGCCCCACGGAGACGTAGAGGACAACTCGCCAGGAATGTGGTCAAATATTACCGCCGAGATGTTAGGTTGGGTTAGGTTAGGTTATATTACGTTATAGATGTATATAAAGGTCCCACGGAAACGTAGCGGCTAACTCGCCACGAATGTTGTCAAATATTTCCGCGGAGATGTTAGGTTGGGTTAGGTTAAGTTACATTACGTTATTGATGTATATAAAGGTCCCACGAAGACGTAGAGGCCAACTCGCCAGGAATGTTTTCAAATATTACCGCCGAGATGATAGGTTGGGTTAAGTTACGTTATATTACGTTATTGATGTATACGAGGGTTACACGGAGACGTAGAGGCCAACTCGCCAAGAATGTTTTCAAATATTACCGCCGAGATGTTAAGTTGGGTTAGGTTAGGTTATCTGACGTTATAGATGTATATAAAGGTCTCACGGAGACGTAGAGGTCAACAAGCCAGGAATATGGTCAAATATTACCGCCGAGATGCTAGATTGGGTTAGGTTAGGTTATATTGCGTTATTGAAGTATATAAAGGTCCCACGGAAACGTAGAGGCCAACTCGCCAGGAATGTCGTCAAATATTACCGCCGAGATGATAGGTTGGGTTAGGTTAGGTTATATTTCGTTATTGATGTATATGAAGGTCCCACTGAGACGTAGAGGCCAACTCGCCAGGTATGTTGTCAAATATTACAGCCGAGATGTTAGGTTGGGTTAGGTTAGGTTATATTACGTTATAGATGTATATAAAGGTCTCACGGAGACGTAGAGGCCAACAAGCCAGGAATGTGGTCAAATATTACCGCCGAGATGCTAGATTGGGTTAGGTTAGGTTATATTACGTTATTAATGTATATGAAGGTCCCACGGAGACGTAGAGGCCAACTCGCCAGGAATGATGTCAAATGTTACCGCCGAGATGATAGGTTGGGTTAGGTTAGGTAATATTTCGTTATTGATGTATATGAAGGTGCCACGGAGACGTAGAGGCCAACGCGCCAGGTATGTTGTCAAATATTACCGCCGAGATGTTAGGTTGGGTTAGGTTAGGTTATATTACGTTATTGATATATATAAAGTTCCCACGGAGACGGAGAAGCCAACTCGCCAGGAATGATGTCAAATACTACCGCCGAGATGTTAGGTTGGGTTAGGTTAGGTTATATTATGTTATTGATGTATATAAAGGTCCCACGGAGACGTAGAGGCCAACTCGCCAGGAATGATGTCAAATATTACCGCCGAGATGTTAGGTTGGGTTAGGTTAGGTTGTATTACGTTATAGATGTATTTAAAGTTCTCACGGAGACGTAGAGGCCAACAAGCCAGGAATGTGGTCAAATATTACCGCCGAGATGCTAGATTGGGGTAGGTTAGGTTATATTACGTTATTAATGTATATGAAGGTCCCACGGAGACGTAGAGGCCAAATCGCCAGGAATGATGTCAAATATTACCGCCGAGATGTTAGGTTGGGTTAGGTTAGGTTCTATTACGTTATTGATGTATATAAAGGTCCCACGGAGACGTAGATGCCAACTCGCCAGGAATGTGGTCAAATATTACCGCCAAGATGCTAGATTGGGTTAGGTTAGGTTATATTACGTTATTAATGTATATGAAGGTCCCACGGAGACGTAGAGGCCAACTCGCCAGGAATGTTTTCAAATATATACCGCCGAGATGTTAGGTTGGGTTAGGTTATGTTATATTACGTTACTGATGTATATAAAGGTCCCACGGAGACGTAGAGGCCAACTCGCCGGGAATGTTGTCAAATGTTACTGCCGAGATGATAGGTTGGGTTAGGTTAGGTTATATTACGTTATTGATGTATATAAAGGTCCCACGGAGACGTAGAGACCAACAAGCCAGGAATGTGGTCAAATATTACCGCCGAGATGTTAGATTGGGTTAGCATATGTTATATTACGTTATTGATGTATATAAAGATCCCACGGAGACGTAGAGGCCAACTCGCCAGGAATCTTGCCAAATATTATCGCCGAGATGATAGGTTGATTTAGGTTAGGTTATATTTCGTTATTGATGTATATGAAGGGCCCAGGGAGACGTAGAGGCCAACTCGCCAGGTATGTTGTCAAATATTACCGCGGAGATGTTGGGTTGGGTTAGGTTAAGTTATATTACGTTATTGATGTATATAAAAGTCCCACGAAGACGTAGAGGCCTACTCGCCAGAAATGTGGTCAAATATTACCGCCGAGATGTTAGATTGGATTAGGCTAGCTTATATTATGTTATTGATGTATATAAAGGCCCCACGGAGACGTAGAGGCCAACTCGCCAGGTATGTTGTCAAATATTACAGCCGAGATGTTAGCTTGGGTTAGGTTAGGTTATATTACGTTATTGATGTATATGAAGGTCCCACGGAGACGTAGAGGCCAACTCGCCAGGAATGATGTCAAATATTACCGCCGAGATGTTAGGTTGGGTTAGGTTAGGTTTTATTACGTTATTGATGTATATGAAGGTCAAACGGAGACGTAGAGGCCAACTCGCCAGGAATGTTGTGAAATATTACCGCCGAGATGATAGGTTGGGTTAGGTTAGGTTATATTACGTTATTGATGTATATGAAGGTCAAACGGAGACGTAGAGGCCAACTCGCCAGGAATGATGTGAAATATTACCGCCGAGATGTTAGATTGGGTTAGGCTAGCTTATATTATGTTATGGATGTATATAAAGATCCCACGGAGACGTAGAGGCCAACTAGCCAGGAATGTTGTCAAATATTATCGCCGAGATGTTAGATTGGGTTAGGTTAGGTTATATTACGTTGTTGATGTATATGGAGGTCAAACGGAGACGTAGAGGCCAACTCGCCAGGAATGTTGTCAAATATTACCGCCGAGATGATAGGTTGGGTTAGGTTAGGTTATATTACGTTATTGATGTATACGAGGGTTACACGGAGACGTCGAGGCCAACTCGCCAAGAATGTTTTCAAATATTACCGCCGAGATGTTAGGTTGGGTTAGGTTAGGTTATCTTACGTTATAGATGTATATAAAGGTCTCACGGAGGCGTAGAGGTCAACAAGCCAGGAATGTGGTCAAATATTACCGCCGAGATGCTAGATTGGGTTAGGTTAGGTTATATTACGTTATTGAAGTATATAAAGGTCCCACGGAAACGTAGAGGCCAACAAGCCAGGAATGTGGTCAAATATTACCGCCGAGATCCTAGATTGGGTTAGGTTAAGTTATATTACGTTATTGATGTATATGAAGGTCCCACGGAGACGTAGAGGCCAACTCGCCAGGAATGTTTTCAAATATTACCGCCGAGATGTTAAGTTGGGTTAGGTTACGTTATATTACGTTACTGATGTATATAAAAGTCGCACGAAGACGTAGAGGCCAACTCACCAGGAATGTGGTCAAATATTACCACCGAGATGTTAGATTGGGTTAGGCTAGCTTATATTATGTTATTGATGTATATAAAGGCCCCACGGAGACGTAGAGGCCAACTCGCCAGGTATGTTGTCAAATATTACAGCCGAGATGTTAGCTTGGGTTAGGTTAGGTTATATTACGTTATTGATGTATATAAAGGCCCCACGGAGACGTAGAGGCCAACTCGCCAGGAATGTGGTCAAATATTACCGCCGAGATGTTAGGTTGGGTTAGGTTAGGTTATATTACGTTATTGATGTATATAAATGTCCCACGGAGACGTAGAAGCCAACTCGCCAGGAATGCTGTCAAATATTACCGCCGAGATGTTAGGTTGGGTTAGGTTAGGTTATATTACGTTATAGATGTATATAAAGGTCCCACGGAAACGTAGCGGCTAACTCGCCACGAATGTTGTCAAATATTTCCGCGGAGATGTTAGGTTGGGTTAGGTTAAGTTACATTACGTTATTGATGTATATAAAGGTCCCACGAAGACGTAGAGGCCAACTCGCCAGGAATGTGGTCAAATATTACCGCCGAGATGTTAGATTGGGTTAGGCTAGCTTATATTATGTTATTGATGTATATAAAGGCCCCACGGAGACGTAGAGGCCAACTCGCCAGGAATGTGGTCAAATATTACCGCCGAGATGTTAGGTTGGGTTAGGTTAGGTTATATTACGTTATTGATGTATATAAATGTCCCACGGAGACATAGAAGCCAACTCGCCAGGAATGTTGTCAAATATTACCGCCGAGATGTTAGGTTGGGTTAGGTTATTTTATATTACGTTATAGATGTATATAAAGATCCCACGGAAACGTAGCGGCTAACTCGCCACGAATGTTGTCAAATATTTCCGCGCAGATGTTAGGTTGGGTTAGGTTAAGTTACATTACGTTATGGATGTATATAAAGATCCCACGAAGACGTAGATGCCAACTCGCCATGTATGTTGTCAAATATTACCGCCGAGATGTTAGGTTGGGTTAGGTTAGGTTATATTACGCTATTGATGTATATAAAGGTCCCACTGAAACGTAGAGGCCAACTCGCCAGGAATGTTTTCAAATATTACCGCCGGGATGTTAGGTTGGGTTAGGTTAGGTTATATTACGTTATAGATCTATATGAAGGTCCCACGGAGACGTAGAGCCCAATAAGCCAGGAACGTGGTCAAATATTACAGCCGAAATGTTAGGTTGGGTTAGGTTAGGTTATATTACGTTATTGATGTATATAAAGGTCCCACGGAAACGGAGAAGCCCACCTGCCAGGAATTTTGTCAAATATTACCGCCGAGATGATAGGTTGGGTTAGGTTAGGTTATATTTCGTTATGGATGTATATGAAGGTCAAACGGCGACGTAGAGGCCAACTCGCCAGGAATGTTGTCAAATATTACCGCCGAGATGTTAGGTTGGGTTAGGTTAGGTTATCTTACGTTATAGATGTATATAAAGGTCTCACGGAGACGTAGAGGTCAACAAGCCAGGAATGTGGTCAAATATTACCGCGGAGATGTTGGGTTGGGTTAGGTTAAGTTATATTACGTTATTGATGTATACAAAAGTCCCACGAAGACGTAGAGGCCAACTCGCCAGGAATGTGGTCAAATATTACCGCCGAGATGTTAGATTGGGTTAGGCTAGCTTATATTATGTTATTGATGTATATAAAGGCCCCACGGAGACGTAGAGGACAACTCGCCAGGAATGTGGTCAAATATTACCGCCGAGATGTTAGGTTGGGTTAGGTTAGGTTATATTACGTTATAGATGTATATAAAGGTCCCACGGAAACGTAGCGGCTAACTCGCCACGAATGTTGTCAAATATTTCCGCGGAGATGTTAGGTTGGGTTAGGTTAAGTTACATTACGTTATTGATGTATATAAAGGTCCCACGAAGACGTAGAGGCCAACTCGCCAGGAATGTTTTCAAATATTACCGCCGAGATGATAGGTTGGGTTAAGTTACGTTATATTACGTTATTGATGTATACGAGGGTTACACGGAGACGTAGAGGCCAACTCGCCAAGAATGTTTTCAAATATTACCGCCGAGATGTTAAGTTGGGTTAGGTTAGGTTATCTGACGTTATAGATGTATATAAAGGTCTCACGGAGACGTAGAGGTCAACAAGCCAGGAATATGGTCAAATATTACCGCCGAGATGCTAGATTGGGTTAGGTTAGGTTATATTGCGTTATTGAAGTATATAAAGGTCCCACGGAAACGTAGAGGCCAACTCGCCAGGAATGTCGTCAAATATTACCGCCGAGATGATAGGTTGGGTTAGGTTAGGTTATATTTCGTTATTGATGTATATGAAGGTCCCACTGAGACGTAGAGGCCAACTCGCCAGGTATGTTGTCAAATATTACAGCCGAGATGTTAGGTTGGGTTAGGTTAGGTTATATTACGTTATAGATGTATATAAAGGTCTCACGGAGACGTAGAGGCCAACAAGCCAGGAATGTGGTCAAATATTACCGCCGAGATGCTAGATTGGGTTAGGTTAGGTTATATTACGTTATTAATGTATATGAAGGTCCCACGGAGACGTAGAGGCCAACTCGCCAGGAATGATGTCAAATGTTACCGCCGAGATGATAGGTTGGGTTAGGTTAGGTAATATTTCGTTATTGATGTATATGAAGGTGCCACGGAGACGTAGAGGCCAACGCGCCAGGTATGTTGTCAAATATTACCGCCGAGATGTTAGGTTGGGTTAGGTTAGGTTATATTACGTTATTGATATATATAAAGTTCCCACGGAGACGGAGAAGCCAACTCGCCAGGAATGATGTCAAATACTACCGCCGAGATGTTAGGTTGGGTTAGGTTAGGTTATATTATGTTATTGATGTATATAAAGGTCCCACGGAGACGTAGAGGCCAACTCGCCAGGAATGATGTCAAATATTACCGCCGAGATGTTAGGTTGGGTTAGGTTAGGTTGTATTACGTTATAGATGTATTTAAAGTTCTCACGGAGACGTAGAGGCCAACAAGCCAGGAATGTGGTCAAATATTACCGCCGAGATGCTAGATTGGGGTAGGTTAGGTTATATTACGTTATTAATGTATATGAAGGTCCCACGGAGACGTAGAGGCCAAATCGCCAGGAATGATGTCAAATATTACCGCCGAGATGTTAGGTTGGGTTAGGTTAGGTTCTATTACGTTATTGATGTATATAAAGGTCCCACGGAGACGTAGATGCCAACTCGCCAGGAATGTGGTCAAATATTACCGCCAAGATGCTAGATTGGGTTAGGTTAGGTTATATTACGTTATTAATGTATATGAAGGTCCCACGGAGACGTAGAGGCCAACTCGCCAGGAATGTTTTCAAATATATACCGCCGAGATGTTAGGTTGGGTTAGGTTATGTTATATTACGTTACTGATGTATATAAAGGTCCCACGGAGACGTAGAGGCCAACTCGCCGGGAATGTTGTCAAATGTTACTGCCGAGATGATAGGTTGGGTTAGGTTAGGTTATATTTCGTCATTGTTGTATATGAAGGTCCCTCGGAGACGTAGAGGCCAACTCGCAAGGAATGTTGTCAAATATTACCGCCGACATGATAGGTTGGGTTAGGTTAGGTTATATTACGTTATAGATGTATGTAAAGGTCCCACGGAAACGTAGATGCCAACTCGCCAGGAATGTTGTCAAATATTACCGCCGAGATGATAGGTTGAGTTAGGTTAGGTTATATTTCGTTATTGATATATATGAAGGTGCCACGGAGACGTAGAGGCCAACGCGCCAGGTATGTTGTCAAATATTACCGCCGAGATGTTCGGTTGGGTTAGGTTAGGTTATATTACGTTATTGATGTATATAAAGTTCCCACTTAGACGGAGATGCCTACTCGACAGGAATGATGTCAAATACTACCGCCGAGATGTTAGGTTGGGTTAGGTTAGGTTATATTACGTTATTGATGTATATAAAGGTCCCACGGAGACGTAGATGCCAACTCGCCAGGAATGTTTTCAAATATTACCGCCGAGATGTTAGGTTGGGTTCGGTTAGGTTATATTACGTTATAGATGTATATAAAGGTCCCACGGAGACGTAGAGACCAACAAGCCAGGAATGTGGTCAAATATTACCGCCGAGATGTTAGATTGGGTTAGCATATGTTATATTACGTTATTGATGTATATAAAGATCCCACGGAGACGTAGAGGCCAACTCGCCAGGAATCTTGCCAAATATTATCGCCGAGATGATAGGTTGATTTAGGTTAGGTTATATTTCGTTATTGATGTATATGAAGGGCCCAGGGAGACGTAGAGGCCAACTCGCCAGGTATGTTGTCAAATATTACCGCGGAGATGTTGGGTTGGGTTAGGTTAAGTTATATTACGTTATTGATGTATATAAAAGTCCCACGAAGACGTAGAGGCCTACTCGCCAGAAATGTGGTCAAATATTACCGCCGAGATGTTAGATTGGATTAGGCTAGCTTATATTATGTTATTGATGTATATAAAGGCCCCACGGAGACGTAGAGGCCAACTCGCCAGGTATGTTGTCAAATATTACAGCCGAGATGTTAGGTTGGGTTAGGTTAGGTTATATTACGTTATTGATGTATATGAAGGTCCCACGGAGACGTAGAGGCCAACTCGCCAGGAATGATGTCAAATATTACCGCCGAGATGTTAGGTTGGGTTAGGTTAGGTTTTATTACGTTATTGATGTATATGAAGGTCAAACGGAGACGTAGAGGCCAACTCGCCAGGAATGTTGTGAAATATTACCGCCGAGATGATAGGTTGGGTTAGGTTAGGTTATATTACGTTATTGATGTATATGAAGGTCAAACGGAGACGTAGAGGCCAACTCGCCAGGAATGATGTGAAATATTACCGCCGAGATGTTAGATTGGGTTAGGCTAGCTTATATTATGTTATGGATGTATATAAAGATCCCACGGAGACGTAGAGGCCAACTAGCCAGGAATGTTGTCAAATATTATCGCCGAGATGTTAGATTGGGTTAGGTTAGGTTATATTACGTTGTTGATGTATATGGAGGTCAAACGGAGACGTAGAGGCCAACTCGCCAGGAATGTTGTCAAATATTACCGCCGAGATGATAGGTTGGATTAGGTTAGGTTATATTACGTTATTGATGTATACGAGGGTTACACGGAGACGTAGAGGCCAACTCGCCAAGAATGTTTTCAAATATTACCGCCGAGATGTTAGGTTGGGTTAGGTTAGGTTATCTTACGTTATAGATGTATATAAAGGTCTCACGGAGGCGTAGAGGTCAACAAGCCAGGAATGTGGTCAAATATTACCGCCGAGATGCTAGATTGGGTTAGGTTAGGTTATATTACGTTATTGAAGTATATAAAGGTCCCACGGAAACGTAGAGGCCAACAAGCCAGGAATGTGGTCAAATATTACCGCCGAGATCCTAGATTGGGTTAGGTTAAGTTATATTACGTTATTGATGTATATGAAGGTCCCACGGAGACGTAGAGGCCAACTCGCCAGGAATGTTTTCAAATATTACCGCCGAGATGTTAAGTTGGGTTAGGTTACGTTATATTACGTTACTGATGTATATGAAGGTCAAACGGAGACGTAGAGGCCAACTCGCCAGGAATGTTGTCAAATATTACCGCCGAGATGATAGGTTGGGTTAGGTTAGGTTATATTACGTTATAGATGTATATAAAGGTCCCACGGAGACGTAGAGGCCAACAAGCCAGGAATGTGGTGAAATATTACCGCCGAGATGTTAGATTGGGTTAGGCTAGCTTATATTATGTTATTGATGTATATAAAGATCCCACGGAGACGTAGAGGCCAACTAGCCAGGAATGTTGTCAAATATTATCGCCGAGATGATAGGTTAATTTAGGTTAGGTTATATTTCTTTATTGATGTATATAAAGGTCCCACGGAGACATAGAAGCCAACTCGCCAGGAATGTTGTCAAATATTACCGCCGAGATGTTAGGTTGGGTTAGGTTATGTTATATTACATTATTGATGTATATAAAGTTCCCACGGAGACGTAGAGGCCAACAAGCCAGGAATGTGGTGAAATATTACCGCCGAGATGTTAGATTGGGTTAGGCTAGCTTATATTATGTTATTGATGTATATAAAGATCCCACGGAGACGTAGAGGCCAACTAGCCAGGAATGTTGTCAAATATTATTGCCGAGATGATAGGTTAATTTAGGTTAGGTTATATTTCTTTATTGATGTATATAAAGGTCCCACGGAGACGTAGAGGCCAACTCGCCAGGAATGATGTCAAATGTTACCGCCGAGATGATAGGTTGTGTTAGGTTAGGTAATATTTCGTTATTGATGTATATGAAGGTGCCACGGAGACGTAGAGGCCAACGCGCCAGGTATGTTGTCAAATATTACCGCCGAGATGTTAGGTTGGGTTAGGTTAGGTTATATTACGTTATTGATATATATAAAGTTCCCACGGAGACGGAGAAGCCAACTCGCCAGGAATGATGTCAAATACTACCGCCGAGATGTTAGGTTGGGTTAGGTTAGGTTATATTATGTTATTGATGTATATAAAGGTCCCACGGAGACGTAGAGGCCAACTCGCCAGGAATGATGTCAAATATTACCGCCGAGATGTTAGGTTGGGTTAGGTTAGGTTATATTACGTTATAGATGTAGTTAAAGTTCTCACGGAGACGTAGAGGCCAACAAGCCAGGAATGTGGTCAAATATTACCGCCGAGATGCTAGATTGGGGTAGGTTAGGTTATATTACGTTATTAATGTATATGAAGGTCCCACGGAGACGTAGAGGCCAAATCGCCAGGAATGATGTCAAATATTACCGCCGAGATGTTAGGTTGGGTTAGGTTAGGTTCTATTACGTTATTGATGTATATGAAGGTCCCACGGAGACGTAGATGCCAACTCGCCAGGAATGTGGTCAAATATTACCGCCAAGATGCTAGATTGGGTTAGGTTAGGTTATATTACGTTATTAATGTATATGAAGGTCCCACGGAGACGTAGAGGCCAACTCGCCAGGAATGTTTTCAAATATATACCGCCGAGATGTTAGGTTGGGTTAGGTTAAGTTATATTACGTTATTGATGTATATAAAAGTCCCACGAAGACGTAGAGGCCTACTCGCCAGAAATGTGGTCAAATATTACCGCCGAGATGTTAGATTGGATTAGGCTAGCTTATATTATGTTATTGATGTATATAAAGGCCCCACGGAGACGTAGAGGCCAACTCGCCAGGTATGTTGTCAAATATTACAGCCGAGATGTTAGGTTGGGTTAGGTTAGGTTATATTACGTTATTGATGTATATGAAGGTCCCACGGAGACGTAGAGGCCAACTCGCCAGGAATGATGTCAAATATTACCGCCGAGATGTTAGGTTGGGTTAGGTTAGGTTTTATTACGTTATTGATGTATATGAAGGTCAAACGGAGACGTAGAGGCCAACTCGCCAGGAATGTTGTGAAATATTACCGCCGAGATGATAGGTTGGGTTAGGTTAGGTTATATTACGTTATTGATGTATATGAAGGTCAAACGGAGACGTAGAGGCCAACTCGCCAGGAATGATGTGAAATATTACCGCCGAGATGTTAGATTGGGTTAGGCTAGCTTATATTATGTTATGGATGTATATAAAGATCCCACGGAGACGTAGAGGCCAACTAGCCAGGAATGTTGTCAAATATTATCGCCGAGATGTTAGATTGGGTTAGGTTAGGTTATATTACGTTGTTGATGTATATGGAGGTCAAACGGAGACGTAGAGGCCAACTCGCCAGGAATGTTGTCAAATATTACCGCCGAGATGATAGGTTGGGTTAGGTTAGGTTATATTACGTTATTGATGTATACGAGGGTTACACGGAGACGTAGAGGCCAACTCGCCAAGAATGTTTTCAAATATTACCGCCGAGATGTTAGGTTGGGTTAGGTTAGGTTATCTTACGTTATAGATGTATATAAAGGTCTCACGGAGGCGTAGAGGTCAACAAGCCAGGAATGTGGTCAAATATTACCGCCGAGATGCTAGATTGGGTTAGGTTAGGTTATATTACGTTATTGAAGTATATAAAGGTCCCACGGAAACGTAGAGGCCAACAAGCCAGGAATGTGGTCAAATATTACCGCCGAGATCCTAGATTGGGTTAGGTTAAGTTATATTACGTTATTGATGTATATGAAGGTCCCACGGAGACGTAGAGGCCAACTCGCCAGGAATGTTTTCAAATATTACCGCCGAGATGTTAAGTTGGGTTAGGTTACGTTATATTACGTTACTGATGTATATGAAGGTCAAACGGAGACGTAGAGGCCAACTCGCCAGGAATGTTGTCAAATATTACCGCCGAGATGATAGGTTGGGTTAGGTTAGGTTATATTACGTTATAGATGTATATAAAGGTCCCACGGAGACGTAGAGGCCAACAAGCCAGGAATGTGGTGAAATATTACCGCCGAGATGTTAGATTGGGTTAGGCTAGCTTATATTATGTTATTGATGTATATAAAGATCCCACGGAGACGTAGAGGCCAACTAGCCAGGAATGTTGTCAAATATTATCGCCGAGATGATAGGTTAATTTAGGTTAGGTTATATTTCTTTATTGATGTATATAAAGGTCCCACGGAGACATAGAAGCCAACTCGCCAGGAATGTTGTCAAATATTACCGCCGAGATGTTAGGTTGGGTTAGGTTATGTTATAATACATTATTGATGTATATAAAGTTCCCACGGAGACGTAGAGGCCAACAAGCCAGGAATGTGGTGAAATATTACCGCCGAGATGTTAGATTGGGTTAGGCTAGCTTATATTATGTTATTGATGTATATAAAGATCCCACGGAGACGTAGAGGCCAACTAGCCAGGAATGTTGTCAAATATTATCGCCGAGATGATAGGTTAATTTAGGTTAGGTTATATTTCTTTATTGATGTATATAAAGGTCCCACGGAGACGTAGAGTCCAATAAGCCAGGAACGTGGTCAAATATTACCGCCGAAATGTTAGGTTGGGTTAGGTTAGGTTATATTACGTTATTGATGTATATAAAGGTCCCACGGAAACGGAGAAGCCAACTCGCCAGGAATGTGGTCAAATATTACCGCCAAGATGCTAGATTGGGTTAGGTTAGGTTATATTACGTTATTAATGTATATGAAGGTCCCACGGAGACGTAGAGGCCAACTCGCCAGGAATGTTTTCAAATATATACCGCCGAGATGTTAGGTTGGGTTAGGTTATGTTATATTACGTTACTGATGTATATAAAGGTCCCACGGAGACGTAGAGGCCAACTCGCCGGGAATGTTGTCAAATGTTACTGCCGAGATGATAGGTTGGGTTAGGTTAGGTTATATTTCGTCATTGTTGTATATGAAGGTCCCTCGGAGACGTAGAGGCCAACTCGCAAGGAATGTTGTCAAATATTACCGCCGACATGATAGGTTGGGTTAGGTTAGCTTATATTACGTTATAGATGTATGTAAAGGTCCCACGGAAACGTAGATGCCAACTCGCCAGGAATGTTGTCAAATATTACCGCCGAGATGATAGGTTGAGTTAGGTTAGGTTATATTTCGTTATTGATATATATGAAGGTGCCACGGAGACGTAGAGGCCAACGCGCCAGGTATGTTGTCAAATATTACCGCCGAGATGTTCGGTTGGGTTAGGTTAGGTTATATTACGTTATTGATGTATATAAAGTTCCCACTTAGACGGAGAAGCCAACTCGACAGGAATGATGTCAAATACTACCGCCGAGATGTTAGGTTGGGTTAGGTTAGGTTATATTATGTTATTGATGTATATAAAGGTCCCACGGAGACGTAGATGCCAACTCGCCAGGAATGTTTTCAAATATTACCGCCGAGATGTTAGGTTGGGTTCGGTTAGGTTATATTACGTTATAGATGTATATAAAGGTCCCACGGAGACGTAGAGACCAACAAGCCAGGAATGTGGTCAAATATTACCGCCGAGATGTTAGATTGGGTTAGCATATGTTATATTACGTTATTGATGTATATAAAGATCCCACGGAGACGTAGAGGCCAACTCGCCAGGAATCTTGCCAAATATTATCGCCGAGATGATAGGTTGATTTAGGTTAGGTTATATTTCGTTATTGATGTATATGAAGGGCCCAGGGAGACGTAGAGGCCAACTCGCCAGGTATGTTGTCAAATATTACCGCGGAGATGTTGGGTTGGGTTAGGTTAAGTTATATTACGTTATTGATGTATATAAAAGTCCCACGAAGACGTAGAGGCCTACTCGCCAGAAATGTGGTCAAATATTACCGCCGAGATGTTAGATTGGATTAGGCTAGCTTATATTATGTTATTGATGTATATAAAGGCCCCACGGAGACGTAGAGGCCAACTCGCCAGGTATGTTGTCAAATATTACAGCCGAGATGTTAGGTTGGGTTAGGTTAGGTTATATTACGTTATTGATGTATATGAAGGTCCCACGGAGACGTAGAGGCCAACTCGCCAGGAATGATGTCAAATATTACCGCCGAGATGTTAGGTTGGGTTAGGTTAGGTTTTATTACGTTATTGATGTATATGAAGGTCAAACGGAGACGTAGAGGCCAACTCGCCAGGAATGTTGTGAAATATTACCGCCGAGATGATAGGTTGGGTTAGGTTAGGTTATATTACGTTATTGATGTATATGAAGGTCAAACGGAGACGTAGAGGCCAACTCGCTAGGAATGATGTGAAATATTACCGCCGAGATGTTAGATTGGGTTAGGCTAGCTTATATTATGTTATGGATGTATATAAAGATCCCACGGAGACGTAGAGGCCAACTAGCCAGGAATGTTGTCAAATATTATCGCCGAGATGTTAGATTGGGTTAGGTTAGGTTATATTACGTTGTTGATGTATATGGAGGTCAAACGGAGACGTAGAGGCCAACTCGCCAGGAATGTTGTCAAATATTACCGCCGAGATGATAGGTTGGGTTAGGTTAGGTTATATTACGTTATTGAAGTATATAAAGGTCCCACGGAAACGTAGAGGCCAACAAGCCAGGAATGTGGTCAAATATTACCGCCGAGATCCTAGATTGGGTTAGGTTAAGTTATATTACGTTATTGATGTATATGAAGGTCCCACGGAGACGTAGAGGCCAACTCGCCAGGAATGTTTTCAAATATTACCGCCGAGATGTTAAGTTGGGTTAGGTTACGTTATATTACGTTACTGATGTATATGAAGGTCAAACGGAGACGTAGAGGCCAACTCGCCAGGAATGTTGTCAAATATTACCGCCGAGATGATAGGTTGGGTTAGGTTAGGTTATATTACGTTATAGATGTATATAAAGGTCCCACGGAGACGTAGAGGCCAACAAGCCAGGAATGTGGTGAAATATTACCGCCGAGATGTTAGATTGGGTTAGGCTAGCTTATATTATGTTATTGATGTATATAAAGATCCCACGGAGACGTAGAGGCCAACTAGCCAGGAATGTTGTCAAATATTATCGCCGAGATGATAGGTTAATTTAGGTTAGGTTATATTTCTTTATTGATGTATATAAAGGTCCCACGGAGACATAGAAGCCAACTCGCCAGGAATGTTGTCAAATATTACCGCCGAGATGTTAGGTTGGGTTAGGTTATGTTATATTACATTATTGATGTATATAAAGTTCCCGCGGAGACGTAGAGGCCAACAAGCCAGGAATGTGGTGAAATATTACCGCCGAGATGTTAGATTGGGTTAGGCTAGCTTATATTATGTTATTGATGTATATAAAGATCCCACGGAGACGTAGAGGCCAACTAGCCAGGAATGTTGTCAAATATTATCGCCGAGATGATAGGTTAATTTAGGTTAGGTTATATTTCTTTATTGATGTATATAAAGGTCCCACGGAGACGTAGAGTCCAATAAGCCAGGAACGTGGTCAAATATTACCGCCGAAATGTTAGGTTGGGTTAGGTTAGGTTATATTACGTTATTGATGTATATAAAGGTCCCACGGAAACGGAGAAGCCAACTCGCCAGGAATTTTGTCAAATATTACCGCCGAGATGATAGGTTGGGTTAGGTTAGGTTATATTTCGTTATTGATGTATATGAAGGGCCCACGGAGACGTAGAGGCCAACTCGCCAGGTATGTTGTCAAATATTACCGCGGAGTACCGCGGAGATGTTAGGTTGTGTTAGGTTAAGTTATATTACGTTATTGATGTATATAAAGGTCCCACGAAGACGTAGAGGCCAACTCGCCAGGAATGTGGTCAAATATTACCGCCGAGATGTTAGATTGGGTTAGGCTAGCTTATATTATGTTATTGATGTATATAAAGATCCCACGGAGACGTAGAGGCCAACTAGCCAGGAATGTTGTCAAATATTATCGCCGAGATGATAGGTTAATTTAGGTTAGGTTATATTTCTTTATTGATGTATATAAAGGTCCCACGGAGACATAGAAGCCAACTCGCCAGGAATGTTGTCAAATATTACCGCCGAGATGTTAGGTTGGGTTAGGTTATGTTATATTACGTTATTGATGTATATAAAGATCCCACGGAGACGTAGAGGCCAACTCGCCAGGAATGATGTCAAATATTACCGCCGAGATGTTAGGTTGGGTCAGGTTAGGTTTTATTACGTTATTGATGTATATTAAGGTCAAACGGAGACGTAGAGGCCAACTCGCCAGGAATGTTGTGAAATATTACCGCCGAGATGATAGGTTGGGTTAGGTTAGGTTATATTACGTTATTGATGTATATGAAGGTCAAACGGAGACGTAGAGGCCAACTCGCCAGGAATGATGTGAAATATTACCGCCGAGATGTTAGATTGGGTTAGGCTAGCTTATATTATGTTATTGATGTATATAAAGATCCCACGGAGACGTAGAGGCCAACTAGCCAGGAATGTTGTCAAATATTATCGCCGAGATGTTAGATTGGGTTAGGTTAGGTTATATTACGTTGTTGATGTATATGGAGGTCAAACGGAGACGTAGAGGCCAACTCGCCAGCAATGTTGTCAAATATTACCGCCGAGGTGATAGGTTGGGTTAGGTTAGGTTATATTACGTTATTGATGTATACGAGGGTTACACGGAGACGTAGAGGCCAACTCGCCAAGAATGTTTTCAAATATTACCGCCGAGATGTTAGGTTGGGTTAGGTTAGGTTATCTTACGTTATAGATGTATATAAAGGTCTCACGGAGGCGTAGAGGTCAACAAGCCAGGAATGTGGTCAAATATTACCGCCGAGATGCTAGATTGGGTTAGGTTAGGTTATATTACGTTATTGAAGTATATAAAGGTCCCACGGAAACGTAGAGGCCAACAAGCCAGGAATGTGGTCAAATATTACCGCCGAGATCCTAGATTGGGTTAGGTTAAGTTATATTACGTTATTGATGTATATAAAGGTCCCACGGAAACGGAGAAGCCCACTTGCCAGGAATTTTGTCAAATATTACCGCCGAGATGATAGGTTGGGTTAGGTTAGGTTATATTTCGTTATTGATGTATATGAAGGTCAAACGGCGACGTAGAGGCCAACTCGCCAGGAATGTTGTCAAATATTACCGCCGAGATGTTAGGTTGGGTTAGGTTAGGTTATCTTACGTTATAGATGTATATAAAGGTCTCACGGAGACATAGAGGTCAACAAGCCAGGAATGTGGTCAAATATTACCGCCGAGATGTTAGATTGGGTTAGGCTAGCTTATATTATGTTATTGATGTATATAAAGGCCCCACGGAGACGTAGAGGACAACTCGCCAGGAATGTGGTCAAATATTACCGCCGAGATGCTAGATTGGGTTAGGTTAGGTTATATTGCGTTATTGAAGTATATAAAGGTCCCACGGAAACGTAGAGGCCAACTCGCCAGGAATGTCGTCAAATATTACCGCCGAGATGATAGGTTGGGTTAGGTTAGGTTATATTTCGTTATTGATGTATATGAAGGTCCCACTGAGACGTAGAGGCCAACTCGCCAGGTATGTTGTCAAATATTACAGCCGAGATGTTAGGTTGGGTTAGGTTAGGTTATATTACGTTATAGATGTATATAAAGGTCTCACGGAGACGTAGAGGCCAACAAGCCAGGAATGTGGTCAAATATTACCGCCGAGATGCTAGATTGGGTTAGGTTAGGTTATATTACGTTATTAATGTATATGAAGGTCCCACGGAGACGTAGAGGCCAACTCGCCAGGAATGATGTCAAATATTACCGCCGAGATGTTAGGTTGGGTTAGGTTAGGTTATATTATGTTATTGATGTATATAAAGGTCCCACGGAGACGTAGATGCCAACTCGCCAGGAATGTTTTCAAATATTACCGCCGAGATGTTAGGTTGGGTTAGGTTAGGTTATATTACGTTATAGATGTATATAAAGGTCTCACGGAGACGTAGAGGCCAACAAGCCAGGAATGTGGTCAAATATTACCGCCGAGATGATAGATTGGGTTAGGTTAGGTTATATTACGTTATTAATGTATATGAAGGTCCCACGGAGACGTAGAGGCCAACTCGCCAGGAATGTTTTCAAATATTACCGCCGAGATGTTAGGTTGGGTTAGGTTAGGTTATATTACGTTACTGATGTATATAAAGGTCCCACGGAGACGTAGAGGCCAACTCGCCGGGAATGTTCTCAAATGTTACCGCCGAGATGATAGGTTAGGTTAGGTTAGGTTATATTTCGTTATTCTTGTATATGAAGGTCCCTCGGAGACGTAGAGGCCAACTCGCAAGGAATGTTGTCAAATATTACCGCCGAGATGATAGGTTGGGTTAGGTTAGGTTATATTACGTTATAGATGTATGTAAAGGTCCCACGGAAACGTACAGGCCAACTCGCCAGGAATGTTGTCAAATATTACCGCCGAGATGATAGGTTGGGTTAGGTTAGGTAATATTTCGTTATTGATGTATATGAAGGAGCCACGGAGACGTAGAGGCCAACGCGCCAGGTATGTTGTCAAATATTACCGCCGAGATGTTAGGTTGGGTTAGGTTAGGTTATATTACGTTATTGATATATATAAAGTTCCCACGGAGACGGAGAAGCCAACTCGCCAGGAATGATGTCAAATACTACCGCCGAGATGTTAGGTTGGGTTAGGTTAGGTTATATTACGTTACTGATGTATATAAAGGTCCCACGGAGACGTAGAGGCCAACTCGCCGGGAATGTTCTCAAATGTTACCGCCGAGATGATAGGTTAGGTTAGGTTAGGTTATATTTCGTTATTCTTGTATATGAAGGTCCCTCGGAGACGTAGAGGCCAACTCGCAAGGAATGTTGTCAAATATTACCGCCGAGATGATAGGTTGGGTTAGGTTAGGTTATATTACGTTATAGATGTATGTAAAGGTCCCACGGAAACGTACAGGCCAACTCGCCAGGAATGTTGTCAAATATTACCGCCGAGATGATAGGTTGGGTTAGGTTAGGTAATATTTCGTTATTGATGTATATGAAGGAGCCACGGAGACGTAGAGGCCAACGCGCCAGGTATGTTGTCAAATATTACCGCCGAGATGTTAGGTTGGGTTAGGTTAGGTTATATTACGTTATTGATATATATAAAGTTCCCACGGAGACGGAGAAGCCAACTCGCCAGGAATGATGTCAAATACTACCGCCGAGATGTTAGGTTGGGTTAGGTTAGGTTATATTATGTTATTGATGTATATAAAGGTCCCACGGAGACGTAGAGGCCAACTCGCCAGGAATGATGTCAAATATTACCGCCGAGATGTTAGGTTGGGTTAGGTTAGGTTATATTACGTTATAGATGTATATAAAGTTCTCACGGAGACGTAGAGGCCAACAAGCCAGGAATGTGGTCAAATATTACCGCCGAGATGCTAGATTGGGGTAGGTTAGGTTATATTACGTTATTAATGTATATGAAGGTCCCACGGAGACGTAGAGGCCAACTCGCCAGGAATGATGTCAAATATTACCGCCGAGATGTTAGGTTGGGTTAGGTTAGGTTATGTTACGTTATTGATGTATATAAAGTTCCCACTTAGACGGAGAAGCCTACTCGACAGGAATGATGTCAAATACTACCGCCGAGATGTTAGGTTGGGTTAGGTTAGGTTATATTACGTTATTGATGTATATAAAGTTCCCACGGAGACGTAGATGCCAACTCGCCAGGAATGTTTTCAAATATTACCGCCGAAATCTTAGGTTGGGTTCGGTTAGGTTATATTACGTTATAGATGTATATAAAGGTCCCACGGAGACGTAGAGACCAACAAGCCAGGAATGTGGTCAAATATTACCGCCGAGATGTTAGATTGGGTTAGCATATGTTATATTACGTTATTGATGTATATAAAGATCCCACGGAGACGTAGAGGCCAACTCGCCAGGAATCTTGCCAAATATTATCGCCGAGATGATAGGTTGATTTAGGTTAGGTTATATATCGTTATTGATGTATATGAAGGGCCCAGGAAGACGTAGAGGCCAACTCGCCAGGTATGTTGTCAAATATTACCGCGGAGATGTTGGGTTGGGTTAGGTTAAGTTATATTACGTTATTGATGTATATAAAAGTCCCACGAAGACGTAGAGGCCAACTCGCCAGGTATGTTGTCAAATATTACCGCGGAGATGTTGGGTTGGGTTAGGTTAAGTTATATTACGTTATTGATGTATATAAAAGTCCCACGAAGACGTAGAGGCCAACTCGCCAGGAATGTGGTCAAATATTACCGCCGAGATGTTAGATTGGATTAGGCTAGCTTATATTATGTTATTGATGTATATAAAGGACCCACGGAGACGTAGAGGCCAACTCGCCAGGTATGTTGTCAAATATTACAGCCGAGATGTTAGGTTGGGTTAGGTTAGGTTATATTACGTTATTGATGTATATGAAGGTCCCACGTAGACGTAGAGGCCAACTCGTCAGGAATGATGTCAAATATTACCGCCGAGATGTTAGGTTGGGTTAGGTTAGGTTTTATTACGTTATTGATGTATATGAAGGTCAAACGGAGACGTAGAGGCCAACTCGCCAGGAATGTTGTGAAATATTACCGCCGAGATGATAGGTTGGGTTAGGTTAGTTTATATTACGTTATTGATGTATATGAAGGTCAAACGGAGACGTAGAGGCCAACTCGCCAGGAATGATGTGAAATATTACCGCCGAGATGATAGGTTGGGTTAGGTTAGGTTATATTACGTTATACATGTATGTAAAGGTCCCACGGAAACGTAGAGGCCAACTCGCCAGGAATGTGGTCAAATATTACCGCCGAGATGTTAGATTGGGTTAGGCTAGCTTATATTATGTTATTGATGTATATAAAGGCCCCACGGAGACGTAGAGGCCAACTCGCCAGGAATGTGGTCAAATATTACCGCCGAGATGTTAGGTTGGGTTAGGTTAGGTTATATTACGTTATTGATGTATATAAATGTCCCACGGAGACGTAGAAGCCAACTCGCCAGGAATGCTGTCAAATATTACCGCCGAGATGTTAGGTTGGGTTAGGTTAGGTTATATTACGTTATAGATGTATATAAAGGTCCCACGGAAACGTAGCGGCTAACTCGCCACGAATGTTGTCAAATATTTCCGCGGAGATGTTAGGTTGGGTTAGGTTAAGTTACATTACGTTATTGATGTATATAAAGGTCCCACGAAGACGTAGAGGCCAACTCGCCAGGAATGTGGTCAAATATTACCGCCGAGATGTTAGATTGGGTTAGGCTAGCTTATATTATGTTATTGATGTATATAAAGGCCCCACGGAGACGTAGAGGCCAACTCGCCACGAATGTTGTCAAATATTTCCGCGGAGATGTTAGGTTGGGTTAGGTTAAGTTACATTACGTTATTGATGTATATAAAGGTCCCACGAAGACGTAGAGGCCAACTCGCCAGGAATGTGGTCAAATATTACCGCCGAGATGTTAGATTGGGTTAGGCTAGCTTATATTATGTTATTGATGTATATAAAGGCCCCACGGAGACGTAGAGGCCAACTCGCCAGGAATGTGGTCAAATATTACCGCCGAGATGTTAGGTTGGGTTAGGTTAGGTTATATTACGTTATTGATGTATATAAATGTCCCACGGAGACATAGAAGCCAACTCGCCAGGAATGTTGTCAAATATTACCGCCGAGATGTTAGGTTGGGTTAGGTTATTTTATATTACGTTATAGATGTATATAAAGATCCCACGGAAACGTAGCGGCTAACTCGCCACGAATGTTGTCAAATATTTCCGCGCAGATGTTAGGTTGGGTTAGGTTAAGTTACATTACGTTATGGATGTATATAAAGATCCCACGAAGACGTAGATGCCAACTCGCCATGTATGTTGTCAAATATTACCGCCGAGATGTTAGGTTGGGTTAGGTTAGGTTATATTACGCTATTGATGTATATAAAGGTCCCACTGAAACGTAGAGGCCAACTCGCCAGGAATGTTTTCAAATATTACCGCCGGGATGTTAGGTTGGGTTACGTTAGGTTATATTACGTTATAGATCTATATGAAGGTCCCACGGAGACGTAGAGCCCAATAAGACAGGAACGTGGTCAAATATTACCGCCGAAATGTTAGGTTGGGTTAGGTTAGGTTATATTACGTTATTGATGTATATAAAGGTCCCACGGAAACGGAGAAGCCCACCTGCCAGGAATTTTGTCAAATATTACCGCCGAGATGATAGGTTGGGTTAGGTTAGGTTATATTTCGTTATGGATGTATATGAAGGTCAAACGGCGACGTAGAGGCCAACTCGCCAGGAATGTGGTCAAATATTACCGCCGAGATGATAGATTGGGTTAGGTTAGGTTATATTACGTTATTAATGTATATGAAGGTCCCACGGAGACGTAGAGGCCAACTCGCCAGGAATGTTTTCAAATATTACCGCCGAGATGTTAGGTTGGGTTAGGTTAGGTTATATTACGTTACTGATGTATATAAAGGTCCCACGGAGACGTAGAGGCCAACTCGCCGGGAATGTCCTCAAATGTTACCGCCGAGATGATAGGTTAGGTTAGGTTAGGTTATATTTCGTTATTCTTGTATATGAAGGTCCCTCGGAGACGTAGAGGCCAACTCGCAAGGAATGTTGTCAAATATTACCGCCGAGATGATAGGTTGGGTTAGCTTAGGTTATATTACGTTATAGATGTATGTAAAGGTCCCACGGAAACGTACAGGCCAACTCGCCAGGAATGTTGTCAAATATTACCGCCGAGATGATAGGTTGGGTTAGGTTAGGTAATATTTCGTTATTGATGTATATGAAGGAGCCACGGAGACGTAGAGGCCAACGCGCCAGGTATGTTGTCAAATATTACCGCCGAGATGTTAGGTTGGGTTAGGTTAGGTTATATTACGTTATTGATATATATAAAGTTCCCACGGAGACGGAGAAGCCAACTCGCCAGGAATGATGTCAAATACTACCGCCGAGATGTTAGGTTGGGTTAGGTTAGGTTATATTATGTTATTGATGTATATAAAGGTCCCACGGAGACGTAGAGGCCAACTCGCCAGGAATGATGTCAAATATTACCGCCGAGATGTTAGGTTGGGTTAGGTTAGGTTATATTACGTTATAGATGTATATAAAGTTCTCACGGAGACGTAGAGGCCAACAAGCCAGGAATGTGGTCAAATATTACCGCCGAGATGCTAGATTGGGGTAGGTTAGGTTATATTACGTTATTAATGTATATGAAGGTCCCACGGAGACGTAGAGGCCAACTCGCCAGGAATGATGTCAAATATTACCGCCGAGATGTTAGGTTGGGTTAGGTTAGGTTATGTTACGTTATTGATGTATATAAAGTTCCCACTTAGACGGAGAAGCCTACTCGACAGGAATGATGTCAAATACTACCGCCGAGATGTTAGGTTGGGTTAGGTTAGGTTATATTACGTTATTGATGTATATAAAGTTCCCACGGAGACGTAGATGCCAACTCGCCAGGAATGTTTTCAAATATTACCGCCGAAATCTTAGGTTGGGTTCGGTTAGGTTATATTACGTTATAGATGTATATAAAGGTCCCACGGAGACGTAGAGACCAACAAGCCAGGAATGTGGTCAAATATTACCGCCGAGATGTTAGATTGGGTTAGCATATGTTATATTACGTTATTGATGTATATAAAGATCCCACGGAGACGTAGAGGCCAACTCGCCAGGAATCTTGCCAAATATTATCGCCGAGATGATAGGTTGATTTAGGTTAGGTTATATATCGTTATTGATGTATATGAAGGGCCCAGGAAGACGTAGAGGCCAACTCGCCAGGTATGTTGTCAAATATTACCGCGGAGATGTTGGGTTGGGTTAGGTTAAGTTATATTACGTTATTGATGTATATAAAAGTCCCACGAAGACGTAGAGGCCAACTCGCCAGGTATGTTGTCAAATATTACCGCGGAGATGTTGGGTTGGGTTAGGTTAAGTTATATTACGTTATTGATGTATATAAAAGTCCCACGAAGACGTAGAGGCCAACTCGCCAGGAATGTGGTCAAATATTACCGCCGAGATGTTAGATTGGATTAGGCTAGCTTATATTATGTTATTGATGTATATAAAGGACCCACGGAGACGTAGAGGCCAACTCGCCAGGTATGTTGTCAAATATTACAGCCGAGATGTTAGGTTGGGTTAGGTTAGGTTATATTACGTTATTGATGTATATGAAGGTCCCACGTAGACGTAGAGGCCAACTCGTCAGGAATGATGTCAAATATTACCGCCGAGATGTTAGGTTGGGTTAGGTTAGGTTTTATTACGTTATTGATGTATATGAAGGTCAAACGGAGACGTAGAGGCCAACTCGCCAGGAATGTTGTGAAATATTACCGCCGAGATGATAGGTTGGGTTCGGTTAGTTTATATTACGTTATTGATGTATATGAAGGTCAAACGGAGACGTAGAGGCCAACTCGCCAGGAATGATGTGAAATATTACCGCCGAGATGATAGTTTGGGTTAGGTTAGGTTATATTACGTTATACATGTATGTAAAGGTCCCACGGAAACGTAGAGGCCAACTCGCCAGGAATGTGGTCAAATATTACCGCCGAGATGTTAGATTGGGTTAGGCTAGCTTATATTATGTTATTGATGTATATAAAGGCCCCACGGAGACGTAGAGGCCAACTCGCCAGGAATGTGGTCAAATATTACCGCCGAGATGTTAGGTTGGGTTAGGTTAGGTTATATTACGTTATTGATGTATATAAATGTCCCACGGAGACGTAGAAGCCAACTCGCCAGGAATGCTGTCAAATATTACCGCCGAGATGTTAGGTTGGGTTAGGTTAGGTTATATTACGTTATAGATGTATATAAAGGTCCCACGGAAACGTAGCGGCTAACTCGCCACGAATGTTGTCAAATATTTCCGCGGAGATGTTAGGTTGGGTTAGGTTAAGTTACATTACGTTATTGATGTATATAAAGGTCCCACGAAGACGTAGAGGCCAACTCGCCAGGAATGTGGTCAAATATTACCGCCGAGATGTTAGATTGGGTTAGGCTAGCTTATATTATGTTATTGATGTATATAAAGGCCCCACGGAGACGTAGAGGCCAACTCGCCACGAATGTTGTCAAATATTTCCGCGGAGATGTTAGGTTGGGTTAGGTTAAGTTACATTACGTTATTGATGTATATAAAGGTCCCACGAAGACGTAGAGGCCAACTCGCCAGGAATGTGGTCAAATATTACCGCCGAGATGTTAGATTGGGTTAGGCTAGCTTATATTATGTTATTGATGTATATAAAGGCCCCACGGAGACGTAGAGGCCAACTCGCCAGGAATGTGGTCAAATATTACCGCCGAGATGTTAGGTTGGGTTAGGTTAGGTTATATTACGTTATTGATGTATATAAATGTCCCACGGAGACATAGAAGCCAACTCGCCAGGAATGTTGTCAAATATTACCGCCGAGATGTTAGGTTGGGTTAGGTTATTTTATATTACGTTATAGATGTATATAAAGATCCCACGGAAACGTAGCGGCTAACTCGCCACGAATGTTGTCAAATATTTCCGCGCAGATGTTAGGTTGGGTTAGGTTAAGTTACATTACGTTATGGATGTATATAAAGATCCCACGAAGACGTAGATGCCAACTCGCCATGTATGTTGTCAAATATTACCGCCGAGATGTTAGGTTGGGTTAGGTTAGGTTATATTACGCTATTGATGTATATAAAGGTCCCACTGAAACGTAGAGGCCAACTCGCCAGGAATGTTTTCAAATATTACCGCCGGGATGTTAGGTTGGGTTAGGTTAGGTTATATTACGTTATAGATCTATATGAAGGTCCGACGGAGACGTAGAGCCCAATAAGACAGGAACGTGGTCAAATATTACCGCCGAAATGTTAGGTTGGGTTAGGTTAGGTTATATTACGTTATTGATGTATATAAAGGTCCCACGGAAACGGAGAAGCCCACCTGCCAGGAATTTTGTCAAATATTACCGCCGAGATGATAGGTTGGGTTAGGTTAGGTTATATTTCGTTATGGATGTATATGAAGGTCAAACGGCGACGTAGAGGCCAACTCGCCAGGAATGTTGTCAAATATTACCGCCGAGATGTTAGGTTGGGTTAGGTTAGGTTATCTTACGTTATAGATGTATATAAAGGTCTCACGGAGACGTAGAGGTCAACAAGCCAGGAATGTGGTCAAATATTACCGCGGAGATGTTGGGTTGGGTTAGGTTAAGTTATATTACGTTATTGATGTATATAAAAGTCCCACGAAGACGTAGAGGCCAACTCGCCAGGAATGTGGTCAAATATTACCGCCGAGATGTTAGATTGGGTTAGGCTAGCTTATATTATGTTATTGATGTATATAAAGGCCCCACGGAGACGTAGAGGACAACTCGCCAGGAATGTGGTCAAATATTACCGCCGAGATGTTAGGTTGGGTTAGGTTAGGTTATATTACGTTATAGATGTATATAAAGGTCCCACGGAAACGTAGCGGCTAACTCGCCACGAATGTTGTCAAATATTTCCGCGGAGATGTTAGGTTGGGTTAGGTTAAGTTACATTACGTTATTGATGTATATAAAGGTCCCACGAAGACGTAGAGGCCAACTCGCCAGGAATGTTTTCAAATATTACCGCCGAGATGATAGGTTGGGTTAAGTTACGTTATATTACGTTATTGATGTATACGAGGGTTACACGGAGACGTAGAGGCCAACTCGCCAAGAATGTTTTCAAATATTACCGCCGAGATGTTAAGTTGGGTTAGGTTAGGTTATCTGACGTTATAGATGTATATAAAGGTCTCACGGAGACGTAGAGGTCAACAAGCCAGGAATATGGTCAAATATTACCGCCGAGATGCTAGATTGGGTTAGGTTAGGTTATATTGCGTTATTGAAGTATATAAAGGTCCCACGGAAACGTAGAGGCCAACTCGCCAGGAATGTCGTCAAATATTACCGCCGAGATGATAGGTTGGGTTAGGTTAGGTTATATTTCGTTATTGATGTATATGAAGGTCCCACTGAGACGTAGAGGCCAACTCGCCAGGTATGTTGTCAAATATTACAGCCGAGATGTTAGGTTGGGTTAGGTTAGGTTATATTACGTTATAGATGTATATAAAGGTCTCACGGAGACGTAGAGGCCAACAAGCCAGGAATGTGGTCAAATATTACCGCCGAGATGCTAAATTGGGTTAGGTTAGGTTATATTACGTTATTAATGTATATGAAGGTCCCACGGAGACGTAGAGGCCAACTCGCCAGGAATGATGTCAAATGTTACCGCCGAGATGATAGGTTAGGTTAGGTTAGGTTATATTTCGTTATTGTTGTATATGAAGGTCCCTCGGAGACGTAGAGGCCAACTCGCAAGGAATGTTGTCAAATATTACCGCCGAGATGATAGGTTGGGTTGGGTTAGGTTATATTACGTTATAGATGTATGTAAAGGTCCCACGGAAACGTACAGGCCAACTCGGCAGGAATGTTGTCAAATATTACCGCCGAGATGATAGGTTGGGTTAGGTTAGGTAATATTTCGTTATTGATGTATATGAAGGTGCCACGGAGACGTAGAGGCCAACGCGCCAGGTATGTTGTCAAATATTACCGCCGAGATGTTAGGTTGGGTTAGGTTAGGTTATATTACGTTGTTGATATATATAAAGTTCCCACGGAGACGGAGAAGCCAACTCGCCAGGAATGATGTCAAATACTACCGCCGAGATGTTAGGTTGGGTTAGGTTAGGTTATATTATGTTATTGATGTATATAAAGGTCCCACGGCGACGTAGAGGCCAACTCGCCAGGAATGATGTCAAATATTACCGCCGAGATGTTAGGTTGGGTTAGGTTAGGTTATATTACGTTATAGATGTATATAAAGTTCTCACGGAGACGTAGAGGCCAACAAGCCAGGAATGTGGTCAAATATTACCGCCGAGATGCTAGATTGGGGTAGGTTAGGTTATATTACGTTATTAATGTATATGAAGGTCCCACGGAGACGTAGAGGCCAACTCGCCAGGAATGATGTCAAATATTACCCCCGAGATGTTAGGTTGGGTTAGGTTAGGTTCTATTACGTTATTGATGTATATAAAGGTCCCACGGAGACGTAGATGCCAACTCGCCAGGAATGTTTTCAAATATTACCGCCGAGATGTTAGGTTGGGTTAGGTTAGGTTATATTACGTTATAGATGTATATAAAGGTCTCACGGAGACGTAGAGGCCAACAAGCCAGGAATGTGGTCAAATATTACCGCCGAGATGATAGATTGGGTTAGGTTAGGTTATATTACGTTATTAATGTATATGAAGGTCCCACGGAGACGTAGAGGCCAACTTGCCAGGAATGTTTTCATATATTACCGCCGAGATGTTAGGTTGGGTTAGGTTAGGTTATATTACGTTACTGATGTATATAAAGGTCCCACGGAGACGTAGAGGCCAACTCGCCGGGAATGTTCTCAAATGTTACCGCCGAGATGATAGGTTAGGTTAGGTTAGGTTATATTTCGTTATTCTTGTATATGAAGGTCCCTCGGAGACGTAGAGGCCAACTCGCAAGGAATGTTGTCAAATATTACCGCCGAGATGATAGGTTGGGTTAGGTTAGGTTATATTACGTTATAGATGTATGTAAAGGTCCCACGGAAACGTACAGGCCAACTCGCCAGGAATGTTGTCAAATATTACCGCCGAGATGATAGGTTGGGTTAGGTTAGGTAATATTTCGTTATTGATGTATATGAAGGAGCCACGGAGACGTAGAGGCCAACGCGCCAGGTATGTTGTCAAATATTACCGCCGAGATGTTAGGTTGGGTTAGGTTAGGTTATATTACGTTATTGATATATATAAAGTTCCCACGGAGACGGAGAAGCCAACTCGCCAGGAATGATGTCAAATACTACCGCCGAGATGTTAGGTTGGGTTAGGTTAGGTTATATTATGTTATTGATGTATATAAAGGTCCCACGGAGACGTAGAGGCCAACTCGACAGGAATGATGTCAAATATTACCCCCGAGATGTTAGGTTGGGTTAGGTTAGGTTCTATTACGTTATTGATGTATATAAAGGTCCCACGAAGACGTAGAGGCCAACTCGCCAGGAATGTGGTCAAATATTACCGCCGAGATGTTAGATTGGGTTAGGCTAGCTTATATTATGTTATTGATGTATATAAAGGCCCCACGGAGACGTAGAGGCCAACTCGCCAGGAATGTGGTCAAATATTACCGCCGAGATGTTAGGTTGGGTTAGGTTAGGTTATATTACGTTATTGATGTATATAAATGTCCCACGGAGACATAGAAGCCAACTCGCCAGGAATGTTGTCAAATATTACCGCCGAGATGTTAGGTTGGGTTAGGTTATTTTATATTACGTTATAGATGTATATAAAGATCCCACGGAAACGTAGCGGCTAACTCGCCACGAATGTTGTCAAATATTTCCGCGCAGATGTTAGGTTGGGTTAGGTTAAGTTACATTACGTTATGGATGTATATAAAGATCCCACGAAGACGTAGATGCCAACTCGCCATGTATGTTGTCAAATATTACCGCCGAGATGTTAGGTTGGGTTAGGTTAGGTTATATTACGCTATTGATGTATATAAAGGTCCCACTGAAACGTAGAGGCCAACTCGCCAGGAATGTTTTCAAATATTACCGCCGGGATGTTAGGTTGGGTTAGGTTAGGTTATATTACATTATAGATCTATATGAAGGTCCCACGGAGACGTAGAGCCCAATAAGACAGGAACGTGGTCAAATATTACCGCCGAAATGTTAGGTTGGGTTAGGTTAGGTTATATTACGTTATTGATGTATATAAAGGTCCCACGGAAACGGAGAAGCCCACCTGCCAGGAATTTTGTCAAATATTACCGCCGAGATGATAGGTTGGGTTAGGTTAGGTTATATTTCGTTATGGATGTATATGAAGGTCAAACGGCGACGTAGAGGCCAACTCGCCAGGAATGTTGTCAAATATTACCGCCGAGATGTTAGGTTGGGTTAGGTTAGGTTATCTTACGTTATAGATGTATATAAAGGTCTCACGGAGACGTAGAGGTCAACAAGCCAGGAATGTGGTCAAATATTACCGCGGAGATGTTGGGTTGGGTTAGGTTAAGTTATATTACGTTATTGATGTATACAAAAGTCCCACGAAGACGTAGAGGCCAACTCGCCAGGAATGTGGTCAAATATTACCGCCGAGATGTTAGATTGGGTTAGGCTAGCTTATATTATGTTATTGATGTATATAAAGGCCCCACGGAGACGTAGAGGACAACTCGCCAGGAATGTGGTCAAATATTACCGCCGAGATGTTAGGTTGGGTTAGGTTAGGTTATATTACGTTATAGATGTATATAAAGGTCCCACGGAAACGTAGCGGCTAACTCGCCACGAATGTTGTCAAATATTTCCGCGGAGATGTTAGGTTGGGTTAGGTTAAGTTACATTACGTTATTGATGTATATAAAGGTCCCACGAAGACGTAGAGGCCAACTCGCCAGGAATGTTTTCAAATATTACCGCCGAGATGATAGGTTGGGTTAAGTTACGTTATATTACGTTATTGATGTATACGAGGGTTACACGGAGACGTAGAGGCCAACTCGCCAAGAATGTTTTCAAATATTACCGCCGAGATGTTAAGTTGGGTTAGGTTAGGTTATCTGACGTTATAGATGTATATAAAGGTCTCACGGAGACGTAGAGGTCAACAAGCCAGGAATATGGTCAAATATTACCGTCGAGATGCTAGATTGGGTTAGGTTAGGTTATATTGCGTTATTGAAGTATATAAAGGTCCCACGGAAACGTAGAGGCCAACTCGCCAGGAATGTCGTCAAATATTACCGCCGAGATGATAGGTTGGGTTAGGTTAGGTTATATTTCGTTATTGATGTATATGAAGGTCCCACTGAGACGTAGAGGCCAACTCGCCAGGTATGTTGTCAAATATTACAGCCGAGATGTTAGGTTGGGTTAGGTTAGGTTATATTACGTTATAGATGTATATAAAGGTCTCACGGAGACGTAGAGGCCAACTCGCCAGGAATGATGTCAAATGTTACCGCCGAGATGATAGGTTAGGTTAGGTTAGGTTATATTTCGTTATTGTTGTATATGAAGGTCCCTCGGAGACGTAGAGGCCAACTCGCAAGGAATGTTGTCAAATATTACCGCCGAGATGATAGGTTGGGTTGGGTTAGGTTATATTACGTTATAGATGTATGTAAAGGTCCCACGGAAACGTACAGGCCAACTCGCCAGGAATGTTGTCAAATATTACCGCCGAGATGATAGGTTGGGTTAGGTTAGGTAATATTTCGTTATTGATGTATATGAAGGTGCCACGGAGACGTAGAGGCCAACGCGCCAGGTATGTTGTCAAATATTACCGCCGAGATGTTAGGTTGGGTTAGGTTAGGTTATATTACGTTGTTGATATATATAAAGTTCCCACGGAGACGGAGAAGCCAACTCGCCAGGAATGATGTCAAATACTACCGCCGAGATGTTAGGTTGGGTTAGGTTAGGTTATATTATGTTATTGATGTATATAAAGGTCCCACGGAGACGTAGAGGCCAACTCGCCAGGAATGATGTCAAATATTACCGCCGAGATGTTAGGTTGGGTTAGGTTAGGTTATATTACGTTATAGATGTATATAAAGTTCTCACGGAGACGTAGAGGCCAACAAGCCAGGAATGTGGTCAAATATTACCGCCGAGATGCTAGATTGGGGTAGGTTAGGTTATATTACGTTATTAATGTATATGAAGGTCCCACGGAGACGTAGAGGCCAACTCGCCAGGAATGATGTCAAATGTTACCGCCGAGATGATAGGTTAGGTTAGGTTAGGTTATATTTCGTTATTGTTGTATATGAAGGTCCCTCGGAGACGTAGAGGCCAACTCGCAAGGAATGTTGTCAAATATTACCGCCGAGATGATAGGTTGGGTTGGGTTAGGTTATATTACGTTATAGATGTATGTAAAGGTCCCACGGAAACGTAGAGGCCAACAAGCCAGGAATGTGGTCAAATATTACCGCCGAGATGATAGATTGGGTTAGGTTAGGTTATATTACGTTATTAATGTATATGAAGGTCCCACGGAGACGTAGAGGCCAACTTGCCAGGAATGTTTTCAAATATTACCGCCGAGATGTTAGGTTGGGTTAGGTTAGGTTATATTACGTTACTGATGTATATAAAGGTCCCACGGAGACGTAGAGGCCAACTCGCCGGGAATGTTCTCAAATGTTACCGCCGAGATGATAGGTTAGGTTAGGTTAGGTTATATTTCGTTATTCTTGTATATGAAGGTCCCTCGGAGACGTAGAGGCCAACTCGCAAGGAATGTTGTCAAATATTACCGCCGAGATGATAGGTTGGGTTAGGTTAGGTTATATTACGTTATAGATGTATGTAAAGGTCCCACGGAAACGTACAGGCCAACTCGCCAGGAATGTTGTCAAATATTACCGCCGAGATGATAGGTTGGGTTAGGTTAGGTAATATTTCGTTATTGATGTATATGAAGGAGCCACGGAGACGTAGAGGCCAACGCGCCAGGTATGTTGTCAAATATTACCGCCGAGATGTTAGGTTGGGTTAGGTTAGGTTATATTACGTTATTGATATATATAAAGTTCCCACGGAGACGGAGAAGCCAACTCGCCAAGAATGATGTCAAATACTACCGCCGAGATGTTAGGTTGGGTTAGGTTAGGTTATATTATGTTATTGATGTATATAAAGGTCCCACGGAGACGTAGAGGCCAACTCGACAGGAATGATGTCAAATATTACCCCCGAGATGTTAGGTTGGGTTAGGTTAGGTTCTATTACGTTATTGATGTATATAAAGGTCCCACGAAGACGTAGAGGCCAACTCGCCAGGAATGTGGTCAAATATTACCGCCGAGATGTTAGATTGGGTTAGGCTAGCTTATATTATGTTATTGATGTATATAAAGGCCCCACGGAGACGTAGAGGCCAACTCGCCAGGAATGTGGTCAAATATTACCGCCGAGATGTTAGGTTGGGTTAGGTTAGGTTATATTACGTTATTGATGTATATAAATGTCCCACGGAGACATAGAAGCCAACTCGCCAGGAATGTTGTCAAATATTACCGCCGAGATGTTAGGTTGGGTTAGGTTATTTTATATTACGTTATAGATGTATATAAAGATCCCACGGAAACGTAGCGGCTAACTCGCCACGAATGTTGTCAAATATTTCCGCGCAGATGATAGGTTGGGTTAGGTTAAGTTACATTACGTTATGGATGTATATAAAGATCCCACGAAGACGTAGATGCCAACTCGCCATGTATGTTGTCAAATATTACCGCCGAGATGTTAGGTTGGGTTAGGTTAGGTTATATTACGCTATTGATGTATATAAAGGTCCCACTGAAACGTAGAGGCCAACTCGCCAGGAATGTTTTCAAATATTACCGCCGGGATGTTAGGTTGGGTTAGGTTAGGTTATATTACATTATAGATCTATATGAAGGTCCCACGGAGACGTAGAGCCCAATAAGACAGGAACGTGGTCAAATATTACCGCCGAAATGTTAGGTTGGGTTAGGTTAGGTTATATTACGTTATTGATGTATATAAAGGTCCCACGGAAACGGAGAAGCCCACCTGCCAGGAATTTTGTCAAATATTACCGCCGAGATGATAGGTTGGGTTAGGTTAGGTTATATTTCGTTATGGATGTATATGAAGGTCAAACGGCGACGTAGAGGCCAACTCGCCAGGAATGTTGTCAAATATTACCGCCGAGATGTTAGGTTGGGTTAGGTTAGGTTATCTTACGTTATAGATGTATATAAAGGTCTCACGGAGACGTAGAGGTCAACAAGCCAGGAATGTGGTCAAATATTACCGCGGAGATGTTGGCTTGGGTTAGGTTAAGTTATATTACGTTATTGATGTATACAAAAGTCCCACGAAGACGTAGAGGCCAACTCGCCAGGAATGTGGTCAAATATTACCGCCGAGATGTTAGATTGGGTTAGGCTAGCTTATATTATGTTATTGATGTATATAAAGGCCCCACGGAGACGTAGAGGCCAACTCGCCAGGAATGTTTTCAAATATTACCGCCGAGATGATAGGTTGGGTTAAGTTACGTTATATTACGTTATTGATGTATACGAGGGTTACACGGAGACGTAGAGGCCAACTCGCCAAGAATGTTTTCAAATATTACCGCCGAGATGTTAAGTTGGGTTAGGTTAGGTTATCTGACGTTATAGATGTATATAAAGGTCTCACGGAGACGTAGAGGCCAACTCGCCAGGAATGATGTCAAATGTTACCGCCGAGATGATAGGTTAGGTTAGGTTAGGTTATATTTCGTTATTGTTGTATATGAAGGTCCCTCGGAGACGTAGAGGCCAACTCGCAAGGAATGTTGTCAAATATTACCGCCGAGATGATAGGTTGGGTTGGGTTAGGTTATATTACGTTATAGATGTATGTAAAGGTCCCACGGAAACGTACAGGCCAACTCGCCAGGAATGTTGTCAAATATTACCGCCGAGATGATAGGTTGGGTTAGGTTAGGTAATATTTCGTTATTGATGTATATGAAGGTGCCACGGAGACGTAGAGGCCAACGCGCCAGGTATGTTGTCAAATATTACCGCCGAGATGTTAGGTTGGGTTAGGTTAGGTTATATTACGTTGTTGATATATATAAAGTTCCCACGGAGACGGAGAAGCCAACTCGCCAGGAATGATGTCAAATACTACCGCCGAGATGTTAGGTTGGGTTAGGTTAGGTTATATTATGTTATTGATGTATATAAAGGTCCCACGGAGACGTAGAGGCCAACTCGCCAGGAATGATGTCAAATATTACCGCCGAGATGTTAGGTTGGGTTAGGTTAGGTTATATTACGTTATAGATGTATATAAAGTTCTCACGGAGACGTAGAGGCCAACAAGCCAGGAATGTGGTCAAATATTACCGCCGAGATGCTAGATTGGGGTAGGTTAGGTTATATTACGTTATTAATGTATATGAAGGTCCCACGGAGACGTAGAGGCCAACTCGCCAGGAATGATGTCAAATATTACCCCCGAGATGTTAGGTTGGGTTAGGTTAGGTTCTATTACGTTATTGATGTATAGAAAGGTCCCACGGAGACGTAGATGCCAACTCGCCAGGAATGTTTTCAAATATTACCGCCGAGATGTTAGGTTGGGTTAGGTTAGGTTATATTACGTTATAGATGTATATAAAGGTCTCACGGAGACGTAGAGGCCAACAAGCCAGGAATGTGGTCAAATATTACCGCCGAGATGATAGATTGGGTTAGGTTAGGTTATATTACGTTATAGATGTATATAAAGTTCTCACGGAGACGTAGAGGCCAACAAGCCAGGAATGTGGTCAAATATTACCGCCGAGATGCTAGATTGGGGTAGGTTAGGTTATATTACGTTATTAATGTATATGAAGGTCCCACGGAGACGTAGAGGCCAACTCGCCAGGAATGATGTCAAATATTACCCCCGAGATGTTAGGTTGGGTTAGGTTAGGTTCTATTACGTTATTGATGTATATAAAGGTCCCACGGAGACGTAGATGCCAGCTCGCCAGGAATGTTTTCAAATATTACCGCCGAGATGTTAGGTTGGGTTAGGTTAGGTTATATTACGTTATAGATGTATATAAAGGTCTCACGGAGACGTAGAGGCCAACAAGCCAGGAATGTGGTCAAATATTACCGCCGAGATGATAGATTGGGTTAGGTTAGGTTATATTACGTTATTAATGTATATGAAGGTCCCACGGAGACGTAGAGGCCAACTTGCCAGGAATGTTTTCAAATATTACCGCCGAGATGTTAGGTTGGGTTAGGTTAGGTTATATTACGTTACTGATGTATATAAAGGTCCCACGGAGACGTAGAGGCCAACTCGCCGGGAATGTTCTCAAATGTTACCGCCGAGATGATAGGTTAGGTTAGGTTAGGTTATATTTCGTTATTCTTGTATATGAAGGTCCCTCGGAGACGTAGAGGCCAACTCGCAAGGAATGTTGTCAAATATTACCGCCGAGATGATAGGTTGGGTTAGGTTAGGTTATATTACGTTATAGATGTATGTAAAGGTCCCACGGAAACGTACAGGCCAACTCGCCAGGAATGTTGTCAAATATTACCGCCGAGATGATAGGTTGGGTTAGGTTAGGTAATATTTCGTTATTGATGTATATGAAGGAGCCACGGAGACGTAGAGGCCAACGCGCCAGGTATGTTGTCAAATATTACCGCCGAGATGTTAGGTTGGGTTAGGTTAGGTTATATTACGTTATTGATATATATAAAGTTCCCACGGAGACGGAGAAGCCAACTCGCCAGGAATGATGTCAAATACTACCTCCGAGATGTTAGGTTGGGTTAGGTTAGGTTATATTATGTTATTGATGTATATAAAGGTCCCACGGAGACGTAGAGGCCAACTCGCCAGGAATGATGTCAAATATTACCGCCGAGATGTTAGGTTGGGTTAGGTTAGGTTATATTACGTTATAGGTGTATATAAAGTTCTCACGGAGACGTAGAGGCCAACAAGCCAGGAATGTGGTCAAATATTACCGCCGAGATGCTAGATTGGGGTAGGTTAGGTTATATTACGTTATTAATGTATATGAAGGTCCCACGGAGACGTAGAGGCCAACTCGCCAGGAATGATGTCAAATATTACCGCCGAGATGTTAGGTTGGGTTAGGTTAGGTTCTATTACGTTATTGAGGTATATAAAGGTCCCACGGAGACGTAGATGCCAACTCGCCAGGAATGTTTTCAAATAATACCGCCGAGATGACAGGTTGGGTTAGGTTAGGTTATATTACGTTATTGATGTATATAAAGGTCCCACGGAGACGTAGAGGCCAACTCGCCAGGAATATTGTCAAATATTACCGCCGATATGATAGGTTGGTTTAGGTTACGTTATATTACGTTATTGATGTATACGAAGGTCCCACGGAGACGTAGAGGCCAACTCGCCAGGAATGTTGTCACATATTACCGCCGAGATGTTACGTAGGTTTAGGTTATGTTAAATTACGTTATTGATGTATATAAAAGTCCCACGGAGACGTAGAGGCCAACTCGCCAGGAATGTTGTCAAATATTACCGCCGAGATGATAGGTTGGCCTAGGTTAGGTTATATTACGTTATTGATGTTTATGAAGGTTCCACGGAGACGTAGAGGCCAACTCGCCAGGAATGTTGTCAAATATTACCGCCGAGATGATAGGTTGGGTTAGGTTAGGTTATATTACGTTATTGATGTATATAAAGGTCCCACGGAAACATAGATGCCAACAAGCCAGGAATGTTGTCAAATATTACCGCCGACACGATAGGTTGGGTTAGGTTAGGTTATATTACGTTATAGATGTATGTAAAGGTCCCACGGAAACGTAGATGCCAACTCGCCAGGAATGTTGTCAAATATTACCGCCGAGATGATAGGTTGGGTTAGGTTAGGTTATATTTCGTTATTGATGTATATGAAGGTGCCACGGAGACGTAGAGGCCAACGCGCCAGGTATGTTGTCAAATATTACCGCCGAGATGTTAGGTTGGGTTAGGTTAGGTTATATTACGTTATTGATGTATATAAAGTTCCCACTTAGACGGAGAAGCCAACTCGACAGGAATGATGTCAAATACTACCGCCGAGATGTTAGGTTGGGTTAGGTTAGGTTATATTACGTTATTGATGTATATAAAGGTCCCACGGAGACGTAGATGCCAACTCGCCAGGAATGTTTTCAAATATTACCGCCGAGATGTTAGGTTGGGTTCGGTTAGGTTATATTACGTTATAGATGTATATAAAGGTCCCACGGAGACGTAGAGGCCAACTCGCCAGGAATGATGTCAAATATTACCGCCGAGATGTTAGGTTGGGTTAGGTTAGGTTCTATTACGTTATTGATGTATATAAAGGTCCCACGGAGACGTAGATGCCAACTCGCCAGGAATGTTTTCAAATAATACCGCCGAGATGACAGGTTGGGTTAGGTTAGGTTATATTACGTTATTGATGTATATAAAGGTCCCACGGAGACGTAGAGGCCAACTCGCCAGGAATATTGTCAAATATTACCGCCGATATGATAGGTTGGTTTAGGTTACGTTATATTACGTTATTGATGTATACGAAGGTCCCACGGAGACGTAGAGGCCAACTCGCCAGGAATGTTGTCACATATTACCGCCGAGATGTTACGTAGGTTTAGGTTATGTTAAATTACGTTATTGATGTATATAAAAGTCCCACGGAGACGTAGAGGCCAACTCGCCAGGAATGTTGTCAAATATTACCGCCGAGATGATAGGTTGGCCTAGGTTAGGTTATATTACGTTATTGATGTTTATGAAGGTTCCACGGAGACGTAGAGGCCAACTCGCCAGGAATGTTGTCAAATATTACCGCCGAGATGATAGGTTGGGTTAGGTTAGGTTATATTACGTTATTGATGTATATAAAGGTCCCACGGAAACATAGAGGCCAACAAGCCAGGAATGTTGTCAAATATTACCGCCGACACGATAGGTTGGGTTAGGTTAGGTTATATTACGTTATAGATGTATGTAAAGGTCCCACGGAAACGTAGATGCCAACTCGCCAGGAATGTTGTCAAATATTACCGCCGAGATGATAGGTTGGGTTAGGTTAGGTTATATTTCGTTATTGATGTATATGAAGGTGCCACGGAGACGTAGAGGCCAACGCGCCAGGTATGTTGTCAAATATTACCGCCGAGATGTTAGGTTGGGTTAGGTTAGGTTATATTACGTTATTGATGTATATAAAGTTCCCACTTAGACGGAGAAGCCAACTCGACAGGAATGATGTCAAATACTACCGCCGAGATGTTAGGTTGTGTTAGGTTAGGTTATATTACGTTATTGATGTATATAAAGGTCCCACGGAGACGTAGATGCCAACTCGCCAGGAATGTTTTCAAATATTACCGCCGAGATGTTAGGTTGGGTTCGGTTAGGTTATATTACGTTATAGATGTATATAAAGGTCCCACGGAGACGTAGAGACCAACTCGCCAGGAATGTGGTCAAATATTACCGCCGAGATGTTAGATTGGATTAGGCTAGCTTATATTATGTTATTGATGTATATAAAGGCCCCACGGAGACGTAGAGGCCAACTCGCCAGGTATGTTGTCAAATATTACAGCCGAGATGTTAGGTTGGGTTAGGTTAGGTTATATTACGTTATTGATGTATATGAAGGTCCCACGGAGACGTAGAGGCCAACTCGCCAGGAATGATGTCAAATATTACCGCCGAGATGTTAGGTTGGGTTAGGTTAGGTTTTATTACGTTATTGATGTATATGAAGGTCCCACGGAGACGTAGAGGCCAACTCGCCAGGAATGTTGTGAAATATTACCGCCGAGATGATAGGTTGGGTTAGGTTAGTTTATATTACGTTATTGATGTATATGAAGGTCAAACGGAGACGTAGAGGCCAACTCGTCAGGAATGATGTGAAATATTACCGCCGAGATGATAGGTTGGGTTAGGTTAGGTTATATTACGTTATACATGTATGTAAAGGTCCCACGGAAACGTAGAGGCCAACTCGCCAGGAATGTTGTCAAATACTACCACCGAGATGTTAGGTTGGGTTAGGTTAAGTTATATTATGTTATTGATGTATATAAAGGTCCCACGGAGACGTAGATGCCAACTCGCCAGGAATGTTTTCAAATATTACCGCCGAGATGTTAGGTTGGGTTCCGTTAGGTTATATTACGTTATAGATGTATATAGAGGTCCCACGGAGACGTAGAGACCAACAAGCCAGGAATGTGGTCAAATATTACCGCCGAGATGTTAGATTGGGTTAGGTTATGTTATATTACGTTATTGATGTATATAAAGATCCCACGGAGACGTAGAGGCCAACTCGCCAGGAATCTTGTCAAATATTATCGCCGAGATGATAGGTTGATTTAGGTTAGGTTATATTTCGTTATTGATGTATATGAAGGGCCCACGGAGACGTAGAGGCCAACTCGCCAGGTATGTTGTCAAATATTACCGCGGAGATGTTGGGTTGGGTTAGGTTAAGTTATATTACGTTATTGATGTATATAAAAGTCGCACGAAGACGTAGAGGTCAACTCGCCAGGAATGTGGTCAAATATTACCGCCGAGATGTTAGATTGGGTTAGGCTAGCTTATATTATGTTATTGATGTATATAAAGGCCCCACGGAGACGTAGAGGCCAACTCGCCAGGAATGTGGTCAAATATTACCGCCGAGATGTTAGGTTGGGTTAGGTTAGGTTATATTACGTTATTGATGTATATAAATGTCCCACGGAGACGTAGAAGCCAACTCGCCAGGAATGCTGTCAAATATTACCGCCGAGATGTTAGGTTGGGTTAGGTTAGGTTATATTACGTTATAGATGTATATAAAGGTCCCACGGAAACGTAGCGGCTAACTCGCCACGAATGTTGTCAAATATTTCCGCGGAGATGTTAGGTTGGGTTAGGTTAAGTTACATTACGTTATTGATGTATATAAAGGTCCCACGAAGACGTAGAGGCCAACTCGCCAGGAATGTGGTCAAATATTACCGCCGAGATGTTAGATTGGGTTAGGCTAGCTTATATTATGTTATTGATGTATATAAAGGCCCCACGGAGACGTAGAGGCCAACTCGCCAGGAATGTGGTCAAATATTACCGCCGAGATGTTAGGTTGGGTTAGGTTAGGTTATATTACGTTATTGATGTATATAAATGTCCCACGGAGACATAGAAGCCAACTCGCCAGGAATGTTGTCAAATATTACCGCCGAGATGTTAGGTTGGGTTAGGTTATTTTATATTACGTTATAGATGTATATAAAGATCCCACGGAAACGTAGCGGCTAACTCGCCACGAATGTTGTCAAATATTTCCGCGCAGATGTTAGGTTGGGTTAGGTTAAGTTACATTACGTTATGGATGTATATAAAGATCCCACGAAGACGTAGATGCCAACTCGCCAGGAATGTTTTCAAATATTACCGCCGAGATGATAGGTTGTGTTAGGTTAGGTTATATTACGCTATAGATGTATGTAAAGGTCCCACGGAAACGTAGAGGCCAACTCGCCAGGAATGTTGCCAATATTACCGCCGAGATGATAGGTTGGGTTAGGTTAGGTTATATTTCGTTATTGATGTATATGAAGGTGCCACTGAGACGTAGAGGCCAACGCGCCAGGAATGATGTCAAATACTACCGCCGAGATGTTAGGTTGGGTTAGGTTAGGTTATATTACGTTATTGATGTATATAAAGGTCCCACGGAGACGTAGAGGCCAACTCGCCAGGAATGATGTCAAATATTACCGCCGAGATGTTAGGTTTGGTTAGGTTAGGTTATATTACGTTATAGATGTATATAAAGTTCTCACGGAGACGTAGAGGCCAACGCGCCAGGTATGTTGTCAAATATTACCGCCGAGATGTTAGGTTGGGTTAGGTTAGGTTATATTACGTTATTGATGTATATAAAGTTCCCACTTAGACGGAGAAGCCAACTCGACAGGAATGATGTCAAATACTACCGCCGAGATGTTAGGTTGGGTTAGGTTAGGTTATATTACGTTATTGATGTATATAAAGGTCCCACGGAGACGTAGAGGCCAACTCGCCAGGAATATTGTCAAATATTACCGCCGATATGATAGGTTGGTTTAGGTTACGTTATATTACGTTATTGATGTATACGAAGGTCCCACGGAGACGTAGAGGCCAACTCACCAGGAATGTTGTCACATATTACCGCCGAGATGTTACGTAGGTTTAGGTTATGTTAAATTACGTTATTGATGTATATAAAAGTCCCACGGAGACGTAGAGGCCAACTCGCCAGGAATGTTGTCAAATATTACCGCCGAGATGATAGGTTGGCCTAGGTTAGGTTATATTACGTTATTGATGTTTATGAAGGTTCCACGGAGACGTAGAGGCCAACTCGCCAGGAATGTTGTCAAATATTACCGCCGAGATGATATGTTGGGTTAGGTTAGGTTATATTACGTTATTGATGTATATAAAGGTCCCACGGAAACATAGAGGCCAACAAGCCAGGAATGTTGTCAAATATTACCGCCGACACGATAGGTTGGGTTAGGTTAGGTTATATTACGTTATAGATGTATGTAAAGGTCCCACGGAAACGTAGATGCCAACTCGCCAGGAATGTTGTCAAATATTACCGCCGAGATGATAGGTTGGGTTAGGTTAGGTTATATTTCGTTATTGATGTATATGAAGGTGCCACGGAGACGTAGAGGCCAACGCGCCAGGTATGTTGTCAAATATTACCGCCGAGATGTTAGGTTGGGTTAGGTTAGGTTATATTACGTTATTGATGTATATAAAGTTCCCACTTAGACGGAGAAGCCAACTCGACAGGAATGATGTCAAATACTACCGCCGAGATGTTAGGTTGGGTTAGGTTAGGTTATATTACGTTATTGATGTATATAAAGGTCCCACGGAGACGTAGATGCCAACTCGCCAGGAATGTTTTCAAATATTACCGCCGAGATGTTAGGTTGGGTTCGGTTAGGTTATATTACGTTATAGATGTATATAAAGGTCCCACGGAGACGTAGAGACCAACTCGCCAGGAATGTGGTCAAATATTACCGCCGAGATGTTAGATTGGATTAGGCTAGCTTATATTATGTTATTGATGTATATAAAGGCCCCACGGAGACGTAGAGGCCAACTCGCCAGGTATGTTGTCAAATATTGCAGCCGAGATGTTAGGTTGGGTTAGGTTAGGTTATATTACGTTATTGATGTATATGAAGGTCCCACGGAGACGTAGAGGCCAACTCGCCAGGAATGATGTCAAATATTACCGCCGAAATGATAGGTTGGGTTAGGTTAGTTTATATTACGTTATTGATGTATATGAAGGTCAAACGGAGACGTAGAGGCCAACTCGCCAGGAATGATGTGAAATATTACCGCCGAGATGATAGGTTGGGTTAGGTTAGGTTATATTACGTTATACATGTATGTAAAGGTCCCACGGAAACGTAGAGGCCAACTCGCCAGGAATGTTGTCAAATACTACCACCGAGATGTTAGGTTGGGTTAGGTTAAGTTATATTATGTTATTGATGTATATAAAGGTCCCACGGAGACGTAGATGCCAACTCGCCAGGAATGTTTTCAAATATTACCGCCGAGATGTTAGGTTGGGTTCCGTTAGGTTATATTACGTTATAGATGTATATAGAGGTCCCACGGAGACGTAGAGACCAACAAGCCAGGAATGTGGTCAAATATTACCGCCGAGATGTTAGATTGGGTTAGGTTATGTTATATTACGTTATTGATGTATATAAAGATCCCACGGAGACGTAGAGGCCAACTCGCCAGGAATCTTGTCAAATATTATCGCCGAGATGATAGGTTGATTTAGGTTAGGTTATATTTCGTTATTGATGTATATGAAGGGCCCACGGAGACGTAGAGGCCAACTCGCCAGGTATGTTGTCAAATATTACCGCGGAGATGTTGGGTTGGGTTAGGTTAAGTTATATTACGTTATTGATGTATATAAAAGTCGCACGAAGACGTAGAGGTCAACTCGCCAGGAATGTGGTCAAATATTACCGCCGAGATGTTAGATTGGGTTAGGCTAGCTTATATTATGTTATTGATGTATATAAAGGCCCCACGGAGACGTAGAGGCCAACTCGCCAGGAATGTGGTCAAATATTACCGCCGAGATGTTAGGTTGGGTTAGGTTAGGTTATATTACGTTATTGATGTATATAAATGTCCCACGGAGACGTAGAAGCCAACTCGCCAGGAATGCTGTCAATTATTCCCGCTGAGATGTTAGGTTGGGTTAGGTTAGGTTATATTACGTTATAGATGTATATAAAGGTCCCACGGAAACGTAGCGGCTAACTCGCCACGAATGTTGTCAAATATTTCCGCGGAGATGTTAGGTTGGGTTAGGTTAAGTTACATTACGTTATTGATGTATATAAAGGTCCCACGAAGACGTAGAGGCCAACTCGCCAGGAATGTGGTCAAATATTACCGCCGAGATGTTAGGTTGGGTTAGGTTATTTTATATTACGTTATAGATGTATATAAAGATCCCACGGAAACGTAGCGGCTAACTCGCCACGAATGTTGTCAAATATTTCCGCGCAGATGTTAGGTTGGGTTAGGTTAAGTTACATTACGTTATGGATGTATATAAAGATCCCACGAAGACGTAGATGCCAACTCGCCAGGAATGTTTTCAAATATTACCGCCGAGATGATAGGTTGTGTTAGGTTAGGTTATATTACGCTATAGATGTATGTAAAGGTCCCACGGAAACGTAGAGGCCAACTCGCCAGGAATGTTGCCAATATTACCGCCGAGATGATAGGTTGGGTTAGGTTAGGTTATATTTCGTTATTGATGTATATGAAGGTGCCACTGAGACGTAGAGGCCAACGCGCCAGGAATGATGTCAAATACTACCGCCGAGATGTTAGGTTGGGTTAGGTTAGGTTATATTACGTTATTGATGTATATAAAGGTCCCACGGAGACGTAGAGGCCAACTCGCCAGGAATGATGTCAAATATTACCGCCGAGATGTTAGGTTTGGTTAGGTTAGGTTATATTACGTTATAGATGTATATAAAGTTCTCACGGAGACGTAGAGGCCAACGCGCCAGGTATGTTGTCAAATATTACCGCCGAGATGTTAGGTTGGGTTAGGTTAGGTTATATTACGTTATTGATGTATATAAAGTTCCCACTTAGACGGAGAAGCCAACTCGACAGGAATGATGTCAAATACTACCGCCGAGATGTTAGGTTGGGTTAGGTTAGGTTATATTACGTTATTGATGTATATAAGGGTCCCACGGAGACGTAGAGGCCAACTCGCCAGGAATATTGTCAAATATTACCGCCGATATGATAGGTTGGTTTAGGTTACGTTATATTACGTTATTGATGTATACGAAGGTCCCACGGAGACGTAGAGGCCAACTCGCCAGGAATGTTGTCACATATTACCGCCGAGATGTTACGTAGGTTTAGGTTATGTTAAATTACGTTATTGATGTATATAAAAGTCCCACGGAGACGTAGAGGCCAACTCGCCAGGAATGTTGTCAAATATTACCGCCGAGATGATAGGTTGGCCTAGGTTAGGTTATATTACGTTATTGATGTTTATGAAGGTTCCACGGAGACGTAGAGGCCAACTCGCCAGGAATGTTGTCAAATATTACCGCCGAGATGATAGGTTGGGTTAGGTTAGGTTATATTACGTTATTGATGTATATAAAGGTCCCACGGAAACATAGAGGCCAACAAGCCAGGAATGTTGTCAAATATTACCGCCGACACGATAGGTTGGGTTAGGTTAGGTTATATTACGTTATAGATGTATGTAAAGGTCCCACGGAAACGTAGATGCCAACTCGCCAGGAATGTTGTCAAATATTACCGCCGAGATGATAGGTTGGGTTAGGTTAGGTTATATTTCGTTATTGATGTATATGAAGGTGCCACGGAGACGTAGAGGCCAACGCGCCAGGTATGTTGTCAAATATTACCGCCGAGATGTTAGGTTGGGTTAGGTTAGGTTATATTACGTTATTGATGTATATAAAGTTCCCACTTAGACGGAGAAGCCAACTCGACAGGAATGATGTCAAATACTACCGCCGAGATGTTAGGTTGGGTTAGGTTAGGTTATATTACGTTATTGATGTATATAAAGGTCCCACGGAGACGTAGATGCCAACTCGCCAGGAATGTTTTCAAATATTACCGCCGAGATGTTAGGTTGGGTTCGGTTAGGTTATATTACGTTATAGATGTATATAAAGGTCCCACGGAGACGTAGAGACCAACTCGCCAGGAATGTGGTCAAATATTACCGCCGAGATGTTAGATTGGATTAGGCTAGCTTATATTATGTTATTGATGTATATAAAGGCCCCACGGAGACGTAGAGGCCAACTCGCCAGGTATGTTGTCAAATGTTACAGCCGAGATGTTAGGTTGGGTTAGGTTAGGTTATATTACGTTATTGATGCATATGAAGGTCCCACGGAGACGTAGAGGCCAACTCGCCAGGAATGATGTCAAATATTACCGCCGAGATGATAGGTTGGGTTAGGTTAGTTTATATTACGTTATTGATGTATATGAAGGTCAAACGGAGACGTAGAGGCCAACTCGCCAGGAATGATGTGAAATATTACCGCCGAGATGATAGGTTGGGTTAGGTTAGGTTATATTACGTTATACATGTATGTAAAGGTCCCACGGAAACGTAGAGGCCAACTCGCCAGGAATGTTGTCAAATACTACCACCGAGATGTTAGGTTGGGTTAGGTTAAGTTATATTATGTTATTGATGTATATAAAGGTCCCACGGAGACGTAGATGCCAACTCGCCAGGAATGTTTTCAAATATTACCGCCGAGATGTTAGGTTGGGTTCCGTTAGGTTATATTACGTTATAGATGTATATAGAGGTCCCACGGAGACGTAGAGACCAACAAGCCAGGAATGTGGTCAAATATTACCGCCGAGATGTTAGATTGGGTTAGGTTATGTTATATTACGTTATTGATGTATATAAAGATCCCACGGAGACGTAGAGGCCAACTCGCCAGGAATCTTGTCAAATATTATCGCCGAGATGATAGGTTGATTTAGGTTAGGTTATATTTCGTTATTGATGTATATGAAGGGCCCACGGAGACGTAGAGGCCAACTCGCCAGGTATGTTGTCAAATATTACCGCGGAGATGTTGGGTTGGGTTAGGTTAAGTTATATTACGTTATTGATGTATATAAAAGTCGCACGAAGACGTAGAGGTCAACTCGCCAGGAATGTGGTCAAATATTACCGCCGAGATGTTAGATTGGGTTAGGCTAGCTTATATTATGTTATTGATGTATATAAAGGCCCCACGGAGACGTAGAGGCCAACTCGCCAGGAATGTGGTCAAATATTACCGCCGAGATGTTAGGTTGGGTTAGGTTAGGTTATATTACGTTATTGATGTATATAAATGTCCCACGGAGACGTAGAAGCCAACTCGCCAGGAATGCTGTCAAATATTACCGCCGAGATGTTAGGTTGGGTTAGGTTAGGTTATATTACGTTATAGATGTATATAAAGGTCCCACGGAAACGTAGCGGCTAACTCGCCACGAATGTTGTCAAATATTTCCGCGGAGATGTTAGGTTGGGTTAGGTTAAGTTACATTACGTTATTGATGTATATAAAGGTCCCACGAAGACGTAGAGGCCAACTCGCCAGGAATGTGGTCAAATATTACCGCCGAGATGTTAGGTTGGGTTAGGTTATTTTATATTACGTTATAGATGTATATAAAGATCCCACGGAAACGTAGCGGCTAACTCGCCACGAATGTTGTCAAATATTTCCGCGCAGATGTTAGGTTGGGTTAGGTTAAGTTACATTACGTTATGGATGTATATAAAGATCCCACGAAGACGTAGATGCCAACTCGCCAGGAATGTTTTCAAATATTACCGCCGAGATGATAGGTTGTGTTAGGTTAGGTTATATTACGCTATAGATGTATGTAAAGGTCCCACGGAAACGTAGAGGCCAACTCGCCAGGAATGTTGCCAATATTACCGCCGAGATGATAGGTTGGGTTAGGTTAGGTTATATTTCGTTATTGATGTATATGAAGGTGCCACTGAGACGTAGAGGCCAACGCGCCAGGAATGATGTCAAATACTACCGCCGAGATGTTAGGTTGGGTTAGGTTAGGTTATATTACGTTATTGATGTATATAAAGGTCCCACGGAGACGTAGAGGCCAACTCGCCAGGAATGATGTCAAATATTACCGCCGAGATGTTAGGTTTGGTTAGGTTAGGTTATATTACGTTATAGATGTATATAAAGTTCTCACGGAGACGTAGAGGCCAACGCGCCAGGTATGTTGTCAAATATTACCGCCGAGATGTTAGGTTGGGTTAGGTTAGGTTATATTACGTTATTGATGTATATAAAGTTCCCACTTAGACGGAGAAGCCAACTCGACAGGAATGATGTCAAATACTACCGCCGAGATGTTAGGTTGGGTTAGGTTAGGTTATATTACGTTATTGATGTATATAAGGGTCCCACGGAGACGTAGAGGCCAACTCGCCAGGAATATTGTCAAATATTACCGCCGATATGATAGGTTGGTTTAGGTTACGTTATATTACGTTATTGATGTATACGAAGGTCCCACGGAGACGTAGAGGCCAACTCGCCAGGAATGTTGTCACATATTACCGCCGAGATGTTACGTAGGTTTAGGTTATGTTAAATTACGTTATTGATGTATATAAAAGTCCCACGGAGACGTAGAGGCCAACTCGCCAGGAATGTTGTCAAATATTACCGCCGAGATGATAGGTTGGCCTAGGTTAGGTTATATTACGTTATTGATGTTTATGAAGGTTCCACGGAGACGTAGAGGCCAACTCGCCAGGAATGTTGTCAAATATTACCGCCGAGATGATAGGTTGGGTTAGGTTAGGTTATATTACGTTATTGATGTATATAAAGGTCCCACGGAAACATAGAGGCCAACAAGCCAGGAATGTTGTCAAATATTACCGCCGACACGATAGGTTGGGTTAGGTTAGGTTATATTACGTTATAGATGTATGTAAAGGTCCCACGGAAACGTAGATGCCAACTCGCCAGGAATGTTGTCAAATATTACCGCCGAGATGATAGGTTGGGTTAGGTTAGGTTATATTTCGTTATTGATGTATATGAAGGTGCCACGGAGACGTAGAGGCCAACGCGCCAGGTATGTTGTCAAATATTACCGCCGAGATGTTAGGTTGGGTTAGGTTAGGTTATATTACGTTATTGATGTATATAAAGTTCCCACTTAGACGGAGAAGCCAACTCGACAGGAATGATGTCAAATACTACCGCCGAGATGTTAGGTTGGGTTAGGTTAGGTTATATTACGTTATTGATGTATATAAAGGTCCCACGGAGACGTAGATGCCAACTCGCCAGGAATGTTTTCAAATATTACCGCCGAGATGTTAGGTTGGGTTCGGTTAGGTTATATTACGTTATAGATGTATATAAAGGTCCCACGGAGACGTAGAGACCAACTCGCCAGGAATGTGGTCAAATATTACCGCCGAGATGTTAGATTGGATTAGGCTAGCTTATATTATGTTATTGATGTATATAAAGGCCCCACGGAGACGTAGAGGCCAACTCGCCAGGTATGTTGTCAAATATTGCAGCCGAGATGTTAGGTTGGGTTAGGTTAGGTTATATTACGTTATTGATGTATATGAAGGTCCCACGGAGACGTAGAGGCCAACTCGCCAGGAATGATGTCAAATATTACCGCCGAAATGATAGGTTGGGTTAGGTTAGTTTATATTACGTTATTGATGTATATGAAGGTCAAACGGAGACGTAGAGGCCAACTCGCCAGGAATGATGTGAAATATTACCGCCGAGATGATAGGTTGGGTTAGGTTAGGTTATATTACGTTATACATGTATGTAAAGGTCCCACGGAAACGTAGAGGCCAACTCGCCAGGAATGTTGTCAAATACTACCACCGAGATGTTAGGTTGGGTTAGGTTAAGTTATATTATGTTATTGATGTATATAAAGGTCCCACGGAGACGTAGATGCCAACTCGCCAGGAATGTTTTCAAATATTACCGCCGAGATGTTAGGTTGGGTTCCGTTAGGTTATATTACGTTATAGATGTATATAGAGGTCCCACGGAGACGTAGAGACCAACAAGCCAGGAATGTGGTCAAATATTACCGCCGAGATGTTAGATTGGGTTAGGTTATGTTATATTACGTTATTGATGTATATAAAGATCCCACGGAGACGTAGAGGCCAACTCGCCAGGAATCTTGTCAAATATTATCGCCGAGATGATAGGTTGATTTAGGTTAGGTTATATTTCGTTATTGATGTATATGAAGGGCCCACGGAGACGTAGAGGCCAACTCGCCAGGTATGTTGTCAAATATTACCGCGGAGATGTTGGGTTGGGTTAGGTTAAGTTATATTACGTTATTGATGTATATAAAAGTCGCACGAAGACGTAGAGGTCAACTCGCCAGGAATGTGGTCAAATATTACCGCCGAGATGTTAGATTGGGTTAGGCTAGCTTATATTATGTTATTGATGTATATAAAGGCCCCACGGAGACGTAGAGGCCAACTCGCCAGGAATGTGGTCAAATATTACCGCCGAGATGTTAGGTTGGGTTAGGTTAGGTTATATTACGTTATTGATGTATATAAATGTCCCACGGAGACGTAGAAGCCAACTCGCCAGGAATGCTGTCAAATATTACCGCCGAGATGTTAGGTTGGGTTAGGTTAGGTTATATTACGTTATAGATGTATATAAAGGTCCCACGGAAACGTAGCGGCTAACTCGCCACGAATGTTGTCAAATATTTCCGCGGAGATGTTAGGTTGGGTTAGGTTAAGTTACATTACGTTATTGATGTATATAAAGGTCCCACGAAGACGTAGAGGCCAACTCGCCAGGAATGTGGTCAAATATTACCGCCGAGATGTTAGGTTGGGTTAGGTTATTTTATATTACGTTATAGATGTATATAAAGATCCCACGGAAACGTAGCGGCTAACTCGCCACGAATGTTGTCAAATATTTCCGCGCAGATGTTAGGTTGGGTTAGGTTAAGTTACATTACGTTATGGATGTATATAAAGATCCCACGAAGACGTAGATGCCAACTCGCCAGGAATGTTTTCAAATATTACCGCCGAGATGATAGGTTGTGTTAGGTTAGGTTATATTACGCTATAGATGTATGTAAAGGTCCCACGGAAACGTAGAGGCCAACTCGCCAGGAATGTTGCCAATATTACCGCCGAGATGATAGGTTGGGTTAGGTTAGGTTATATTTCGTTATTGATGTATATGAAGGTGCCACTGAGACGTAGAGGCCAACGCGCCAGGAATGATGTCAAATACTACCGCCGAGATGTTAGGTTGGGTTAGGTTAGGTTATATTACGTTATTGATGTATATAAAGGTCCCACGGAGACGTAGAGGCCAACTCGCCAGGAATGATGTCAAATATTACCGCCGAGATGTTAGGTTTGGTTAGGTTAGGTTATATTACGTTATAGATGTATATAAAGTTCTCACGGAGACGTAGAGGCCAACGCGCCAGGTATGTTGTCAAATATTACCGCCGAGATGTTAGGTTGGGTTAGGTTAGGTTATATTACGTTATTGATGTATATAAAGTTCCCACTTAGACGGAGAAGCCAACTCGACAGGAATGATGTCAAATACTACCGCCGAGATGTTAGGTTGGGTTAGGTTAGGTTATATTACGTTATTGATGTATATAAGGGTCCCACGGAGACGTAGAGGCCAACTCGCCAGGAATATTGTCAAATATTACCGCCGATATGATAGGTTGGTTTAGGTTACGTTATATTACGTTATTGATGTATACGAAGGTCCCACGGAGACGTAGAGGCCAACTCGCCAGGAATGTTGTCACATATTACCGCCGAGATGTTACGTAGGTTTAGGTTATGTTAAATTACGTTATTGATGTATATAAAAGTCCCACGGAGACGTAGAGGCCAACTCGCCAGGAATGTTGTCAAATATTACCGCCGAGATGATAGGTTGGCCTAGGTTAGGTTATATTACGTTATTGATGTTTATGAAGGTTCCACGGAGACGTAGAGGCCAACTCGCCAGGAATGTTGTCAAATATTACCGCCGAGATGATAGGTTGGGTTAGGTTAGGTTATATTACGTTATTGATGTATATAAAGGTCCCACGGAAACATAGAGGCCAACAAGCCAGGAATGTTGTCAAATATTACCGCCGACACGATAGGTTGGGTTAGGTTAGGTTATATTACGTTATAGATGTATGTAAAGGTCCCACGGAAACGTAGATGCCAACTCGCCAGGAATGTTGTCAAATATTACCGCCGAGATGATAGGTTGGGTTAGGTTAGGTTATATTTCGTTATTGATGTATATGAAGGTGCCACGGAGACGTAGAGGCCAACGCGCCAGGTATGTTGTCAAATATTACCGCCGAGATGTTAGGTTGGGTTAGGTTAGGTTATATTACGTTATTGATGTATATAAAGTTCCCACTTAGACGGAGAAGCCAACTCGACAGGAATGATGTCAAATACTACCGCCGAGATGTTAGGTTGGGTTAGGTTAGGTTATATTACGTTATTGATGTATATAAAGGTCCCACGGAGACGTAGATGCCAACTCGCCAGGAATGTTTTCAAATATTACCGCCGAGATGTTAGGTTGGGTTCGGTTAGGTTATATTACGTTATAGATGTATATAAAGGTCCCACGGAGACGTAGAGACCAACTCGCCAGGAATGTGGTCAAATATTACCGCCGAGATGTTAGATTGGATTAGGCTAGCTTATATTATGTTATTGATGTATATAAAGGCCCCACGGAGACGTAGAGGCCAACTCGCCAGGTATGTTGTCAAATGTTACAGCCGAGATGTTAGGTTGGGTTAGGTTAGGTTATATTACGTTATTGATGCATATGAAGGTCCCACGGAGACGTAGAGGCCAACTCGCCAGGAATGATGTCAAATATTACCGCCGAGATGATAGGTTGGGTTAGGTTAGTTTATATTACGTTATTGATGTATATGAAGGTCAAACGGAGACGTAGAGGCCAACTCGCCAGGAATGATGTGAAATATTACCGCCGAGATGATAGGTTGGGTTAGGTTAGGTTATATTACGTTATACATGTATGTAAAGGTCCCACGGAAACGTAGAGGCCAACTCGCCAGGAATGTTGTCAAATACTACCACCGAGATGTTAGGTTGGGTTAGGTTAAGTTATATTATGTTATTGATGTATATAAAGGTCCCACGGAGACGTAGATGCCAACTCGCCAGGAATGTTTTCAAATATTACCGCCGAGATGTTAGGTTGGGTTCCGTTAGGTTATATTACGTTATAGATGTATATAGAGGTCCCACGGAGACGTAGAGACCAACAAGCCAGGAATGTGGTCAAATATTACCGCCGAGATGTTAGATTGGGTTAGGTTATGTTATATTACGTTATTGATGTATATAAAGATCCCACGGAGACGTAGAGGCCAACTCGCCAGGAATCTTGTCAAATATTATCGCCGAGATGATAGGTTGATTTAGGTTAGGTTATATTTCGTTATTGATGTATATGAAGGGCCCACGGAGACGTAGAGGCCAACTCGCCAGGTATGTTGTCAAATATTACCGCGGAGATGTTGGGTTGGGTTAGGTTAAGTTATATTACGTTATTGATGTATATAAAAGTCGCACGAAGACGTAGAGGTCAACTCGCCAGGAATGTGGTCAAATATTACCGCCGAGATGTTAGATTGGGTTAGGCTAGCTTATATTATGTTATTGATGTATATAAAGGCCCCACGGAGACGTAGAGGCCAACTCGCCAGGAATGTGGTCAAATATTACCGCCGAGATGTTAGGTTGGGTTAGGTTAGGTTATATTACGTTATTGATGTATATAAATGTCCCACGGAGACGTAGAAGCCAACTCGCCAGGAATGCTGTCAAATATTACCGCCGAGATGTTAGGTTGGGTTAGGTTAGGTTATATTACGTTATAGATGTATATAAAGGTCCCACGGAAACGTAGCGGCTAACTCGCCACGAATGTTGTCAAATATTTCCGCGGAGATGTTAGGTTGGGTTAGGTTAAGTTACATTACGTTATTGATGTATATAAAGGTCCCACGAAGACGTAGAGGCCAACTCGCCAGGAATGTGGTCAAATATTACCGCCGAGATGTTAGGTTGGGTTAGGTTATTTTATATTACGTTATAGATGTATATAAAGATCCCACGGAAACGTAGCGGCTAACTCGCCACGAATGTTGTCAAATATTTCCGCGCAGATGTTAGGTTGGGTTAGGTTAAGTTACATTACGTTATGGATGTATATAAAGATCCCACGAAGACGTAGATGCCAACTCGCCAGGAATGTTTTCAAATATTACCGCCGAGATGATAGGTTGTGTTAGGTTAGGTTATATTACGCTATAGATGTATGTAAAGGTCCCACGGAAACGTAGAGGCCAACTCGCCAGGAATGTTGCCAATATTACCGCCGAGATGATAGGTTGGGTTAGGTTAGGTTATATTTCGTTATTGATGTATATGAAGGTGCCACTGAGACGTAGAGGCCAACGCGCCAGGAATGATGTCAAATACTACCGCCGAGATGTTAGGTTGGGTTAGGTTAGGTTATATTACGTTATTGATGTATATAAAGGTCCCACGGAGACGTAGAGGCCAACTCGCCAGGAATGATGTCAAATATTACCGCCGAGATGTTAGGTTTGGTTAGGTTAGGTTATATTACGTTATAGATGTATATAAAGTTCTCACGGAGACGTAGAGGCCAACGCGCCAGGTATGTTGTCAAATATTACCGCCGAGATGTTAGGTTGGGTTAGGTTAGGTTATATTACGTTATTGATGTATATAAAGTTCCCACTTAGACGGAGAAGCCAACTCGACAGGAATGATGTCAAATACTACCGCCGAGATGTTAGGTTGGGTTAGGTTAGGTTATATTACGTTATTGATGTATATAAGGGTCCCACGGAGACGTAGAGGCCAACTCGCCAGGAATATTGTCAAATATTACCGCCGATATGATAGGTTGGTTTAGGTTACGTTATATTACGTTATTGATGTATACGAAGGTCCCACGGAGACGTAGAGGCCAACTCGCCAGGAATGTTGTCACATATTACCGCCGAGATGTTACGTAGGTTTAGGTTATGTTAAATTACGTTATTGATGTATATAAAAGTCCCACGGAGACGTAGAGGCCAACTCGCCAGGAATGTTGTCAAATATTACCGCCGAGATGATAGGTTGGCCTAGGTTAGGTTATATTACGTTATTGATGTTTATGAAGGTTCCACGGAGACGTAGAGGCCAACTCGCCAGGAATGTTGTCAAATATTACCGCCGAGATGATAGGTTGGGTTAGGTTAGGTTATATTACGTTATTGATGTATATAAAGGTCCCACGGAAACATAGAGGCCAACAAGCCAGGAATGTTGTCAAATATTACCGCCGACACGATAGGTTGGGTTAGGTTAGGTTATATTACGTTATAGATGTATGTAAAGGTCCCACGGAAACGTAGATGCCAACTCGCCAGGAATGTTGTCAAATATTACCGCCGAGATGATAGGTTGGGTTAGGTTAGGTTATATTTCGTTATTGATGTATATGAAGGTGCCACGGAGACGTAGAGGCCAACGCGCCAGGTATGTTGTCAAATATTACCGCCGAGATGTTAGGTTGGGTTAGGTTAGGTTATATTACGTTATTGATGTATATAAAGTTCCCACTTAGACGGAGAAGCCAACTCGACAGGAATGATGTCAAATACTACCGCCGAGATGTTAGGTTGGGTTAGGTTAGGTTATATTACGTTATTGATGTATATAAAGGTCCCACGGAGACGTAGATGCCAACTCGCCAGGAATGTTTTCAAATATTACCGCCGAGATGTTAGGTTGGGTTCGGTTAGGTTATATTACGTTATAGATGTATATAAAGGTCCCACGGAGACGTAGAGACCAACTCGCCAGGAATGTGGTCAAATATTACCGCCGAGATGTTAGATTGGATTAGGCTAGCTTATATTATGTTATTGATGTATATAAAGGCCCCACGGAGACGTAGAGGCCAACTCGCCAGGTATGTTGTCAAATGTTACAGCCGAGATGTTAGGTTGGGTTAGGTTAGGTTATATTACGTTATTGATGTATATGAAGGTCCCACGGAGACGTAGAGGCCAACTCGCCAGGAATGATGTCAAATATTACCGCCGAGATGATAGGTTGGGTTAGGTTAGTTTATATTACGTTATTGATGTATATGAAGGTCAAACGGAGACGTAGAGGCCAACTCGCCAGGAATGATGTGAAATATTACCGCCGAGATGATAGGTTGGGTTAGGTTAGGTTATATTACGTTATACATGTATGTGAAGGTCCCACGGAAACGTAGAGGCCAACTCGCCAGGAATGTTGTCAAATACTACCACCGAGATGTTAGGTTGGGTTAGGTTAAGTTATATTATGTTATTGATGTATATAAAGGTCCCACGGAGACGTAGATGCCAACTCGCCAGGAATGTTTTCAAATATTACCGCCGAGATGTTAGGTTGGGTTCCGTTAGGTTATATTACGTTATAGATGTATATAGAGGTCCCACGGAGACGTAGAGACCAACAAGCCAGGAATGTGGTCAAATATTACCGCTGAGATGTTAGATTGGGTTAGGTTATGTTATATTACGTTATTGATGTATATAAAGATCCCACGGAGACGTAGAGGACAACTCGCCAGGAATCTTGTCAAATATTATCGCCGAGATGATAGGTTGATTTAGGTTAGGTTATATTTCGTTATTGATGTATATGAAGGGCCCACGGAGACGTAGAGGCCAACTCGCCAGGTATGTTGTCAAATATTACCGCGGAGATGTTGGGTTGGGTTAGGTTAAGTTATATTACGTTATTGATGTATATAAAAGTCGCACGAAGACGTAGAGGTCAACTCGCCAGGAATGTTGTGAAATATTACCGCCGAGATGATAGGTTGGGTTAGGTTAGTTTATATTACGTTATTGATGTATATGAAGGTCAAACGGAGACGTAGAGGCCAACTCGCCAGGAATGATGTGAAATATTACCGCCGAGATGTTAGATTGGGTTAGGTTATGTTATATTACGTTATTGATGTATATAAAGATCCCACGGAGACGTAGAGGCCAACTCGCCAGGAATCTTGTCAAATATTATCGCCGAGATGATAGGTTGATTTAGGTTAGGTTATATTTCGTTATTGATGTATATGAAGGGCCCACGGAGACGTAGAGGCCAACTCGCCAGGTATGTTGTCAAATATTACCGCCGAGATGTTAGATTGGGTTAGGCTAGCTTATATTATGTTATTGATGTATATAAAGGCCCCACGGAGACGTAGAGGCCAACAAGCCAGGAATGTGGTCAAATATTACCGCCGAGATGTTAGGTTGGGTTAGGTTAGGTTATATTACGTTATTGATGTATATAAATGTCCCACGGAGACGTAGAAGCCAACTCGCCAGGAATGCTGTCAAATATTACCGCCGAGATGTTAGGTTGGGTTAGGTTAGGTTATATTACGTTATAGATGTATATAAAGGTCCCACGGAAACGTAGCGGCTAACTCGCCACGAATGTTGTCAAATATTTCCGCGGAGATGTTAGGTTGGGTTAGGTTAAATTACATTACGTTATTGATGTATATAAAGGTCCCACGAAGACGTAGAGGCCAACTCGCCAGGAATGTGGTCAAATATTACCGCCGAGATGTTCGATTGGGTTAGGCTAGCTTATATTATGTTATTGATGTATATAAAGGCCCCACGGAGACGTAGAGGCCAACTCGCCAGGAATGTGGTCAAATATTACCGCCGAGATGTTAGGTTGGGTTAGGTTAGGTTATATTACGTTATTGATGTATATAAATGTCCCACGGAGACATAGAAGCCAACTCGCCAGGAATGTTGTCAAATATTACCGCCGAGATGTTAGGTTGGGTTAGGTTATTTTATAGTACGTTATAGATGTATATAAAGATCCCACGGAAACGTAGCGGCTAACTCGCCACGAATGTTGTCAAATATTTCCGCGCAGATGTTAGGTTGGGTTAGGTTAAGTTACATTACGTTATTGATGTATATAAAGGTCCCACGAAGACGTAGAGGCCAACTCGCCAGGAATGTGGTCAAATATTACCGCCGAGATGTTAGATTGGGTTAGGCTAGCTTATATTATGTTATTGATGTATATAAAGGCCCCACGGAGACGTAGAGGCCAACTCGCCAGGAATGTGGTCAAATATTACCGCCGAGATGTTAGGTTGGGTTAGGTTAGGTTATATTACGTTATAGATGTATATAAAGGTCCCACGGAAACGTTGCGGCTAACTCGCCACGACTGTTGTCAAACATTTCCGCGGAGATGTTAGGTTGGGTTAGGTTAAGTTACATTACGTTATTGATGTATATAAAGGTCCCACGAAGACGTAGAGGCCAGCTCGCCAGGAATGTTTTCAAATATTACCGCCGAGATGATAGGTTGGGTTAGGTTAGGTTATATTACGTTATAGATGTATGTAAAGGTCCCACGGAAACGTAGAGGCCAACTCGCCAGGAATGATGTCAAATATTACCGCCGAGATGTTAGGTTTGGTTAGGTTAGGTTATATTACGTTATAGATGTATATAAAGGTCTCACGGAGACGTAGAGGCCAACAAGCCAGGAATGTGGTCAAATATTACCGCCGAGATGCTAGATTGGGTTAGGTTAGGTTATATTACGTTATTAATGTATATGAAGGTCCCACGGAGACGTAGAGGCCAACTCGCCAGGAATGATGTCAAATATTACCGCCGAGATGTGAGGCTGGGTTAGGTTAGGTTCTATTACGTTATTGATGTATATAAAGGTCCCACGGAGACGTAGATGCCAACTCGCCAGGAATGTTTTCAAATATTACCGCCGAGATGTTAGGTTGGGTTCGGTTAGGTTATATTACGTTATAGATGTATATATAGGTCCCACGGAGACGCAGACACCAACAAGCCAGGAATATGGTCAAATATTACCGCCGAGATGTTAGATTAGGTTAGGTTATGTTATATTACGTTATTGATGTATATAAAGATCCCACGGAGACGTAGAGGCCAACTCGCCAGGTATGTTGTCAAATATTACCGCGGAGATGTTGGGTTGGGTTAGGTTAAGTTATATTACGTTATTGAGTTATATAAAAGTCCCACGAAGACGTAGAGTCCAACTCGCCAGGAATGTGGTCAAATATTACCGCCGAGATGTTAGATTGGGTTACGCTAGCTTATATTATGTTATTGATGTATATAAAGGCCCCACGGAGACGTAGAAGCCAACTCGCCAGGTATGTGGTCAAATATTACCGCCGAGATGTTAGGTTGGGTTAGGTTAGGTTATATTACGTTATTGATGTATATAAAGGTCTCACGGAGACGTAGAGGCCAACAAGCCAGGAATGTGGTCAAATATTACCGCCGAGATGTTAGGTTGGGTTAGGTTAGGTTATATTACGTTATAGATGTATATAAAGGTCCCACGGAAACGTAGCGGCTAACTCGCCACGAATGTTGTCAAATATTTCCGCGGAGATGTTAGGTTGGGTTAGGTTAAGTTACATTACGTTATTGATGTATATAAAGGTCCCACGAAGACGTAGAGGCCAACTCGCCAGGAATGTTTTCAAATATTACCGCCGAGATGATAGGTTGGGTTAGGTTAGGTTATATTACGTTATAGATGTATGTAAAGGTCCCACGGAAACGTAGAGGCCAACTCGCCAGGAATGTTGCCAATATTACCGCCGAGATGATAGGTTGGGTTAGGTTAGGTTATATTTCGTTATTGATGTGTATGAAGGTGCCACTGAGACGTAGAGGCCAACGCGCCAGGAATGATGTCAAATACTACCGCCGAGATGTTAGGTTGGGTTAGGTTAGGTTATATTACGTTATTGATGTATATAAAGGTCCCACGGAGACGTAGAGGCCGACTCGCCAGGAATGATGTCAAATATTACCGCCGAGATGTTAGGTTTGGTTAGGTTAGGTTATATTACGTTATAGATGTATATAAAGGTCTCACGGAGACGTAGAGGCCAACAAGCCAGGAATGTGGTCAAATATTACCGCCGAGATGTTAGGTTGGGGTAGGTTAGGTTATATTACGTTATAGATGTATATAAAGGTCCCACGGAAACGTAGCGGCTAACTCGCCACGAATGTTGTCAAATATTTCCGCGGAGATGTTAGGTTGGGTTAGGTTAAGTTACATTACGTTATTGATGTATATAAAGGTCCCACGAAGACGTAGAGGCCAACTCGCCAGGAATGTGGTCAAATATTACCGCCGAGATGTTAGATTGGGTTAGGCTAGCTTATATTATGTTATTGATGTATATAAAGGCCCCACGGAGACGTAGAGGCTAACTCGCCAGGAATGTGGTCAAATATTACCGCCGAGATGTTAGGTTGGGTTAGGTTAGGTTATATTACGTTATTGATGTATATAAATGTCCCACGGAGACATAGAAGAAAACTCGCCAGGAATGTTGTCAAATATTACCGCCGAGATGTTAGGTTGGGTTAGGTTAGGTTATATTACGTTATAGATGTATATAAAGGTCCCACGGAAACGTAGCGGCTAACTCGCCACGACTGTTGTCAAACATTTCCGCGGAGATGTTAGGTTGGGTTAGGTTAAGTTACATTACGTTATTGATGTATATAAAGGTCCCACGAAGACGTAGAGGCCAGCTCGCCAGGAATGTTTTCAAATATTACCGCCGAGATGATAGGTTGGGTTAGGTTAGGTTATATTACGTTATAGATGTATGTAAAGGTCCCACGGAAACGTAGAGGCCAACTCGCCAGGAATGATGTCAAATATTACCGCCGAGATGTTAGGTTTGGTTAGGTTAGGTTATATTACGTTATAGATGTATATAAAGGTCTCACGGAGACGTAGAGGCCAACAAGCCAGGAATGTGGTCAAATATTACCGCCGAGATGCTAGATTGGGTTAGGTTAGGTTATATTACGTTATTAATGTATATGAAGGTCCCACGGAGACGTAGAGGCCAACTCGCCAGGAATGATGTCAAATATTACCGCCGAGATGTGAGGCTGGGTTAGGTTAGGTTCTATTACGTTATTGATGTATATAAAGGTCCCACGGAGACGTAGATGCCAACTCGCCAGGAATGTTTTCAAATATTACCGCCGAGATGTTAGGTTGGGTTCGGTTAGGTTATATTACGTTATAGATGTATATATAGGTCCCACGGAGACGCAGACACCAACAAGCCAGGAATATGGTCAAATATTACCGCCGAGATGTTAGATTGGGTTAGGTTATGTTATATTACGTTATTGATGTATATAAAGATCCCACGGAGACGTAGAGGCCAACTCGCCAGGTATGTTGTCAAATATTACCGCGGAGATGTTGGGTTGGGTTAGGTTAAGTTATATTACGTTATTGAGTTATATAAAAGTCCCACGAAGACGTAGAGTCCAACTCGCCAGGAATGTGGTCAAATATTACCGCCGAGATGTTAGATTGGGTTACGCTAGCTTATATTATGTTATTGATGTATATAAAGGCCCCACGGAGACGTAGAAGCCAACTCGCCAGGTATGTGGTCAAATATTACCGCCGAGATGTTAGGTTGGGTTAGGTTAGGTTATATTACGTTATTGATGTATATAAAGGTCTCACGGAGACGTAGAGGCCAACAAGCCAGGAATGTGGTCAAATATTACCGCCGAGATGTTAGGTTGGGTTAGGTTAGGTTATATTACGTTATTGATGTATATAAAGGTCCCACGGAGACGTAGAGGCCAACTCGCCAGGAATGATGTCAAATATTACCGCCGAGATGTTAGGTTTGGTTAGGTTAGGTTATATTACGTTATAGATGTATATAAAGTTCTCACGGAGACGTAGAGGCCAACGCGCCAGGTATGTTGTCAAATATTACCGCCGAGATGTTAGGTTGGGTTAGGTTAGGTTATATTACGTTATTGATGTATATAAAGTTCCCACTTAGACGGAGAAGCCAACTCGACAGGAATGATGTCAAATACTACCGCCGAGATGTTAGGTTGGGTTAGGTTAGGTTATATTACGTTATTGATGTATATAAAGGTCCCACGGAGACGTAGATGCCAACTCGCCAGGAATGTTTTCAAATATTACCGCCGAGATGTTAGGTTGGGTTCGGTTAGGTTATATTACGTTATAGATGTATATAAAGTTCTCACGGAGACGTAGAGGCCAACAAGCCAGGAATGTGGTCAAATATTACCGCCGAGATGATAGATTGGGTTAGCATATGTTATATTACGTTATTAATGTATATGAAGGTCCCACGGAGACGTAGAGGCCAACTCGCCAGGAATGTTTTCAAATATTACCGCCGAGATGTTAGGTTGGGTTAGGTTAGTTTATATTACGTTCCTGATGTATATAAAGGTCCCACGGAGACGTAGAGGCCAACTCGCCGGGAATGTTCTCAAATGTTACCGCCGATATGATAGGTTGGGTTAGGTTAGGTTATATTTCGTTATTCTTGTATATGAAGGTCCCTCGGAGACGTAGAGGCCAACTCGCAAGGAATGTTGTCAAATATTACCGCCGAGATGATAGGTTGGGTTAGGTTAGGTTATATTACGTTATAGATGTATGTAAAGGTCCCACGGAAACGTACAGGCCAACTCGCCAGGAATGTTGTCAAATATTACCGCCGAGATGTTAGGTTGGGTTAGGTTAGGTAATATTTCGTTATTGATGTATATGAAGGTGCCACGGAGACGTAGAGGCCAACGCGCCAGGTATGTTGTCAAATATTACCGCCGAGATGCTAGATTGGGGTAGGTTAGGTTATATTACGTTATTAATGTATATGAAGGTCCCACGGAGACGTAGAGGCCAACTCGCCAGGAATGATGTCAAATATTACCGCCGAGATGTTAGGTTGGGTTAGGTTAGGTTCTATTACGTTATTGATGTATATAAAGGTCCCACGGAGACGTAGATGCCAACTCTCCAGGAATGTGGTCAAATATTACCGCCAAGATGCTAGATTGGGTTAGGTTAGGTTATATTACGTAATTAATGTATATGAAGGTCCCACGGAGACGTAGAGGCCAACTCGCCAGGAATGTTTTCAAATATATACCGCCGAGATGTTAGGTTGGATTAGGTTATGTTATATTACGTTACTGATGTATATAAAGGTCCCACGGAGACGTAGAGGCCAACTCGCCAGGTATGTTGTCAAATATTACAGCCGAGATGTTAGGTTGGGTTAGGTTAGGTTATATTACGTTATTGATGTATATGAAGGTCCCACGGAGACGTAGAGGCCAACTCGCCAGGAATGATGTCAAATATCACCGCCGAGATGTTAGGTTGGGTTAGGTTAGGCTTTATTACGTTATTGATGTATATGAAGGTCAAACGGAGACGTAGAGGCCAACTCGCCAGGAATGTTGTGAAATATTACCGCCGAGATGATAGGTTGGGTTAGGTTAGTTTATATTACGTTATTGATGTATATGAAGGTCAAACGGAGACGTAGAGGCCAACTCGCCAGGAATGATGTGAAATATTACCGCCGAGATGTTAGATTGGGTTAGGTTATGTTATATTACGTTATTGATGTATATAAAGATCCCACGGAGACGTAGAGGCCAACTCGCCAGGAATCTTGTCAAATATTATCGCCGAGATGATAGGTTGATTTAGGTTAGGTTATATTTCGTTATTGATGTATATGAAGGGCCCACGGAGACGTAGAGGCCAACTCGCCAGGTATGTTGTCAAATATTACCGCCGAGATGTTAGATTGGGTTAGGCTAGCTTATATTATGTTATTGATGTATATAAAGGCCCCACGGAGACGTAGAGGCCAACAAGCCAGGAATGTGGTCAAATATTACCGCCGAGATGTTAGGTTGGGTTAGGTTAGGTTATATTACGTTATTGATGTATATAAATGTCCCACGGAGACGTAGAAGCCAACTCGCCAGGAATGCTGTCAAATATTACCGCCGAGATGTTAGGTTGGGTTAGGTTAGGTTATATTACGTTATAGATGTATATAAAGGTCCCACGGAAACGTAGCGGCTAACTCGCCACGAATGTTGTCAAATATTTCCGCGGAGATGTTAGGTTGGGTTAGGTTAAATTACATTACGTTATTGATGTATATAAAGGTCCCACGAAGACGTAGAGGCCAACTCGCCAGGAATGTGGTCAAATATTACCGCCGAGATGTTCGATTGGGTTAGGCTAGCTTATATTATGTTATTGATGTATATAAAGGCCCCACGGAGACGTAGAGGCCAACTCGCCAGGAATGTGGTCAAATATTACCGCCGAGATGTTAGGTTGGGTTAGGTTAGGTTATATTACGTTATTGATGTATATAAATGTCCCACGGAGACATAGAAGCCAACTCGCCAGGAATGTTGTCAAATATTACCGCCGAGATGTTAGGTTGGGTTAGGTTATTTTATAGTACGTTATAGATGTATATAAAGATCCCACGGAAACGTAGCGGCTAACTCGCCACGAATGTTGTCAAATATTTCCGCGCAGATGTTAGGTTGGGTTAGGTTAAGTTACATTACGTTATTGATGTATATAAAGGTCCCACGAAGACGTAGAGGCCAACTCGCCAGGAATGTGGTCAAATATTACCGCCGAGATGTTAGATTGGGTTAGGCTAGCTTATATTATGTTATTGATGTATATAAAGGCCCCACGGAGACGTAGAGGCCAACTCGCCAGGAATGTGGTCAAATATTACCGCCGAGATGTTAGGTTGGGTTAGGTTAGGTTATATTACGTTATTGATGTATATAAATGTCCCACGGAGACATAGAAGAAAACTCGCCAGGAATGTTGTCAAATATTACCGCCGAGATGTTAGGTTGGGTTAGGTTAGGTTATATTACGTTATAGATGTATATAAAGGTCCCACGGAAACGTAGCGGCTAACTCGCCACGACTGTTGTCAAACATTTCCGCGGAGATGTTAGGTTGGGTTAGGTTAAGTTACATTACGTTATTGATGTATATAAAGGTCCCACGAAGACGTAGAGGCCAGCTCGCCAGGAATGTTTTCAAATATTACCGCCGAGATGATAGGTTGGGTTAGGTTAGGTTATATTACGTTATAGATGTATGTAAAGGTCCCACGGAAACGTAGAGGCCAACTCGCCAGGAATGATGTCAAATATTACCGCCGAGATGTTAGGTTTGGTTAGGTTAGGTTATATTACGTTATAGATGTATATAAAGGTCTCACGGAGACGTAGAGGCCAACAAGCCAGGAATGTGGTCAAATATTACCGCCGAGATGCTAGATTGGGTTAGGTTAGGTTATATTACGTTATTAATGTATATGAAGGTCCCACGGAGACGTAGAGGCCAACTCGCCAGGAATGATGTCAAATATTACCGCCGAGATGTGAGGCTGGGTTAGGTTAGGTTCTATTACGTTATTGATGTATATAAAGGTCCCACGGAGACGTAGATGCCAACTCGCCAGGAATGTTTTCAAATATTACCGCCGAGATGTTAGGTTGGGTTCGGTTAGGTTATATTACGTTATAGATGTATATATAGGTCCCACGGAGACGCAGACACCAACAAGCCAGGAATATGGTCAAATATTACCGCCGAGATGTTAGATTAGGTTAGGTTATGTTATATTACGTTATTGATGTATATAAAGATCCCACGGAAACGTAGAGGCCAACTCGCCAGGTATGTTGTCAAATATTACCGCGGAGATGTTGGGTTGGGTTAGGTTAAGTTATATTACGTTATTGAGTTATATAAAAGTCCCACGAAGACGTAGAGTCCAACTCGCCAGGAATGTGGTCAAATATTACCGCCGAGATGTTAGATTGGGTTACGCTAGCTTATATTATGTTATTGATGTATATAAAGGCCCCACGGAGACGTAGAAGCCAACTCGCCAGGTATGTGGTCAAATATTACCGCCGAGATGTTAGGTTGGGTTAGGTTAGGTTATATTACGTTATTGATGTATATAAAGGTCTCACGGAGACGTAGAGGCCAACAAGCCAGGAATGTGGTCAAATATTACCGCCGAGATGTTAGGTTGGGTTAGGTTAGGTTATATTACGTTATAGATGTATATAAAGGTCCCACGGAAACGTAGCGGCTAACTCGCCACGAATGTTGTCAAATATTTCCGCGGAGATGTTAGGTTGGGTTAGGTTAAGTTACATTACGTTATTGATGTATATAAAGGTCCCACGAAGACGTAGAGGCCAACTCGCCAGGAATGTTTTCAAATATTACAGCCGAGATGATAGGTTGGGTTAGGTTAGGTTATATTACGTTATAGATGTATGTAAAGGTCCCACGGAAACGTAGAGGCCAACTCGCCAGGAATGTTGCCAATATTACCGCCGAGATGATAGGTTGGGTTAGGTTAGGTTATATTTCGTTATTGATGTGTATGAAGGTGCCACTGAGACGTAGAGGCCAACGCGCCAGGAATGATGTCAAATACTACCGCCGAGATGTTAGGTTGGGTTAGGTTAGGTTATATTACGTTATTGATGTATATAAAGGTCCCACGGAGACGTAGAGGCCGACTCGCCAGGAATGATGTCAAATATTACCGCCGAGATGTTAGGTTTGGTTAGGTTAGGTTATATTACGTTATAGATGTATATAAAGGTCTCACGGAGACGTAGAGGCCAACAAGCCAGGAATGTGGTCAAATATTACCGCCGAGATGTTAGGTTGGGGTAGGTTAGGTTATATTACGTTATAGATGTATATAAAGGTCCCACGGAAACGTAGCGGCTAACTCGCCACGAATGTTGTCAATTATTTCCGCGGAGATGTTAGGTTGGGTTAGGTTAAGTTACATTACGTTATTGATGTATATAAAGGTCCCACGAAGACGTAGAGGCCAACTCGCCAGGAATGTGGTCAAATATTACCGCCGAGATGTTAGATTGGGTTAGGCTAGCTTATATTATGTTATTGATGTATATAAAGGCCCCACGGAGACGTAGAGGCTAACTCGCCAGGAATGTGGTCAAATATTACCGCCGAGATGTTAGGTTGGGTTAGGTTAGGTTATATTACGTTATTGATGTATATAAATGTCCCACGGAGACATAGAAGAAAACTCGCCAGGAATGTTGTCAAATATTACCGCCGAGATGTTAGGTTGGGTTAGGTTAGGTTATATTACGTTATAGATGTATATAAAGGTCCCACGGAAACGTAGCGGCTAACTCGCCACGACTGTTGTCAAACATTTCCGCGGAGATGTTAGGTTGGGTTAGGTTAAGTTACATTACGTTATTGATGTATATAAAGGTCCCACGAAGACGTAGAGGCCAGCTCGCCAGGAATGTTTTCAAATATTACCGCCGAGATGATAGGTTGGGTTAGGTTAGGTTATATTACGTTATAGATGTATGTAAAGGTCCCACGGAAACGTAGAGGCCAACTCGCCAGGAATGATGTCAAATATTACCGCCGAGATGTTAGGTTTGGTTAGGTTAGGTTATATTACGTTATAGATGTATATAAAGGTCTCACGGAGACGTAGAGGCCAACAAGCCAGGAATGTGGTCAAATATTACCGCCGAGATGCTAGATTGGGTTAGGTTAGGTTATATTACGTTATTAATGTATATGAAGGTCCCACGGAGACGTAGAGGCCAACTCGCCAGGAATGATGTCAAATATTACCGCCGAGATGTGAGGCTGGGTTAGGTTAGGTTCTATTACGTTATTGATGTATATAAAGGGCCCACGGAGAGGAAGATGCCAACTCGCCAGGAATGTTTTCAAATATTACCGCCGAGATGTTAGGTTGGGTTCGGTTAGGTTATATTACGTTATAGATGTATATATAGGTCCCACGGAGACGCAGACACCAACAAGCCAGGAATATGGTCAAATATTACCGCCGAGATGTTAGATTGGGTTAGGTTATGTTATATTACGTTATTGATGTATATAAAGATCCCACGGAGACGTAGAGGCCAACTCGCCAGGTATGTTGTCAAATATTACCGCGGAGATGTTGGGTTGGGTTAGGTTAAGTTATATTACGTTATTGAGTTATATAAAAGTCCCACGAAGACGTAGAGTCCAACTCGCCAGGAATGTGGTCAAATATTACCGCCGAGATGTTAGATTGGGTTACGCTAGCTTATATTATGTTATTGATGTATATAAAGGCCCCACGGAGACGTAGAAGCCAACTCGCCAGGTATGTGGTCAAATATTACCGCCGAGATGTTAGGTTGGGTTAGGTTAGGTTATATTACGTTATTGATGTATATAAAGGTCTCACGGAGACGTAGAGGCCAACAAGCCAGGAATGTGGTCAAATATTACCGCCGAGATGTTAGGTTGGGTTAGGTTAGGTTATATTACGTTATAGATGTATATAAAGGTCCCACGGAAACGTAGCGGCTAACTCGCCACGAATGTTGTCAAATATTTCCGCGGAGATGTTAGGTTGGGTTAGGTTAAGTTACATTACGTTATTGATGTATATAAAGGTCCCACGAAGACGTAGAGGCCAACTCGCCAGGAATGTGGTCAAATATTACCGCCGAGATGTTAGATTGGGTTAGGCTAGCTTATATTATGTTATTGATGTATATAAAGGCCCCACGGAGACGTAGAGGCCAACTCGCCAGGAATGTGGTCAAATATTACCGCCGAGATGTTAGGTTGGGTTAGGTTAGGTTATATTACGTTATTGATGTATATAAATGTCCCACGGAGACATAGAAGCCAACTCGCCGGAATGTTGTCAAATATTACCGCCGAGATGTTAGGTTGGGTTAGGTTAGGTTATATTACGTTATAGATGTATATAAAGGTCCCACGGAAACGTAGCGGCTAACTCGCCACGAATGTTGTCAAACATTTCCGCGGAGATGTTAGGTTGGGTTAGGTTAAGTTACATTACGTTATTGATGTATATAAAGGTCCCACGAAGACGTAGAGGCCAACTCGCCAGGAATGTTTTCAAATATTACCGCCGAGATGATAGGTTGGGTTAGGTTAGGTTATATTACGTTATAGATGTATGTAAAGGTCCCACGGAAACGTAGAGGCCAACTCGCCAGGAATGATGTCAAATATTACCGCCGAGATGTTAGGTTTGGTTAGGTTAGGTTATATTACGTTATAGATGTATATAAAGGTCTCACGGAGACGTAGAGGCCAACAAGCCAGGAATGTGGTCAAATATTACCGCCGAGATGTTAGGTTGGGTTAGGTTAGGTTATATTACGTTATAGATGTATATAAAGTTCTCACGGAGACGTAGAGGCCAACAAGCCAGGAATGTGGTCAAATATTACCGCCGAGATGCTAGATTGGGGTAGGTTAGGTTATATTACGTTATTAATGTATATGAAGGTCCCACGGAGACGTAGAGGCCAACTCGCCAGGAATGATGTCAAATATTACCGCCGAGATGTTAGGTTGGGTTAGGTTAGGTTCTATTACGTTATTGATGTATATAAAGGTCCCACGGAGACGTAGATGCCAACTCGCCAAGAATGTGGTCAAATATTACCGCCAAGATGCTAGATTGGGTTAGGTTAGGTTATATTACGTAATTAATGTATATGAAGGTCCCACGGAGACGTAGAGGCCAACTCGCCAGGAATGTTTTCAAATATATACCGCCGAGATGTTAGGTTGGATTAGGTTATGTTATATTACGTTACTGATGTATATAAAGATCCCACGGAGACGTAGAGGCCAACTCGCCAGGTATGTTGTCAAATATTACAGCCGAGATGTTAGGTTGGGTTAGGTTAGGTTATATTACGTTATTGATGTATATGAAGGTCCCACGGAGACGTAGAGGCCAACTCGCCAGGAATGATGTCAAATATCACCGCCGAGATGTTAGGTTGGGTTAGGTTAGGCTTTATTACGTTATTGATGTATATGAAGGTCAAACGGAGACGTAGAGGCCAACTCGCCAGGAATGTGGTCAAATATTACCGCCGAGATGTTAGATTGGGTTAGGCTAGCTTATATTATGTTATTGATGTATATAAAGGCCCCACGGAGACGTAGAGGCCAACAAGCCAGGAATGTGGTCAAATATTACCGCCGAGATGTTAGGTTGGGTTAGGTTAGGTTATATTACGTTATTGATGTATATAAATGTCCCACGGAGACGTAGAAGCCAACTCGCCAGGAATGCTGTCAAATATTACCGCCGAGATGTTAGGTTGGGTTAGGTTAGGTTATATTACGTTATAGATGTATATAAAGGTCCCACGGAAACGTAGCGGCTAACTCGCCACGAATGTTGTCAAATATTTCCGCGGAGATGTTAGGTTGGGTTAGGTTAAATTACATTACGTTATTGATGTATATAAAGGTCCCACGAAGACGTAGAGGCCAACTCGCCAGGAATGTGGTCAAATATTACCGCCGAGATGTTAGATTGGGTTAGGCTAGCTTATATTATGTTATTGATGTATATAAAGGCCCCACGGAGACGTAGAGGCCAACTCGCCAGGAATGTGGTCAAATATTACCGCCGAGATGTTAGGTTGGGTTAGGTTAGGTTATATTACGTTATTGATGTATATAAATGTCCCACGGAGACATAGAAGCCAACTCGCCAGGAATGTTGTCAAATATTACCGCCGAGATGTTAGGTTGGGTTAGGTTATTTTATAGTACGTTATAGATGTATATAAAGATCCCACGGAAACGTAGCGGCTAACTCGCCACGAATGTTGTCAAATATTTCCGCGCAGATGTTAGGTTGGGTTAGGTTAAGTTACATTACGTTATTGATGTATATAAAGATCCCACGAAGACGTAGAGGCCAACTCGCCAGGAATGTTTTCAAATATTACCGCCGAGATGATAGGTTGGGTTAGGTTAGGTTATATTACGTTATAGATGTATGTAAAGGTCCCACGGAAACGTAGAGGCCAACTCGCCAGGAATGTTGCCAATATTACCGCCGAGATGATAGGTTGGGTTAGGTTAGGTTATATTTCGTTATTGATGTGTATGAAGGTGCCACTGAGACGTAGAGGCCAACGCGCCAGGAATGATGTCAAATACTACCGCCGAGATGTTAGGTTGGGTTAGGTTAGGTTATATTACGTTATTGATGTATATAAAGGTCCCACGGAGACGTAGAGGCCGACTCGCCAGGAATGATGTCAAATATTACCGCCGAGATGTTAGGTTTGGTTAGGTTAGGTTATATTACGTTATAGATGTATATAAAGGTCTCACGGAGACGTAGAGGCCAACAAGCCAGGAATGTGGTCAAATATTACCGCCGAGATGTTAGGTTGGGTTAGGTTAGGTTATATTACGTTATTGATGTATATAAATGTCCCACGGAGACATAGAAGAAAACTCGCCAGGAATGTTGTCAAATATTACCGCCGAGATGTTAGGTTGGGTTAGGTTAGGTTATATTACGTTATTAATGTATATGAAGGTCCCACGGAGACGTAGAGGCCAACTCGCCAGGAATGATGTCAAATATTACCGCCGAGATGTGAGGCTGGGTTAGGTTAGGTTCTATTACGTTATTGATGTATATAAAGGTCCCACGGAGACGTAGATGCCAACTCGCCAGGAATGTTTTCAAATATTACCGCCGAGATGTTAGGTTGGGTTCGGTTAGGTTATATTACGTTATAGATGTATATATAGGTCCCACGGAGACGCAGACACCAACAAGCCAGGAATATGGTCAAATATTACCGCCGAGATGTTAGATTGGGTTAGGTTATATTATATTACGTTATTGATGTATATAAAGATCCCACGGAGACGTAGAGGCCAACTCGCCAGGTATGTTGTCAAATATTACCGCGGAGATGTTGGGTTGGGTTAGGTTAAGTTATATTACGTTATTGAGTTATATAAAAGTCCCACGAAGACGTAGAGGCCAACTCGCCAGGAATGTGGTCAAATATTACCGCCGAGATGTTAGATTGGGTTACGCTAGCTTATATTATGTTATTGATGTATATAAAGGCCCCACGGAGACGTAGAAGCCAACTCGCCAGGTATGTGGTCAAATATTACCGCCGAGATGTTAGGTTGGGTTAGGTTAGGTTATATTACGTTATTGATGTATATAAAGGTCTCACGGAGACGTAGAGGCCAACAAGCCAGGAATGTGGTCAAATATTACCGCCGAGATGTTAGGTTGGGTTAGGTTAGGTTATATTACGTTATAGATGTATATAAAGGCCCCACGGAGACGTAGAGGCCAACTCGCCAGGAATGATGTCAAATATTACCGCCGAGATGTTAGGTTTGGTTAGGTTAGGTTATATTACGTTATAGATGTATATAAAGGTCTCACGGAGACGTAGAGGCCAACAAGCCAGGAACGTGGTCAAATATTACCGCCGAGATGCTAGATTGGGTTAGGTTAGGTTATATTACGTTATTAATGTATATGAAGGTCCCACGGAGACGTAGAGGCCAACTCGCCAGGAATGATGTCAAATATTACCGCCGAGATGTGAGGCTGGGTTAGGTTAGGTTCTATTACGTTATTGATGTATATAAAGGACCCACGGAGACGTAGATGCCAACTCGCCAGGAATGTTTTCAAATATTACCGCCGAGATGTTAGGTTGGGTTCGGTTAGGTTATATTACGTTATAGATGTATATATAGGTCACACGGAGACGCAGACACCAACAAGCCAGGAATATGGTCAAATATTACCGCCGAGATGTTAGATTGGGTTAGGTTATGTTATATTACGTTATTGATGTATATAAAGATCCCACGGAGACGTAGAGGCCAACTCGCCAGGTATGTTGTCAAATATTACCGCGGAGATGTTGGGTTGGGTTAGGTTAAGTTATATTACGTTATTGAGTTATATAAAAGTCCCACGAAGACGTAGAGGCCAACTCGCCAGGAATGTGGTCAAATATTACCGCCGAGATGTTAGATTGGGTTACGCTAGCTTATATTATGTTATTGATGTATATAAAGGCCCCACGGAGACGTAGAAGCCAACTCGCCAGGTATGTGGTCAAATATTACCGCCGAGATGTTAGCTTGGGTTAGGTTAGGTTATATTACGTTATTGATGTATATAAAGGTCCCACGGAGACATAGAAGCCAACTCGCCAGGAATGTTGTCAAATATTACCGCCGAGATGTTAGGTTGGGTTAGGTTAGGTTATATTACGTTATAGATGTATATAAAGGTCCCACGGAAACGTAGCGGCTAACTCGCCACGAATGTTGTCAAATATTTCCGCGGAGATGTTAGGTTGGGTTAGGTTAAGTTACATTACGTTATTGATGTATATAAAGGTCCCACGAAGACGTAGAAGCCAACTCGCCAGGAATGTTTTCAAATATTACCGCCGAGATGTTAGGTTGGGTTCCGTTAGGTTATATTACGTTATAGATGTATATAGAGGTCCCACGGAGACGTAGAGACCAACAAGCCAGGAATGTGGTCAAATATTACCGCCGAGATGTTAGATTGGGTTAGGTTATGTTATATTACGTTATTGATGTATATAAAGATCCCACGGAGACGTAGAGGCCAACTCGCCAGGAATCTTGTCAAATATTATCGCCGAGATGATAGGTTGATTTAGGTTAGGTTATATTTCGTTATTGATGTATATGAAGGGCCCACGGAGACGTAGAGGCCAACTCGCCAGGTATGTTGTCAAATATTACCGCGGAGATGTTGGGTTGGGTTAGGTTAAGTTATATTACGTTATTGATGTATATAAAAGTCGCACGAAGACGTAGAGGCCAACTCGCCAGGAATGTGGTCAAATATTACCGCCGAGATGTTAGATTGGGTTAGGCTAGCTTATATTATGTTATTGATGTATATAAAGGCCCCACGGAGACGTAGAGGCCAACTCGCCAGGAATGTGGTCAAATATTACCGCCGAGATGTTAGGTTGGGTTAGGTTAGGTTATATTACGTTATTGATGTATATAAATGTCCCACGGAGACGTAGAAGCCAACTCGCCAGGAATGCTGTCAAATATTACCGCCGAGATGTTAGGTTGGGTTAGGTTAGGTTATATTACGTTATAGATGTATATAAAGGTCCCACGGAAACGTAGCGGCTAACTCGCCACGAATGTTGTCAAATATTTCCGCGCAGATGTTAGGTTGGGTTAGGTTAAGTTACATTACGTTATGGATGTATATAAAGATCCCACGAAGACGTAGATGCCAACTCGCCAGGAATGTTTTCAAATATTACCGCCGAGATGTTAGGTTGGGTTAGGTTAGGTTATATTACGTTATAGATGTATGTAAAGGTCCCACGGAGACGTAGATGCCAACTCGCCAGGAATGTTTTCAAATATTACCGCCGAGATGTTAGGTTGGGTTCGGTTAGGTTATATTACGTTATAGATGTATATAAAGTTCTCACGGAGACGTAGAGGCCAACAAGCCAGGAATGTGGTCAAATATTACCGCCGAGATGATAGATTGGGTTAGCATATGTTATATTACGTTATTAATGTATATGAAGGTCCCACGGAGACGTAGAGGCCAACTCGCCAGGAATGTTTTCAAATATTACCGCCGAGATGTTAGGTTGGGTTAGGTTAGGTTATATTACGTTACTGATGTATATAAAGGTCCCACGGAGACGTAGAGGCCAACTCGCCGGGAATGTTCTCAAATGTTACCGCCGAGATGATAGGTTGGGTTAGGTTAGGTTATATTTCGTTATTCTTGTATATGAAGGTCCCTCGGAGACGTAGAGGCCAACTCGCAAGGAATGTTGTCAAATATTACCGCCGAGATGATAGGTTGGGTTAGGTTAGGTTATATTACGTTATAGATGTATGTAAATGTCCCACGGAAACGTACAGGCCAACTCGCCAGGAATGTTGTCAAATATTACCGCCGAGATGTTAGGTTGGGTTAGGTTAGGTAATATTTCGTTATTGATGTATATGAAGGTGCCACGGAGACGTAGAGGCCAACGCGCCAGGTATGTTGTCAAATATTACCGCCGAGATGTTAGGTTGGGTTAGGTTAGGTTATATTACGTTATTGATATATATAAAGTTCCCACGGAGACGGAGAAGCCAACTCGCCAGTAATGATGTCAAATACTACCGCCGAGATGTTAGGTTGGGTTAGGTTAGGTTATATTATGTTATTGATGTATATAAAGGTCCCACGGAGACGTAGAGGCCAACTCGCCAGGAATGATGTCAAATATTACCGCCGAGATGTTAGGTTGGGTTAGGTTAGGTTATATTACGTTATAGATGTATATAAAGTTCTCACGGAGACGTAGAGGCCAACAAGCCAGGAATGTGGTCAAATATTACCGCCGAGATGCTAGATTGGGGTAGGTTAGGTTATATTACGTTATTAATGTATATGAAGGTCCCACGGAGACGTAGAGGCCAACTCGCCAGGAATGATGTCAAATATTACCGCCGAGATGTTAGGTTGGGTTAGGTTAGGTTCTATTACGTTATTGATGTATATAAAGGTCCCACGGAGACGTAGATGCCAACTCGCCAGGAATGTGGTCAAATATTACCGCCAAGATGCTAGATTGGGTTAGGTTAGGTTATATTACGTAATTAATGTATATGAAGGTCCCACGGAGACGTAGAGGCCAACTCGCCAGGAATGTTTTCAAATATATACCGCCGAGATGTTAGGTTGGATTAGGTTATGTTATATTACGTTACTGATGTATATAAAGGTCCCACGGAGACGTAGAGGCCAACTCGCCAGGTATGTTGTCAAATATTACAGCCGAGATGTTAGGTTGGGTTAGGTTAGGTTATATTACGTTATTGATGTATATGAAGGTCCCACGGAGACGTAGAGGCCAACTCGCCAGGAATGATGTCAAATATCACCGCCGAGATGTTAGGTTGGGTTAGGTTAGGTTTTATTACGTTATTGATGTATATGAAGGTCCCACGGAGACGTAGAGGCCAACTCGCCAGGAATGATGTCAAATATTACCGCCGAGATGTTAGGTTGGGTTAGGTTAGGTTCTATTACGTTATTGATGTATATAAAGGTCCCACGGAGACGTAGATGCCAACTCGCCAGGAATGTGGTCAAATATTACCGCCAAGATGCTAGATTGGGTTAGGTTAGGTTATATTACGTAATTAATGTATATGAAGGTCCCACGGAGACGTAGAGGCCAACTCGCCAGGAATGTTTTCAAATATATACCGCCGAGATGTTAGGTTGGATTAGGTTATGTTATATTACGTTACTGATGTATATAAAGGTCCCACGGAGACGTAGAGGCCAACTCGCCAGGTATGTTGTCAAATATTACAGCCGAGATGTTAGGTTGGGTTAGGTTAGGTTATATTACGTTATTGATGTATATGAAGGTCCCACGGAGACGTAGAGGCCAACTCGCCAGGAATGATGTCAAATATCACCGCCGAGATGTTAGGTTGGGTTAGGTTAGGTTTTATTACGTTATTGATGTATATGAAGGTCAAACGGAGACGTAGAGGCCAACTCGCCAGGAATGTTGTGAAATATTACCGCCGAGATGATAGGTTGGGTTAGGTTAGTTTATATTACGTTATTGATGTATATGAAGGTCAAACGGAGACGTAGAGGCCAACTCGCCAGGAATGATGTGAAATATTACCGCCGAGATGATAGGTTGGGTTAGGTTAGGTTATATTACGTTATACATGTATGTAAAGGTCCCACGGAAACGTAGAGGCCAACTCGCCAGGAATGTTGTCAAATACTACCACCGAGATGTTAGGTTGGGTTAGGTTAAGTTATATTATGTTATTGATGTATATAAAGGTCCCACGGAGACGTAGATGCCAACTCGCCAGGAATGTTTTCAAATATTACCGCCGAGATGTTAGGTTGGGTTCCGTTAGGTTATATTACGTTATAGATGTATATAGAGGTCCCACGGAGACGTAGAGACCAACAAGCCAGGAATGTGGTCAAATATTACCGCCGGGATGTTAGATTGCGTTAGGTTATGTTATATTACGTTATTGATGTATATAAAGATCCCACGGAGACGTAGAGGCCAACTCGCCAGGAATCTTGTCAAATATTATCGCCGAGATGATAGGTTGATTTAGGTTAGGTTATATTTCGTTATTGATGTATATGAAGGGCCCACGGAGACGTAGAGGCCAACTCGCCAGGTATGTTGTCAAATATTACCGCGGAGATGTTGGGTTGGGTTAGGTTAAGTTATATTACGTTATTGATGTATATAAAAGTCGCACGAAGACGTAGAGGCCAACTCGCCAGGAATGTGGTCAAATATTACCGCCGAGATGTTAGATTGGGTTAGGCTAGCTTATATTATGTTATTGATGTATATAAAGGCCCCACGGAGACGTAGAGGCCAACAAGCCAGGAATGTGGTCAAATATTACCGCCGAGATGTTAGGTTGGGTTAGGTTAGGTTATATTACGTTATTGATGTATATAAATGTCCCACGGAGACGTAGAAGCCAACTCGCCAGGAATGCTGTCAAATATTACCGCCGAGATGTTAGGTTGGGTTAGGTTAGGTTATATTACGTTATAGATGTATATAAAGGTCCCACGGAAACGTAGCGGCTAACTCGCCACGAATGTTGTCAAATATTTCCGCGGAGATGTTAGGTTGGGTTAGGTTAAATTACATTACGTTATTGATGTATATAAAGGTCCCACGAAGACGTAGAGGCCAACTCGCCAGGAATGTGGTCAAATATTACCGCCGAGATGTTAGATTGGGTTAGGCTAGCTTATATTATGTTATTGATGTATATAAAGGCCCCACGGAGACGTAGAGGCCAACTCGCCAGGAATGTGGTCAAATATTACCGCCGAGATGTTAGGTTGGGTTAGGTTAGGTTATATTACGTTATTGATGTATATAAATGTCCCACGGAGACATAGAAGCCAACTCGCCAGGAATGTTGTCAAATATTACCGCCGAGATGTTAGGTTGGGTTAGGTTATTTTATATTACGTTATAGATGTATATAAAGATCCCACGGAAACGTAGCGGCTAACTCGCCACGAATGTTGTCAAATATTTCCGCGCAGATGTTAGGTTGGGTTAGGTTAAGTTACATTACGTTATTGATGTATATAAAGATCCCACGACGACGTAGAGGCCAACTCGCCAGGAATGTTTTCAAATATTACCGCCGAGATGATAGGTTGGGTTAGGTTAGGTTATATTACGTTATAGATGTATGTAAAGGTCCCACGGAAACGTAGAGGCCAACTCGCCAGGAATGTTGCCAATATTACCGCCGAGATGATAGGTTGGGTTAGGTTAGGTTATATTTCGTTATTGATGTGTATGAAGGTGCCACTGAGACGTAGAGGCCAACGCGCCAGGAATGATGTCAAATACTACCGCCGAGATGTTAGGTTGCGTTAGGTTAGGTTATATTACGTTATTGATGTATATAAAGGTCCCACGGAGACGTAGAGGCCAACTCGCCAGGAATGATGTCAAATATTACCGCCGAGATGTTAGGTTTGGTTAGGTTAGGTTATATTACGTTATAGATGTATATAAAGGTCTCACGGAGACGTAGAGGCCAACTCGCCAGGAATGTGGTCAAATATTACCGCCGAGATGTTAGGTTGGGTTAGGTTAGGTTATATTACGTTATTGATGTATATAAATGTCCCACGGAGACGTAGAAGCCAACTCGCCAGGAATGCTGTCAAATATTACCGCCGAGATGTTAGGTTGGGTTAGGTTAGGTTATATTACGTTATAGATGTATATAAAGGTCCCACGGAAACGTAGCGGCTAACTCGCCACGAATGTTGTCAAATATTTCCGCGGAGATGTTAGGTTGGGTTAGGTTAAGTTACATTACGTTATTGATGTATATAAAGGTCCCACGAAGACGTAGAGGCCAACTCGCCAGGAATGTGGTCAAATATTACCGCCGAGATGTTAGATTGGGTTAGGCTAGCTTATATTATGTTATTGATGTATATAAAGGCCCCACGGAGACGTAGAGGCCAACTCGCCAGGAATGTGGTCAAATATTACCGCCGAGATGTTAGGTTGGGTTAGGTTAGGTTATATTACGTTATTGATATATATAAATGTCCCATGGAGACATAGAAGCCAACTCGCCAGGAATGTTGTCAAATATTACCGCCGAGATGTTAGGTTGGGTTAGGTTATTTTATATTACGTTATAGATGTATATAAAGATCCCACGGAAACGTAGCGGCTAACTCGCCACGAATGTTGTCAAATATTTCCGCGCAGATGTTAGGTTGGGTTAGGTTAAGTTACATTACGTTATGGATGTATATAAAGATCCCACGAAGACGTTGATGCCAACTCGCCAGGAATGTTTTCAAATATTACCGCCGAGATGTTAGGTTGGGTTAGGTTAGGTTATATTACGTTATAGATGTATGTAAAGGTCCCACGGAGACGTAGATGCCAACTCGCCAGGAATGTTTTCAAATATTACCGCCGAGATGTTAGGTTGGGTTCGGTTAGGTTATATTACGTTATAGATGTATATAAAGTTCTCACGGAGACGTAGAGGCCAACAAGCCAGGAATGTGGTCAAATATTACCGCCGAGATGATAGATTGGGTTAGCATATGTTATATTACGTTATTAATGTATATGAAGGTCCCACGGAGACGTAGAGGCCAACTCGCCAGGAATGTGGTCAAATATTACCGCCGAGATGTTAGATTGGGTTAGGCTAGCTTATATTATGTTATTGATGTATATAAAGGCCCCACGGAGACGTAGAGGCCAACTCGCCAGGAATGTGGTCAAATATTACCGCCGAGATGTTAGGTTGGGTTAGGTTAGGTTATATTACGTTATTGATGTATATAAATGTCCCACGGAGACATAGAAGCCAACTCGCCAGGAATGTTGTCAAATATTACCGCCGAGATGTTAGGTTGGGTTAGGTTATTTTATATTACGTTATAGATGTATATAAAGATCCCACGGAAACGTAGCGGCTAACTCGCCACGAATGTTGTCAAATATTTCCGCGCAGATGTTAGGTTGGGTTAGGTTAAGTTACATTACGTTATTGATGTATATAAAGATCCCACGACGACGTAGAGGCCAACTCGCCAGGAATGTTTTCAAATATTACCGCCGAGATGATAGGTTGGGTTAGGTTAGGTTATATTACGTTATAGATGTATGTAAAGGTCCCACGGAAACGTAGAGGCCAACTCGCCAGGAATGTTGCCAATATTACCGCCGAGATGATAGGTTGGGTTAGGTTAGGTTATATTTCGTTATTGATGTGTATGAAGGTGCCACTGAGACGTAGAGGCCAACGCGCCAGGAATGATGTCAAATACTACCGCCGAGATGTTAGGTTGCGTTAGGTTAGGTTATATTACGTTATTGATGTATATAAAGGTCCCACGGAGACGTAGAGGCCAACTCGCCAGGAATGATGTCAAATATTACCGCCGAGATGTTAGGTTTGGTTAGGTTAGGTTATATTACGTTATAGATGTATATAAAGGTCTCACGGAGACGTAGAGGCCAACTCGCCAGGAATGTGGTCAAATATTACCGCCGAGATGTTAGGTTGGGTTAGGTTAGGTTATATTACGTTATTGATGTATATAAATGTCCCACGGAGACGTAGAAGCCAACTCGCCAGGAATGCTGTCAAATATTACCGCCGAGATGTTAGGTTGGGTTAGGTTAGGTTATATTACGTTATAGATGTATATAAAGGTCCCACGGAAACGTAGCGGCTAACTCGCCACGAATGTTGTCAAATATTTCCGCGGAGATGTTAGGTTGGGTTAGGTTAAGTTACATTACGTTATTGATGTATATAAAGGTCCCACGAAGACGTAGAGGCCAACTCGCCAGGAATGTGGTCAAATATTACCGCCGAGATGTTAGATTGGGTTAGGCTAGCTTATATTATGTTATTGATGTATATAAAGGCCCCACGGAGACGTAGAGGCCAACTCGCCAGGAATGTGGTCAAATATTACCGCCGAGATGTTAGGTTGGGTTAGGTTAGGTTATATTACGTTATTGATGTATATAAATGTCCCATGGAGACATAGAAGCCAACTCGCCAGGAATGTTGTCAAATATTACCGCCGAGATGTTAGGTTGGGTTAGGTTATTTTATATTACGTTATAGATGTATATAAAGATCCCACGGAAACGTAGCGGCTAACTCGCCACGAATGTTGTCAAATATTTCCGCGCAGATGTTAGGTTGGGTTAGGTTAAGTTACATTACGTTATGGATGTATATAAAGATCCCACGAAGACGTAGATGCCAACTCGCCAGGAATGTTTTCAAATATTACCGCCGAGATGTTAGGTTGGGTTAGGTTAGGTTATATTACGTTATAGATGTATGTAAAGGTCCCACGGAGACGTAGATGCCAACTCGCCAGGAATGTTTTCAAATATTACCGCCGAGATGTTAGGTTGGGTTCGGTTAGGTTATATTACGTTATAGATGTATATAAAGTTCTCACGGAGACGTAGAGGCCAACAAGCCAGGAATGTGGTCAAATATTACCGCCGAGATGATAGATTGGGTTAGCATATGTTATATTACGTTATTAATGTATATGAAGGTCCCACGGAGACGTAGAGGCCAACTCGCCAGGAATGTTTTCAAATATTACCGCCGAGATGTTAGGTTGGGTTAGGTTAGGTTATATTACGTTACTGATGTATATAAAGGTCCCACGGAGACGTAGAGGCCAACTCGCCGGGAATGTTCTCAAATGTTACCGCCGAGATGATAGGTTGGGTTAGGTTAGGTTATATTTCGTTATTCTTGTATATGAAGGTCCCTCGGAGACGTAGAGGCCAACTCGCAAGGAATGTTGTCAAATATTACCGCCGAGATGATAGGTTGGGTTAGGTTAGGTTATATTACGTTATAGATGTATGTAAATGTCCCACGGAAACGTACAGGCCAACTCGCCAGGAATGTTGTCAAATATTACCGCCGAGATGTTAGGTTGGGTTAGGTTAGGTAATATTTCGTTATTGATGTATATGAAGGTGCCACGGAGACGTAGAGGCCAACGCGCCAGGTATGTTGTCAAATATTACCGCCGAGATGTTAGGTTGGGTTAGGTTAGGTTATATTACGTTATTGATATATATAAAGTTCCCACGGAGACGGAGAAGCCAACTCGCCAGTAATGATGTCAAATACTACCGCCGAGATGTTAGGTTGGGTTAGGTTAGGTTATATTATGTTATTGATGTATATAAAGGTCCCACGGAGACGTAGAGGCCAACTCGCCAGGAATGATGTCAAATATTACCGCCGAGATGTTAGGTTGGGTTAGGTTAGGTTATATTACGTTATAGATGTATATAAAGTTCTCACGGAGACGTAGAGGCCAACAAGCCAGGAATGTTTTCAAATATATACCGCCGAGATGTTAGGTTGGATTAGGTTATGTTATATTACGTTATTGATGTATATAAAGATCCCACGGAGACGTAGAGGCCAACTCGCCAGGAATCTTGTCAAATATTATCGCCGAGATGATAGGTTGATTTAGGTTAGGTTATATTTCGTTATTGATGTATATGAAGGGCCCACGGAGACGTAGAGGCCAACTCGCCAGGTATGTTGTCAAATATTACCGCGGACATGTTGGGTTGGGTTAGGTTAAGTTATATTACGTTATTGATGTATATAAAAGTCGCACGAAGACGTAGAGGCCAACTCGCCAGGAATGTGGTCAAATATTACCGCCGAGATGTTAGATTGGGTTAGGCTAGCTTATATTATGTTATTGATGTATATAAAGGCCCCACGGAGACGTAGAGGCCAACAAGCCAGGAATGTGGTCAAATATTACCGCCGAGATGTTAGGTTGGGTTAGGTTAGGTTATATTACGTTATTGATGTATATAAATGTCCCACGGAGACGTAGAAGCCAACTCGCCAGGAATGCTGTCAAATATTACCGCCGAGATGTTAGGTTGGGTTAGGTTAGGTTATATTACGTTATAGATGTATATAAAGGTCCCACGGAAACGTAGCGGCTAATTCGCCACGAATGTTGTCAAATATTTCCGCGGAGATGTTAGGTTGGGTTAGGTTAAATTACATTACGTTATTGATGTATATAAAGGTCCCACGAAGACGTAGAGGCCAACTCGCCAGGAATGTGGTCAAATATTACCGCCGAGATGTTAGATTGGGTTAGGCTAGCTTATATTATGTTATTGATGTATATAAAGGCCCCACGGAGACGTAGAGGCCAACTCGCCAGGAATGTGGTCAAATATTACCGCCGAGATGTTAGGTTGGGTTAGGTTAGGTTATATTACGTTATTGATGTATATAAATGTCCCACGGAGACACAGAAGCCAACTCGCCAGGAATGTTGTCAAATATTACCGCCGAGATGTTAGGTTGGGTTAGGTTATTTTATATTACGTTATAGATGTATATAAAGATCCCACGGAAACGTAGCGGCTAACTCGCCACGAATGTTGTCAAATATTTCCGCGCAGATGTTAGGTTGGGTTAGGTTAAGTTACATTACGTTATTGATGTATATAAAGATCCCACGACGACGTAGAGGCCAACTCGCCAGGAATGTTTTCAAATATTACCGCCGAGATGATAGGTTGGGTTAGGTTAGGTTATATTACGTTATAGATGTATGTAAAGGTCCCACGGAAACGTAGAGGCCAACTCGCCAGGAATGTTGCCAATATTACCGCCGAGATGATAGGTTGGGTTAGGTTAGGTTATATTTCGTTATTGATGTGTATGAAGGTGCCACTGAGACGTAGAGGCCAACGCGCCAGGAATGATGTCAAATACTACCGCCGAGATGTTAGGTTGGGTTAGGTTAGGTTATATTACGTTATTGATGTATATAAAGGTCCCACGGAGACGTAGAGGCCAACTCGCCAGGAATGATGTCAAATATTACCGCCGAGATGTTAGGTTTGGTTAGGTTAGGTTATATTACGTTATAGATGTATATAAAGGTCTCACGGAGACGTAGAGGCCAACAAGCCAGGAATGTGGTCAAATATTACCGCCGAGATGTTAGATTGGGTTAGGCTAGCTTATATTATGTTATTGATGTATATAAAGGCCCCACGGAGACGTAGAGGCCAACTCGCCAGGAATGTGGTCAAATATTACCGCCGAGATGTTAGATTGGGTTAGGCTAGCTTATATTATGTTATTGATGTATATAAATGTCCCACGGAGACATAGAAGCCAACTCGCCAGGAATGTTGTCAAATATTACCGCCGAGATGTTAGGTTGGGTTAGGTTAGGTTATATTACGTTATAGATGTATATAAAGGTCCCACGGAAACGTAGCGGCTAACTCGCCACGACTGTTGTCAAACATTTCCGCGGAGATGTTAGGTTGGGTTAGGTTAAGTTACATTACGTTATTGATGTATATAAAGGTCCCACGAAGACGTAGAGGCCAACTCGCCAGGAATGTTTTCAAATATTACCGCCGAGATGATAGGTTGGGTTAGGTTAGGTTATATTACGTTATAGATGTATGTAAAGGTCCCACGGAAACGTAGAGGCCAACTCGCCAGGAATGATGTCAAATATTACCGCCGAGATGTTAGGTTGGGTTCGGTTAGGTTATATTACGTTAGAGATGTATATATAGGTCCCACGGAGACGCAGAGACCAACAAGCCAGGAATATGGTCAAATATTACCGCCGAGATGTTAGATTGGGTTAGGTTGTGTTATATTACGTTATTGATGTATATAAAGATCCCACGGAGACGTAGAGGCCAACTCGCCAGGTATGTTGTCAAATATTACCGCGGAGATGTTGGGTTGGGTTAGGTTAAGTTATATTACGTTATTGAGTTATATAAAAGTCCCACGAAGACGTAGAGGCCAACTCGCCAGGAATGTGGTCAAATATTACCGCCGAGATGTTAGATTGGGTTACGCTAGCTTATATTATGTTATTGATGTATATAAAGGCCCCACGGAGACGTAGAGGCCAACTCGCCAGGAATGTGGTCAAATATTACCGCCGAGATGTTAGGTTGGGATAGGTTAGGTTATATTACGTTATTGATGTATATAAATGTCCCACGGAGACATAGAAGCCAACTCGCCAGGAATGTTGTCAAATATTACCGCCGAGATGTTAGGTTGGGTTAGGTTAGGTTATATTACGTTATAGATGTATATAAAGGTCCCACGGAAACGTAGCGGCTAACTCGCCACGACTGTTGTCAAACATTTCCGCGGAGATGTTAGGTTGGGTTAGGTTAAGTTACATTACGTTATTGATGTATATAAAGGTCCCACGAAGACGTAGAGGCCAACTCGCCAGGAATGTTTTCAAATATTACCGCCGAGATGATAGGTTGGGTTAGGTTAGGTTATATTTCGTTATTGATGTGTATGAAGGTGCCACTGAGACGTAGAGGCCAACGCGCCAGGAATGATGTCAAATACTACCGCCGAGATGTTAGGTTGGGTTAGGTTAGGTTATATTACGTTATTGATGTATATAAAGGTCCCACGGAGACGTAGAGGCCAACTCGCCAGGAATGATGTCAAATATTACCGCCGAGATGTTAGGTTTGGTTAGGTTAGGTTATATTACGTTATAGATGTATATAAAGGTCTCACGGAGACGTAGAGGCCAACAAGCCAGGAATGTGGTCAAATATTACCGCCGAGATGTTAGATTGGGTTAGGCTAGCTTATATTATGTTATTGATGTATATAAAGGCCCCACGGAGACGTAGAGGCCAACTCGCCAGGAATGTGGTCAAATATTACCGCCGAGATGTTAGATTGGGTTAGGCTAGCTTATATTATGTTATTGATGTATATAAATGTCCCACGGAGACATAGAAGCCAACTCGCCAGGAATGTTGTCAAATATTACCGCCGAGATGTTAGGTTGGGTTAGGTTAGGTTATATTACGTTATAGATGTATATAAAGGTCCCACGGAAACGTAGCGGCTAACTCGCCACGACTGTTGTCAAACATTTCCGCGGAGATGTTAGGTTGGGTTAGGTTAAGTTACATTACGTTATTGATGTATATAAAGGTCCCACGAAGACGTAGAGGCCAACTCGCCAGGAATGTTTTCAAATATTACCGCCGAGATGATAGGTTGGGTTAGGTTAGGTTATATTACGTTATAGATGTATGTAAAGGTCCCACGGAAACGTAGAGGCCAACTCGCCAGGAATGATGTCAAATATTACCGCCGAGATGTTAGGTTGGGTTCGGTTAGGTTATATTACGTTAGAGATGTATATATAGGTCCCACGGAGACGCAGAGACCAACAAGCCAGGAATATGGTCAAATATTACCGCCGAGATGTTAGATTGGGTTAGGTTGTGTTATATTACGTTATTGATGTATATAAAGATCCCACGGAGACGTAGAGGCCAACTCGCCAGGTATGTTGTCAAATATTACCGCGGAGATGTTGGGTTGGGTTAGGTTAAGTTATATTACGTTATTGAGTTATATAAAAGTCCCACGAAGACGTAGAGGCCAACTCGCCAGGAATGTGGTCAAATATTACCGCCGAGATGTTAGATTGGGTTACGCTAGCTTATATTATGTTATTGATGTATATAAAGGCCCCACGGAGACGTAGAGGCCAACTCGTCAGGAATGTGGTCAAATATTACCGCCGAGATGTTAGGTTGGGTTAGGTTAGGTTATATTACGTTATTGATGTATATAAATGTCCCACGGAGACATAGAAGCCAACTCGCCAGGAATGTTGTCAAATATTACCGCCGAGATGTTAGGTTGGGTTAGGTTAGGTTATATTACGTTATAGATGTATATAAAGGTCCCACGGAAACGTAGCGGCTAACTCGCCACGACTGTTGTCAAACATTTCCGCGGAGATGTTAGGTTGGGTTAGGTTAAGTTACATTACGTTATTGATGTATATAAAGGTCCCACGAAGACGTAGAGGCCAACTCGCCAGGAATGTTTTCAAATATTACCGCCGAGATGATAGGTTGGGTTAGGTTAGGTTATATTACGTTATAGATGTATGTAAAGGTCCCACGGAAACGTAGAGGCCAACTCGCCAGGAATGATGTCAAATATTACCGCCGAGATGTTAGGTTGGGTTCGGTTAGGTTATATTACGTTAGAGATGTATATATAGGTCCCACGGAGACGCAGAGACCAACAAGCCAGGAATATGGTCAAATATTACCGCCGAGATGTTAGATTGGGTTAGGTTGTGTTATATTACGTTATTGATGTATATAAAGATCCCACGGAGACGTAGAGGCCAACTCGCCAGGTATGTTGTCAAATATTACCGCGGAGATGTTGGGTTGGGTTAGGTTAAGTTATATTACGTTATTGAGTTATATAAAAGTCCCACGAAGACGTAGAGGCCAACTCGCCAGGAATGTGGTCAAATATTACCGCCGAGATGTTAGATTGGGTTACGCTAGCTTATATTATGTTATTGATGTATATAAAGGCCCCACGGAGACGTAGAGGCCAACTCGCCAGGAATGTGGTCAAATATTACCGCCGAGATGTTAGGTTGGGTTAGGTTAGGTTATATTACGTTATTGATGTATATAAATGTCCCACGGAGACATAGAAGCCAACTCGCCAGGAATGTTGTCAAATATTACCGCCGAGATGTTAGGTTGGGTTAGGTTAGGTTATATTACGTTATAGATGTATATAAAGGTCCCACGGAAACGTAGCGGCTAACTCGCCACGACTGTTGTCAAACATTTCCGCGGAGATGTTAGGTTGGGTTAGGTTAGGTTACCTTACGTTATAGATGTATATAAAGGTCTCACGGGGACGTAGAGGTCAACAAGCCAGGAATGTTGTGAAATATTACCGCCGAGATGATAGGTTGGGATAGGTTAGGTTATATTACGTTATAGATGTATATAAAGGTCCCACGGAGACGTAGAGGCCAACAAGCCAGGAATGTGGTCAAATATTACCGCCGAGATGCTAGGTTGTGTTAGGTTAGGTTATATTACGTTATTGATGTATATAAAGGTCCCACGGAGACGTAGAGGCCAACTCGCCAGGAATGATGTCAAATATTACCGCCGAGATGTTAGGTTTGGTTAGGTTAGGTTATATTACGTTATAGATGTATATAAAGGTCTCACGGAGACGTAGAGGCCAACAAGCCAGGAATGTGGTCAAATATTACCGCCGAGATGTTAGGTTGGGTTAGGTTAGGTTATATTACGTTATAGATGTATATAAAGGTCCCACGGTAACGTAGCGGCTAACTCGCCACGAATGTTGTCAAATATTTCCGCGGAGATGTTAGGTTGGGTTAGGTTAAGTTACATTACGTTATTGATGTATATAAAGGTCCCACGAAGACGTAGAGGCCAACTCGCCAGGAATGTGGTCAAATATTACCGCCGAGATGTTAGATTGGGTTAGGCTAGCTTATATTATGTTATTGATGTATATAAAGGGCCCACGGAGACGTAGAGGCCAACTCGCCAGGAATGTGGTCAAATATTACCGCCGAGATGTTAGGTTGGGTTAGGTTAGGTTATATTACGTTATTGATGTATATAAATGTCCCACGGAGACATAGAAGCCAACTCGCCAGGAATGTTGTCAAATATTACCGCCGAGATGTTAGGTTGGGTTAGGTTAGGTTATATTACGTTATAGATGTATATAAAGGTCCCACGGAAACGTAGCGGCTAACTCGCCACGACTGTTGTCAAACATTTCCGCGGAGATGTTAGGTTGGGTTAGGTTAAGTTACATTACGTTATTGATGTATATAAAGGTCCCACGAAGACGTAGAGGCCAACTCGCCAGGAATGTTTTCAAATATTACCGCCGAGATGATAGGTTGGGTTAGGTTAGGTTATATTACGTTATAGATGTATGTAAAGGTCCCACGGAAACGTAGAGGCCAACTCGCCAGGAATGATGTCAAATATTACCGCCGAGATGTTAGGTTGGGTTCGGTTAGGTTATATTACGTTAGAGATGTATATATAGGTCCCACGGAGACGCAGAGACCAACAAGCCAGGAATATGGTCAAATATTACCGCCGAGATGTTAGATTGGGTTAGGTTGTGTTATATTACGTTATTGATGTATATAAAGATCCCACGGAGACGTAGAGGCCAACTCGCCAGGTATGTTGTCAAATATTACCGCGGAGATGTTGGGTTGGGTTAGGTTAAGTTATATTACGTTATTGAGTTATATAAAAGTCCCACGAAGACGTAGAGGCCAACTCGCCAGGAATGTGGTCAAATATTACCGCCGAGATGTTAGATTGGGTTACGCTAGCTTATATTATGTTATTGATGTATATAAAGGCCCCACGGAGACGTAGAGGCCAACTCGCCAGGAATGTGGTCAAATATTACCGCCGAGATGTTAGGTTGGGTTAGGTTAGGTTATATTACGTTATTGATGTATATAAATGTCCCATGGAGACATAGAAGCCAACTCGCCAGGAATGTTGTCAAATATTACCGCCGAGATGTTAGGTTGGGTTAGGTTAGGTTATATTACGTTATAGATGTATATAAAGGTCCCACGGAAACGTAGCGGCTAACTCGCCACGACTGTTGTCAAACATTTCCGCGGAGATGTTAGTTTGGGTTAGGTTAAGTTACATTACGTTATTGATGTATATAAAGGTCCCACGAAGACGTAGAGGCCAACTCGCCAGGAATGTTTTCAAATATTACCGCCGAGATGATAGGTTGGGTTAAGTTACGTTATATTACGTTATTGATGTATACGAGGGTTACACGGAGACGTAGAGGCCAACTCGCCAAGAATGTTTTCAAATATTACTGCCGAGATGTTAGGTTGGGTTGGGTTAGGTTACCTTACGTTATAGATGTATATAAAGGTCTCACGGAGACGTAGAGGTCAACAAGCCAGGAATGTTGTGAAATATTACCGCCGAGATGATAGGTTGGGATAGGTTAGATTATATTACGTTATAGATGTATATAAAGGTTTCAAATATTACTGCCGAGATGTTAGTTTGGGTTAGGTTAGGTTACCTTACGTTATAGATGTATATAAAGGTCTCACGGAGACGTAGAGGTCAACAAGCCAGGAATGTTGTGAAATATTACCGCCGAGATGATAGGTTGGGATAGGTTAGGTTATATTACGTTATAGATGTATATAAAGGTCCCACGGAGACGTAGAGGCCAACAAGCCAGGAATGTGGTCAAATATTACCGCCGAGATGCTAGGTTGTGTTAGGTTAGGTTATATTACGTTATTGATGTATATAAAGGTCCCACGGAGACGTAGAGGCCAACTCGCCAGGAATGATGTCAAATATTACCGCCGAGATGTTAGGTTTGGTTAGGTTAGGTTATATTACGTTATAGATGTATATAAAGGTCTCACGGAGACGTAGAGGCCAACAAGCCAGGAATGTGGTCAAATATTACCGCCGAGATGTTAGGTTGGGTTAGGTTAGGTTATATTACGTTATAGATGTATATAAAGGTCCCACGGTAACGTAGCGGCTAACTCGCCACGAATGTTGTCAAATATTTCCGCGGAGATGTTAGGTTGGGTTAGGTTAAGTTACATTACGTTATTGATGTATATAAAGGTCCCACGAAGACGTAGAGGCCAACTCGCCAGGAATGTGGTCAAATATTACCGCCGAGATGTTAGATTGGGTTAGGCTAGCTTATATTATGTTATTGATGTATATAAAGGCCCCACGGAGACGTAGAGGCCAACTCGCCAGGAATGTGGTCAAATATTACCGCCGAGATGTTAGGTTGGGTTAGGTTAGGTTATATTACGTTATTGATGTATATAAATGTCCCACGGAGACATAGAAGCCAACTCGCCAGGAATGTTGTCAAATATTACCGCCGAGATGTTAGGTTGGGTTAGGTTAGGTTATATTACGTTATAGATGTATATAAAGGTCCCACGGAAACGTAGCGGCTAACTCGCCACGAATGTTGTCAAACATTTCCGCGGAGATGTTAGGTTGGGTTAGGTTAAGTTACATTACGTTATTGATGTATATAAAGGTCCCACGAAGACGTAGAGGCCAACTCGCCAGGAATGTTTTCAAATATTACCGCCGAGATGATAGGTTGGGTTAGGTTAGGTTATATTACGTTATAGATGTATGTAAAGGTCCCACGGAAACGTAGAGGCCAACTCGCCAGGAATGATGTCAAATATTACCGCCGAGATGTTAGGTTTGGTTAGGTTAGGTTATATTACGTTATAGATGTATATAAAGGTCTCACGGAGACGTAGAGGCCAACAAGCCAGGAATGTGGTCAAATATTACCGCCGAGATGCTAGATTGGGTTAGGTTAGGTTATATTACGTTATTAATGTATATGAAGGTCCCACGGAGACGTAGAGGCCAACTCGCCAGGAATGATGTCAAATATTACCGCCGAGATGTGAGGCTGGGTTAGGTTAGGTTCTATTACGTTATTGATGTATATAAAGGTCCCACGGAGACGTAGATGCCAACTCGCCAGGAATGTTTTCAAATATTACCGCCGAGATGTTAGGTTGGGTTCGGTTAGGTTATATTACGTTATAGATGTATATATAGGTCCCACGGAGACGCAGAGACCAACAAGCCAGGAATATGGTCAAATATTACCGCCGAGATGTTAGATTGGGTTAGGTTATGTTATATTACGTTATTGATGTATATAAAGATCCCACGGAGACGTAGAGGCCAACTCGCCAGGTATGTTGTCAAATATTACCGCGGAGATGTTGGGTTGGGTTAGGTTAAGTTATATTACGTTATTGAGTTATATAAAAGTCCCACGAAGACGTAGAGGCCAACTCGCCAGGAATGTGGTCAAATATTACCGCCGAGATGTTAGATTGGGTTACGCTAGCATATATTATGTTATTGATGTATATAAAGGCCCCACGGAGACGTAGAAGCCAACTCGCCAGGTATGTGGTCAAATATTACCGCCGAGATGTTAGGTTGGGTTAGGTTAGGTTATATTACATTATTGATGTATATAAAGGTCCCACGGAGACATAGAAGCCAACTCGCCAGGAATGTTGTCAAATATTACCGCCGAGATGTTAGGTTGGGTTAGGTTAGGTTATATTACGTTATAGATGTATATAAAGGTCCCACGGAAACGTAGCGGCTAACTCGCCACGAATGTTGTCAAATATTTCCGCGGAGATGTTAGGTTGGGTTAGGTTAAGTTACATTACGTTATTGATGTATATAAAGGTCCCACGAAGACGTAGAGGCCAACTCGCCAGGAATGTTTTCAAATATTACCGCCGAGATGATAGGTTGGGTTAAGTTACGTTATATTACGTTGTTGATGTATACGAGGGTTACACGGAGACGTAGAGGCCAACTCGCCAAGAATGTTTTCAAATATTACTGCCGAGATGTTAGGTTGGGTTAGGTTAGGTTACCTTACGTTATAGATGTATATAAAGGTCTAACGGAGACGTAGAGGTCAACAAGCCAGGAATGTTGTGAAATATTACCGCCGAGATGATAGGTTGGGATAGGTTAGGTTATATTACGTTATAGATGTATATAAAGGTCCCACGGAGACGTAGAGGCCAACAAGCCAGGAATGTGGTCAAATATTACCGCCGAGATGCTAGGTTGTGTTAGGTTAGGTTATATTACGTTATTGATGTATATAAAGGTCCCACGGAGACGTAGAGGCCAACTCGCCAGGAATGATGTCAAATATTACCGCCGAGATGTTAGGTTTGGTTAGGTTAGGTTATATTACGTTATAGATGTATATAAAGGTCTCACGGAGACGTAGAGGCCAACAAGCCAGGAATGTGGTCAAATATTACCGCCGAGATGTTAGGTTGGGTTAGGTTAGGTTATATTACGTTATAGATGTATATAAAGGTCCCACGGTAACGTAGCGGCTAACTCGCCACGAATGTTGTCAAATATTTCCGCGGAGATGTTAGGTTGGGTTAGGTTAAGTTACATTACGCTATTGATGTATATAAAGGTCCCACGAAGACGTAGAGGCCAACTCGCAAGGAATGTGGTCAAATATTACCGCCGAGATGTTAGATTGGGTTAGGCTAGCTTATATTATGTTATTGATGTATATAAAGGCCCCACGGAGACGTAGAGGCCAACTCGCCAGGAATGTGGTCAAATATTACCGCCGAGATGTTAGGTTGGGTTAGGTTAGGTTATATTACGTTATTGATGTATATAAATGTCCCACGGAGACATAGAAGCCAACTCGCCAGGAATGTTGTCAAATATTACCGCCGAGATGTTAGGTTGGGTTAGGTTAGGTTATATTACGTTATAGATGTATATAAAGGTCCCACGGAAACGTAGCGGCTAACTCGCCACGACTGTTGTCAAACATTTCCGCGGAGATGTTAGGTTGGGTTAGGTTAAGTTACATTACGTTATTGATGTATATAAAGGTCCCACGAAGACGTAGAGGCCAACTCGCCAGGAATGTTTTCAAATATTACCGCCGAGATGATAGGTTGGGTTAAGTTACGTTATATTACGTTATTGATGTATACGAGGGTTACACGGAGACGTAGAGGCCAACTCGCCAAGAATGTTTTCAAATATTACTGCCGAGATGTTAGGTTGGGTTGGGTTAGGTTACCTTACGTTATAGATGTATATAAAGGTCTCACGGAGACGTAGAGGTCAACAAGCCAGGAATGTTGTGAAATATTACCGCCGAGATGATATGTTGGGATAGGTTAGATTATATTACGTTATAGATGTATATAAAGGTTTCAAATATTACTGCCGAGATGTTAGTTTGGGTTAGGTTAGGTTACCTTACGTTATAGATGTATATAAAGGTCTCACGGAGACGTAGAGGTCAACAAGCCAGGAATGTTGTGAAATATTACCGCCGAGATGATAGGTTGGGATAGGTTAGGTTATATTACGTTATAGATGTATATAAAGGTCCCACGGAGACGTAGAGGCCAACAAGCCAGGAATGTGGTCAAATATTACCGCCGAGATGCTAGGTTGTGTTAGGTTAGGTTATATTACGTTATTGATGTATATAAAGGTCCCACGGAGACGTAGAGGCCAACTCGCCAGGAATGATGTCAAATATTACCGCCGAGATGTTAGGTTTGGTTAGGTTAGGTTATATTACGTTATAGATGTATATAAAGGTCTCACGGAGACGTAGAGGCCAACAAGCCAGGAATGTGGTCAAATATTACCGCCGAGATGTTAGGTTGGGTTAGGTTAGGTTATATTACGTTATAGATGTATATAAAGGTCCCACGGTAACGTAGCGGCTAACTCGCCACGAATGTTGTCAAATATTTCCGCGGAGATGTTAGGTTGGGTTAGGTTAAGTTACATTACGTTATTGATGTATATAAAGGTCCCACGAAGACGTAGAGGCCAACTCGCCAGGAATGTGGTCAAATATTACCGCCGAGATGTTAGATTGGGTTAGGCTAGCTTATATTATGTTATTGATGTATATAAAGGCCCCACGGAGACGTAGAGGCCAACTCGCCAGGAATGTGGTCAAATATTACCGCCGAGATGTTAGGTTGGGTTAGGTTAGGTTATATTACGTTATTGATGTATATAAATGTCCCACGGAGACATAGAAGCCAACTCGCCAGGAATGTTGTCAAATATTACCGCCGAGATGTTAGGTTGGGTTAGGTTAGGTTATATTACGTTATAGATGTATATAAAGGTCCCACGGAAACGTAGCGGCTAACTCGCCACGAATGTTGTCAAACATTTCCGCGGAGATGTTAGGTTGGGTTAGGTTAAGTTACATTACGTTATTGATGTATATAAAGGTCCCACGAAGACGTAGAGGCCAACTCGCCAGGAATGTTTTCAAATATTACCGCCGAGATGATAGGTTGGGTTAGGTTAGGTTATATTACGTTATAGATGTATGTAAAGGTCCCACGGAAACGTAGAGGCCAACTCGCCAGGAATGATGTCAAATATTACCGCCGAGATGTTAGGTTTGGTTAGGTTAGGTTATATTACGTTATAGATGTATATAAAGGTCTCACGGAGACGTAGAGGCCAACAAGCCAGGAATGTGGTCAAATATTACCGCCGAGATGCTAGATTGGGTTAGGTTAGGTTATATTACGTTATTAATGTATATGAAGGTCCCACGGAGACGTAGAGGCCAACTCGCCAGGAATGATGTCAAATATTACCGCCGAGATGTGAGGCTGGGTTAGGTTAGGTTCTATTACGTTATTGATGTATATAAAGGTCCCACGGAGACGTAGATGCCAACTCGCCAGGAATGTTTTCAAATATTACCGCCGAGATGTTAGGTTGGGTTCGGTTAGGTTATATTACGTTATAGATGTATATATAGGTCCCACGGAGACGCAGAGACCAACAAGCCAGGAATATGGTCAAATATTACCGCCGAGATGTTAGATTGGGTTAGGTTATGTTATATTACGTTATTGATGTATATAAAGATCCCACGGAGACGTAGAGGCCAACTCGCCAGGTATGTTGTCAAATATTACCGCGGAGATGTTGGGTTGGGTTAGGTTAAGTTATATTACGTTATTGAGTTATATAAAAGTCCCACGAAGACGTAGAGGCCAACTCGCCAGGAATGTGGTCAAATATTACCGCCGAGATGTTAGATTGGGTTACGCTAGCATATATTATGTTATTGATGTATATAAAGGCCCCACGGAGACGTAGAAGCCAACTCGCCAGGTATGTGGTCAAATATTACCGCCGAGATGTTAGGTTGGGTTAGGTTAGGTTATATTACATTATTGATGTATATAAAGGTCCCACGGAGACATAGAAGCCAACTCGCCAGGAATGTTGTCAAATATTACCGCCGAGATGTTAGGTTGGGTTAGGTTAGGTTATATTACGTTATAGATGTATATAAAGGTCCCACGGAAACGTAGCGGCTAACTCGCCACGAATGTTGTCAAATATTTCCGCGGAGATGTTAGGTTGGGTTAGGTTAAGTTACATTACGTTATTGATGTATATAAAGGTCCCACGAAGACGTAGAGGCCAACTCGCCAGGAATGTTTTCAAATATTACCGCCGAGATGATAGGTTGGGTTAGGTTAGGTTATATTACGTTATAGATGTATGTAAAGGTCCCACGGAAACGTAGAGGCCAACTCGCCAGGAATGATGTCAAATATTACCGCCGAGATGTTAGGTTTGGTTAGGTTAGGTTATATTACGTTATAGATGTATATAAAGGTCTCACGGAGACGTAGAGGCCAACAAGCCAGGAATGTGGTCAAATATTACCGCCGAGATGCTAGATTGGGTTAGGTTAGGTTATATTACGTTATTAATGTATATGAAGGTCCCACGGAGACGTAGAGGCCAACTCGCCAGGAATGATGTCAAATATTACCGCCGAGATGTGAGGCTGGGTTAGGTTAGGTTCTATTACGTTATTGATGTATATAAAGGTCCCACGGAGACGTAGATGCCAACTCGCCAGGAATGTTTTCAAATATTACCGCCGAGATGTTAGGTTGGGTTCGGTTAGGTTATATTACGTTATAGATGTATATATAGGTCCCACGGAGACGCAGAGACCAACAAGCCAGGAATATGGTCAAATATTACCGCCGAGATGTTAGATTGGGTTAGGTTATGTTATATTACGTTATTGATGTATATAAAGATCCCACGGAGACGTAGAGGCCAACTCGCCAGGTATGTTGTCAAATATTACCGCGGAGATGTTGGGTTGGGTTAGGTTAAGTTATATTACGTTATTGAGTTATATAAAAGTCCCACGAAGACGTAGAGGCCAACTCGCCAGGAATGTGGTCAAATATTACCGCCGAGATGTTAGATTGGGTTACGCTAGCATATATTATGTTATTGATGTATATAAAGGCCCCACGGAGACGTAGAAGCCAACTCGCCAGGTATGTTGTCAAATATTACCGCCGAGATGTTAGGTTGGGTTAGGTTAGGTTATATTACATTATTGATGTATATAAAGGTCCCACGGAGACATAGAAGCCAACTCGCCAGGAATGTTGTCAAATATTACCGCCGAGATGTTAGGTTGGGTTAGGTTAGGTTATATTACGTTATAGATGTATATAAAGGTCCCACGGAAACGTAGCGGCTAACTCGCCACGAATGTTGTCAAATATTTCCGCGGAGATGTTAGGTTGGGTTAGGTTAAGTTACATTACGTTATTGATGTATATAAAGGTCCCACGAAGACGTAGAGGCCAACTCGCCAGGAATGTTTTCAAATATTACCGCCGAGATGATAGGTTGGGTTAAGTTACGTTATATTACGTTGTTGATGTATACGAGGGTTACACGGAGACGTAGAGGCCAACTCGCCAAGAATGTTTTCAAATATTACTGCCGAGATGTTAGGTTGGGTTAGGTTAGGTTACCTTACGTTATAGATGTATATAAAGGTCTAACGGAGACGTAGAGGTCAACAAGCCAGGAATGTTGTGAAATATTACCGCCGAGATGATAGGTTGGGATAGGTTAGGTTATATTACGTTATAGATGTATATAAAGGTCCCACGGAGACGTAGAGGCCAACAAGCCAGGAATGTGGTCAAATATTACCGCCGAGATGCTAGGTTGTGTTAGGTTAGGTTATATTACGTTATTGATGTATATAAAGGTCCCACGGAGACGTAGAGGCCAACTCGCCAGGAATGATGTCAAATATTACCGCCGAGATGTTAGGTTTGGTTAGGTTAGGTTATATTACGTTATAGATGTATATAAAGGTCTCACGGAGACGTAGAGGCCAACAAGCCAGGAATGTGGTCAAATATTACCGCCGAGATGTTAGGTTGGGTTAGGTTAGGTTATATTACGTTATAGATGTATATAAAGGTCCCACGGTAACGTAGCGGCTAACTCGCCACGAATGTTGTCAAATATTTCCGCGGAGATGTTAGGTTGGGTTAGGTTAAGTTACATTACGCTATTGATGTATATAAAGGTCCCACGAAGACGTAGAGGCCAACTCGCAAGGAATGTGGTCAAATATTACCGCCGAGATGTTAGATTGGGTTAGGCTAGCTTATATTATGTTATTGATGTATATAAAGGCCCCACGGAGACGTAGAGGCCAACTCGCCAGGAATGTGGTCAAATATTACCGCCGAGATGTTAGGTTGGGTTAGGTTAGGTTATATTACGTTATTGATGTATATAAATGTCCCACGGAGACATAGAAGCCAACTCGCCAGGAATGTTGTCAAATATTACCGCCGAGATGTTAGGTTGGGTTAGGTTAGGTTATATTACGTTATAGATGTATATAAAGGTCCCACGGAAACGTAGCGGCTAACTCGCCACGACTGTTGTCAAACATTTCCGCGGAGATGTTAGGTTGGGTTAGGTTAAGTTACATTACGTTATTGATGTATATAAAGGTCCCACGAAGACGTAGAGGCCAACTCGCCAGGAATGTTTTCAAATATTACCGCCGAGATGATAGGTTGGGTTAAGTTACGTTATATTACGTTATTGATGTATACGAGGGTTACACGGAGACGTAGAGGCCAACTCGCCAAGAATGTTTTCAAATATTACTGCCGAGATGTTAGGTTGGGTTGGGTTAGGTTACCTTACGTTATAGATGTATATAAAGGTCTCACGGAGACGTAGAGGTCAACAAGCCAGGAATGTTGTGAAATATTACCGCCGAGATGATAGGTTGGGATAGGTTAGATTATATTACGTTATAGATGTATATAAAGGTTTCAAATATTACTGCCGAGATGTTAGTTTGGGTTAGGTTAGGTTACCTTACGTTATAGATGTATATAAAGGTCTCACGGAGACGTAGAGGTCAACAAGCCAGGAATGTTGTGAAATATTACCGCCGAGATGATAGGTTGGGATAGGTTAGGTTATATTACGTTATAGATGTATATAAAGGTCCCACGGAGACGTAGAGGCCAACAAGCCAGGAATGTGGTCAAATATTACCGCCGAGATGCTAGGTTGTGTTAGGTTAGGTTATATTACGTTATTGATGTATATAAAGGTCCCACGGAGACGTAGAGGCCAACTCGCCAGGAATGATGTCAAATATTACCGCCGAGATGTTAGGTTTGGTTAGGTTAGGTTATATTACGTTATAGATGTATATAAAGGTCTCACGGAGACGTAGAGGCCAACAAGCCAGGAATGTGGTCAAATATTACCGCCGAGATGTTAGGTTGGGTTAGGTTAGGTTATATTACGTTATAGATGTATATAAAGGTCCCACGGTAACGTAGCGGCTAACTCGCCACGAATGTTGTCAAATATTTCCGCGGAGATGTTAGGTTGGGTTAGGTTAAGTTACATTACGTTATTGATGTATATAAAGGTCCCACGAAGACGTAGAGGCCAACTCGCCAGGAATGTGGTCAAATATTACCGCCGAGATGTTAGATTGGGTTAGGCTAGCTTATATTATGTTATTGATGTATATAAAGGCCCCACGGAGACGTAGAGGCCAACTCGCCAGGAATGTGGTCAAATATTACCGCCGAGATGTTAGGTTGGGTTAGGTTAGGTTATATTACGTTATTGATGTATATAAATGTCCCACGGAGACATAGAAGCCAACTCGCCAGGAATGTTGTCAAATATTACCGCCGAGATGTTAGGTTGGGTTAGGTTAGGTTATATTACGTTATAGATGTATATAAAGGTCCCACGGAAACGTAGCGGCTAACTCGCCACGAATGTTGTCAAACATTTCCGCGGAGATGTTAGGTTGGGTTAGGTTAAGTTACATTACGTTATTGATGTATATAAAGGTCCCACGAAGACGTAGAGGCCAACTCGCCAGGAATGTTTTCAAATATTACCGCCGAGATGATAGGTTGGGTTAGGTTAGGTTATATTACGTTATAGATGTATGTAAAGGTCCCACGGAAACGTAGAGGCCAACTCGCCAGGAATGATGTCAAATATTACCGCCGAGATGTTAGGTTTGGTTAGGTTAGGTTATATTACGTTATAGATGTATATAAAGGTCTCACGGAGACGTAGAGGCCAACAAGCCAGGAATGTGGTCAAATATTACCGCCGAGATGCTAGATTGGGTTAGGTTAGGTTATATTACGTTATTAATGTATATGAAGGTCCCACGGAGACGTAGAGGCCAACTCGCCAGGAATGATGTCAAATATTACCGCCGAGATGTGAGGCTGGGTTAGGTTAGGTTCTATTACGTTATTGATGTATATAAAGGTCCCACGGAGACGTAGATGCCAACTCGCCAGGAATGTTTTCAAATATTACCGCCGAGATGTTAGGTTGGGTTCGGTTAGGTTATATTACGTTATAGATGTATATATAGGTCCCACGGAGACGCAGAGACCAACAAGCCAGGAATATGGTCAAATATTACCGCCGAGATGTTAGATTGGGTTAGGTTATGTTATATTACGTTATTGATGTATATAAAGATCCCACGGAGACGTAGAGGCCAACTCGCCAGGTATGTTGTCAAATATTACCGCGGAGATGTTGGGTTGGGTTAGGTTAAGTTATATTACGTTATTGAGTTATATAAAAGTCCCACGAAGACGTAGAGGCCAACTCGCCAGGAATGTGGTCAAATATTACCGCCGAGATGTTAGATTGGGTTACGCTAGCATATATTATGTTATTGATGTATATAAAGGCCCCACGGAGACGTAGAAGCCAACTCGCCAGGTATGTGGTCAAATATTACCGCCGAGATGTTAGGTTGGGTTAGGTTAGGTTATATTACATTATTGATGTATATAAAGGTCCCACGGAGACATAGAAGCCAACTCGCCAGGAATGTTGTCAAATATTACCGCCGAGATGTTAGGTTGGGTTAGGTTAGGTTATATTACGTTATAGATGTATATAAAGGTCCCACGGAAACGTAGCGGCTAACTCGCCACGAATGTTGTCAAATATTTCCGCGGAGATGTTAGGTTGGGTTAGGTTAAGTTACATTACGTTATTGATGTATATAAAGGTCCCACGAAGACGTAGAGGCCAACTCGCCAGGAATGTTTTCAAATATTACCGCCGAGATGATAGGTTGGGTTAAGTTACGTTATATTACGTTGTTGATGTATACGAGGGTTACACGGAGACGTAGAGGCCAACTCGCCAAGAATGTTTTCAAATATTACTGCCGAGATGTTAGGTTGGGTTAGGTTAGGTTACCTTACGTTATAGATGTATATAAAGGTCTAACGGAGACGTAGAGGTCAACAAGCCAGGAATGTTGTGAAATATTACCGCCGAGATGATAGGTTGGGATAGGTTAGGTTATATTACGTTATAGATGTATATAAAGGTCCCACGGAGACGTAGAGGCCAACAAGCCAGGAATGTGGTCAAATATTACCGCCGAGATGCTAGATTGGGTTAGGTTAGGTTATATTTCGTTATTGATGTATATGAAGGTCCCTCGGAGACTTAGCGGACAACTCGCCAGGAATGTTGTCGAATATTACCGCCGAGATGATAGGTTGGGTTAGGTTAGGTTATATTTCGTTATTGATGTATATGAAGGTGCCACGGAGACGTAGAGGCCAACGCGCCAGGTATGTTGTCAAATAGTACCGCCGAGATGTTAGGTTGGGTTAGGTTATGTTATATTACGTTATTGATATATATAAAGTTCCCACGGAGGCGGAGAAGCCAACTCGCCAGGAATGTGGTCAAATATTACCGCCGAGATGTTAGATTGGGTTAGGTTATGTTGTATTACGTTATTGATGTATATAAAGATCCCACGGAGACGTAGAGGCCAACTAGCCAGGAATCTTGTCAAATATTATCTCCGAGATGATAGGTTGATTTAGGTTAGGTTATATTTCGTTATTGATGTATATGAAGGGCCCACGGAGACGTAGAGGCCAACTCGCCAGGTATGTTGTCAAATATTACAGCCGAGATGTTAGGTTGGGTTAGGTTAGGTTATATTACGTTATAGATGTATATAAACGTCTCACGGAGACGTAGAGGCCAACAAGCCAGGAATGTGGTCAAATATTACCGCCGAGATGCTAGATTGGGTTAGGTTAGGTTATATTACGTTATTGATGTATATGAAGGTCCCACGGAGACGTAGAGACCAACTCGCAAGGAATGTTTTCAAATATTACCGCCGAGATGTTAGGTTGGGTTAGGTTAGGTTTTATTACGTTATTGATGTATATGAAGGTCAAACGGAGACGTAGAGGCCAACTCGCCAGGAATGTTGTGAAATATTACCGCCGAGATGATAGGTTGGGTTAGGTTAGGTTATATTACTTTATAGATGTATATAAAGGCCCCACGGAGACGTAGAGGCCGACAAGCCAGGAATGTGGTCAAATATTACCGCCGAGATGCTAGATTGGGTTAGGTTAAGTTATATATCGTTATTGATGTATATGAAGGTCCCTCGGAGACGTAGAGGCCAACTCGCAAGGAATGTTGTCAAATATTACCGCCGAGATGATAGGTTGGGTTAGGTTAGGTTATCTTACGTTATAGATGTATATAAAGGTCTCACGGAGACGTAGAGGTCAACAAGCCAGGAATGTGGTCAAATATTACCGCCGAGATGCTAGATTGGGTTAGGTTAGGTTATATTACGTTATTGATGTATGTGAAGGTCCCACGGAGACGTAGAGGCCAACTCGCCAGGAATGTTGTCAAATATTACCGCCGAGATGTTAGGTTGGGTTAGGTTAGGTTTTATAACGTTATTGATGTATATGAAGGTCAAACGGAGACATAGAAGCCAACTCGCCAGGAATGTTGGCAAATATTACCGCCGTGATGTTAGGTTGGGTTAGGTTAGGTTATATTACGTTATAGATGTATATAAAGGTCCCACGGAAACGTAGCGGCTAACTCGCCACGAATGTTGTCAAATATTTCCGCGGAGATGTTAGGTTGGGTTAGGTTAAGTTACATTACGTTATTGATGTATATAAAGGTCCCACGAAGACGTAGAGGCCAACTCGCCAGGAATGTTTTCAAATATTACCGCCGAGATGATAGGTTGGGTTAAGTTACGTTATATTACGTTATTGATGTATACGAGGGTTACACGGAGACGTAGAGGCCAACAAGCCAGGAATGTGGTCAAATATTACCCCCGAGATGTTAGATTGGGTTAGGTTAGGTTATATTACGTTATTGATGTATATAAAGGTCCCACGGAGACATAGAAGCCAACTCGCCAGGAATGTTGTCAAATATTACCGCCGAGATGTTAGGTTGGGTTAGGTTAGGTTATATTACGTTATAGATGTATATAAAGGTCCCACGGAAACGTAGCGGCTAACTCGCCACGAATGTTGTCAAATATTTCCGCGGAGATGTTAGGTTGGGTTAGGTTAAGTTACATTACGTTATTGATGTATATAAAGGTCCCACGAAGACGTAGAGGCCAACTCGCCAGGAATGTTTTCAAATATTACCGCCGAGATGATAGGTTGGGTTAGGTTAGGTTATATTACGTTATAGATGTATGTAAAGGTCCCACGGAAACGTAGAGGCCAACTCGCCAGGAATGTTTTCAAATATTACCGCCGAGATGTTAGGTTGGGTTCGGTTAGGTTATATTACGTTATAGATGTATATATAGGTCCCACGGAGACGCAGAGACCAACAAGCCAGGAATATGGTCAAATATTACCGCCGAGATGTTAGATTGGGTTAGGTTATGTTATATTACGTTATTGATGTATATAAAGATCCCACGGAGACGTAGAGGCCAACTCGCCAGGTATGTTGTCAAATATTACCGCGGAGATGTTGGGTTGGGTTAGGTTAAGTTATATTACGTTATTGAGTTATATAAAAGTCCCACGAAGACGTAGAGGCCAACTCGCCAGGAATGTGGTCAAATATTACCGCCGAGATGTTAGATTGGGTTACGCTAGCATATATTATGTTATTGATGTATATAAAGGCCCCACGGAGACGTAGAAGCCAACTCGCCAGGTATGTGGTCAAATATTACCGCCGAGATGTTAGGTTGGGTTAGGTTAGGTTATATTACGTTATTGATGTATATAAAGGTCCCACGGAGACATAGAAGCCAACTCGCCAGGAATGTTGTCAAATATTACCGCCGAGATGTTAGGTTGGGTTAGGTTAGGTTATATTACGTTATAGATGTATATAAAGGTCCCACGGAAACGTAGCGGCTAACTCGCCACGAATGTTGTCAAATATTTCCGCGGAGATGTTAGGTTGGGTTAGGTTAAGTTACATTACGTTGGGACGGGCTGCTGGAAACGCTGCGTGACGATCCGTGGGGGCGGCCGTACAAGATAGTAATGAATAAATTACGACCGTGGGCGCCCCCGTTAACGGAGACGATGGAGACGCCTTTCTTGAGGCGAGTCGTTGACGCGCTCTTCCCACCGGGAGAATCTGCTTCGGCGAGCAACTCGCAAATTTCAGAACACATCGACCCGATCATCTGGTCGCAGGACAACGACGTCAGCGAGGAGGAAATGGCTCGCGCCATAAAGCGCATGACAAAGAAGAACACCGCGCCCGGACCGGATGGAATTCCCGGCCGTGCCTGGTTGATGGCACTCAGTGTCCTGAATTCAAGATTGCGGAAGTTATTTACAGCATGCTTGAAGACGGGCACGTTGCCAGCAAAATGGAAAACTGGCAGATTAGTGTTGCTCCGAAAGCCGGGAAAACCGGAGGATTCACCGGCCGCGTACAGGCCGATAGTTTTGCTCGACGAGATCGGAAAATTATTTGAAAGAATAATCCACAACCGCCTCGTCGAGCACCTGTCGCGAACCGGGCCGAACTTAGCCGAGAACCAGTTCGGTTTCCGAGAAGGGCGATCGACGATTGACGCGATTCGACAAGTGAAGAGTTTCGCCGAAAACGCGATCGCTGCCGGGGGAGTCGTAATCGCGATATCTTTAGATATTAAGAATGCGTTCAACTCCCTCGAATGGAGTACGATACGTAGAGCGCTTGAAAAGCACGGGTTTCCGCGATACCTGCGAAGGGTCGTGGAAAATTACCTGAGCGACCGCGCGATTCTCTACGATAGCCGGCACGGAATCGAGAAGAAGAAGATTGATCGCGGCGTTCCCCAGGGATCGGTCCTCGGACCGCTTCTCTGGAATCTCGGGTACGACGCGGTCCTGAAGCTGCCAATGCCGTCCGGCGTGCATCTCACATGCTACGCGGATGACACGATGGTGTTGGCAGTCGACACGTGCCGGCAACGCGCAATTTGCCGGGCCGAAATGGCAGTTGCGGTCGTGGCTAATGCCATCAAGAAGATGGGGCTCCAGATGGCACCGGAGAAATCTGAAATCCTGTGCTTCAAGGGACGAAGAAGAGACCCGCGAGGAGGAAACGAAGTGGTCAACATCGGACCAGCCAAAGTTACAGTGGGGAGCGAGATGAAGTATCTTGGACTGCTCCTTGATGATAAATGGAACTTTGGTCTCCACTTCGCTCGTCAGGCCGTTCGACTGGATGCTGCGGCGAATTACCTAAGCCGCATCATGCCGAATCTGCACGGACCGGACGAGAAAGTAAGGAAACTTTATGCCGGGGTGATAAGAAGCATCGCGCTTTACGGAGCCCCGGTATGGAGCGACGCGCTCAACAAAGGAGGCAGAAAGCTGCAGCTGCTGCGAAGCGCGTGGCGAAGAATAGCCATTCGGATCGTAAGAGGATATCGCACGATTTCTTACGATGCGGCAACAATGCTGGCGGGTCTCACACCACTGGAATACCTGGCGCAGGAAGATCTGATAGTGTACGAAACCCTTCGTACAATGCGCCAGGTACAAGAAGAAGGTGCACCCGCTCCGACGAAGGACGAGATTAGAAGAGAAGCGAGACGCTTCACTTTCTCTAAATGGAAGGAGAAACTCGCACCTGCGACCAATCACAGGATCGTCGGAGCGATTCTACCCATCTTGGAAAAATGGGTAGAAAACAGGAGAGGGCAGCTCAACTTCAGAGTGACGCAGATGCTGACTGGACACGGTTGCTTCGGTCAGTACCTGTGCAAGATCGGAAAAGAAGCCACGGCTGAATGTCACCATTGCGGAGACGGAGACGACTCTGCGCAGCACACGCTGGAACACTGTCCGGCATGGCAAACGCTGCGCCACGCTCTCGTGGCAGAGATCGGACCGGATCTCTCGCCAACCAGCATCCTGCCGAAGATGCTGGAAGGGGAGAGATATTGGCGAGCCGTTACATTGTTTTGCGACAAAGTGATGGCTGCGAAGGAAGCCGCCGAGCGCGAAAGGGAGCTCACGCTCTCTGCTCGACGAGTCTTATGTGGTCGGCGTCGTAGACGTTTGCCACGTTCCACTCCAAGGTAGGGGACTCTCGTCCATCACGACTCGAGAGTCGCTTCAAAGTACCCACCGGGGAGTGGAGCTTCGCCGCTGCCGTCCATCTCGAAATGCCGCAAGCAGGAGAAGAGGAAGACGACGTAGAAGGAAGGAGGCAGAAAAATTAAATTAGAAAAAGAGAAAGAGCCGCCGAGCGCCGGATAGACAGGATTTGGGTCACGTCTCTCCGGCACGCGCTCGACGGAGGAGAGGGCAGCGACCTCGGTGGTTGCGGTCGCTGCCTGTTTAAATAATGAACTCGCGAACGAGCTGTGTGCAGAGAGTTCAACGAACTCAGACACGAGGCCGGATGCTGGATGCGTTCGAAAGAGTTCCCGGCTACCCGCTGCAAGTGTAGGAAGACCACCGCAGGGTTTTAGTCGGTAAGAGTCCGACATAACCCCGGATTTCCCAAAAATCCACGGTATCCATGAGGATTTCCCTGCGACAAAAAAAAAAAAAAAAAAAAAAAAAGTTACATTACGTTATTTATGTATATAAAGGTCCCACGAAGACGTAGAGGCCAACTCGCCAGGAATGTTTTCAAATATTACCGCCGAGATGATAGGTTGGGTTAAGTTACGTTATATTACGTTATTGATGTATACGAGGGTTACACGGAGACGTAGAGGCCAACTCGCCAAGAATGTTTTCAAATATTACTGCCGAGATGTTAGGTTGGGTTAGGTTAGGTTACCTTACGTTATAGATGTATATAAAGGTCTAACGGAGACGTAGAGGTCAACAAGCCAGGAATGTTGTGAAATATTACCGCCGAGATGATAGGTTGGGATAGGTTAGGTTATATTACGTTATAGATGTATATAAAGGTCCCACGGAGACGTAGAGGCCAACAAGCCAGGAATGTGGTCAAATATTACCGCCGAGATGTTAGATTGGGTTAGGTTATGTTATATTACGTTATTGATGTATATAAAGATCCCACGGAGACGTAGAGGCCAACTCGCCAGGAATCTTGTCAAATATTATCACCGAGATGATAGGTTGATTTAGGTTAGGTTATATTTCGTTATTGATGTGAATGAAGGTCCCACGGAGACGTAGAGGCCAACTCGCCAGGAATGTTTTCAAATATTACCGCCGAGATGTTAGGTTGGGTTAGGTTAGGTTTTATTACGTTATTGATGTATATGAAGGTCAAACGGAGACGTAGAGGCCAACTCGCCAGGAATGTTGTGAAATATTACCGCCGAGATGATAGGTTGGGTTAGGTTAGGTTATATTACGTTATAGATGTATATAAAGGTCCCACGGAGACGTAGAGGCCGACAAGCCAGGAATGTGGTCAAATATTACCGCCGAGATGATAGGTTGGGTTAGGTTAGGTTATATTACGTTATAGATGTATATAAAGGTCTCACGGAGACGTAGAGGCCAACAAGACAGGAATGTGGTCAAATATTACCCCCGATATGTTAGATTGGGTTAGGTTATGTTATATTACGTTATTGATGTATATAAAGATCCCACGGAGACGTAGAGGCCAACTAGCCAGGAATCTTGTCAAATATAATCTCCGAGATGATAGGTTGATTTAGGTTAGGTTATATTTCGTTATTGATGTATATGAAGGGCCCACGGAGACGTAGAGGCCAACTCGCCAGGTATGTTGTCAAATATTACCGCGGAGATGTTAGGTTGGGTTAGGTTAAGTTATATTACGTTTTTGATGTATATAAAAGTCCCACGAAGACGTAGAGGCCAACTCGCCAGGAATGTTCTCAAATATTACCGCCGAGATGTTAGATTGGTTTAGGCTAGCTTATATTATGTTATTGATGTATATAAAGCCCCCACGGAGACGTAGATGCCAACTCGCCAGGAATGTGGTCAAATATTACCGCCGAGATGTTAGGTTGGGTTAGGTTAGGTTCTATTACGTTATTGATGAATATAAAGGTCTCACGGAGACGTAGAGGCCAACAAGCCAGGAATGTGGTCAAATATTACCGCCGAGATGTTAGATTGGGTTAGGTTATGTTATATTACGTTATTGATGTATATAAAGATCCCACGGAGACGTAGAGGCCAACTCGCCAGGAATCTTGTCAAATATTATCTCCGAGATGATAGGTTGATTTAGGTTAAGTTATATTTCGTTATTGATGTATATGAAGGGCCCACGGAGACGTAGAGGCCAACTCGCCAGGTATGTTGTCAAATATTACCGCGGAGATGTTGGTTTGGGTTAGGTTAATTTATATTACGTTATTGATGTATATAAAAGTCCCACTGGGACGTAGAGGCCAACTCGCCAGGTATGTTGTCAAATATTACAGCCGAGATGTTAGGTTGGGTTAGGTTAGGTTATATTACGTTATAGATGTATATAAACGTCTCACGGAGACGTAGAGGCCAACAAGCCAGGAATGTGGTCAAATATTACCGCCGAGATCCTAGATTGGGTTAGGTTAGGTTATATTACGTTATTGATGTATATGAAGGTCCCTCGGAGACGTAGAGGCCAACTCGCAAGGAATGTTGTCAAATATTACCGCCGAGATGATAGGTTGGGTTAGGTTAGGTTATATTACGTTATAGATGTATATAAAGGTCTCACGGAGACGTAGAGGCCAACAAGCCGGGAATGTGGTCAAATATTACCGCCGAGATGTTAGATTGGGTTAGGTTATGTTATATTACGTTATTGATGTATATAAAGATCCCACGGAGACGTAGAGGCCAACTCGCCAGGAATCTTGTCAAATATTATCTCCTAGATGATAGGTTGATTTAGGTTAGGTTATATTTCGCTATTGATGTATATGAAGGGCCCACGGAGACGTAGAGGCCAAATCGCCAGGTATGTTGTCAAATATTACCGCGGAGATGTTGGGTTGGGTTAGGTTAAGTTATATTACGTTATTGATGTATATAAAAGTCCCACGAAGACGTAGAGGCCAACTCGCCAGGAATATTCTCAAATATTACCGCCGAGATGTTAGATTGGGTTAGGCTAGCTTATATTATGTTATTGATGTATATAAAGGCCCCACGGAGACGTAGAGGCCAACTCGCCAGGAATGTGGTCAAATATTACCGCCGAGATGTTAGGTTGGGTTAGGTTAGGTTCTATTACGTTATTGATGTATATAAAGGTCCCACGGAGACGTAGAGGCCAACTCGCCAGGAATGTTTTCAAATATTACCCCCGAGATGGTAGGTTGGGTTAAGTTACGTTATATTACGTTATTGATGTATACGAGGGTTACACGGAGACGTAGAGGCCAACTCGCCAAGAATGTTTTCAAATATTACCGCCGAGATGTTAGGTTGGGTTAGGTTAGGTTATCTTACGTTATAGATGTATATAAAGGTCTCACGGAGACGTAGAGGTCAACAAGCCAGGAATGTGGTCAAATATTACCGCCGAGATGCTAGATCGGGATAGGTTAGGTTATATTACGTTATTGAAGTATATAAAGGTCCCACGGAAACGTAGAGGCCAACTCGCCAGGAATGTCGTCAAATATTACCGCCGAGATGATAGGTTAGGTTAGGTTAGGTTATATTTCGTTATTGATGTATATGAAGGTCCCACTGAGACGTAGAGGCCAACTCGCCAGGAATGTGGTCAAATATTACCGCCGAGATGCTAGATTGGGTTAGGTTAGGTTATATTACGTTATTGATGTATGTGAAGGTCCCACGGAGACGTAGAGGCCAACAAGCCAGGAATGTGGTCAAATATTACCGCCGAGATGATAGGTTAGGTTAGGTTAAGTTATATTTCGTTATTGATGTATATGAAGGGCCCACGGAGACGTAGAGGCCAACTCGCCAGGTATGTTGTCAAATATTACCGCGGAGATGTTGGGTTGGGTTAGGTTAATTTATATTACGTTATTGATGTATATAAAAGTCCCACTGGGACGTAGAGGCCAACTCGCCAGGTATGTTGTCAAATATTACAGCCGAGATGTTAGGTTGGGTTAGGTTAGGTTATATTACGTTATAGATGTATATAAACGTCTCACGGAGACGTAGAGGCCAACAAGCCAGGAATGTGGTCAAATATTACCGCCGAGATCCTAGATTGGGTTAGGTTAGGTTATATTACGTTATTGATGTATATGAAGGTCCCTCGGAGACGTAGAGGCCAACTCGCAAGGAATGGTGTCAAATATTACCGCCGAGATGATAGGTTGGGTTAGGTTAGGTTATATTACGTTATAGATGTATATAAAGGTCTCACGGAGACGTAGAGGCCAACAAGCCGGGAATGTGGTCAAATATTACCGCCGAGATGTTAGATTGGGTTAGGTTATGTTATATTACGTTATTGATGTATATAAAGATCCCACGGAGACGTAGAGGCCAACTCGCCAGGAATCTTGTCAAATATTATCTCCTAGATGATAGGTTGATTTAGGTTAGGTTATATTTCGTTATTGATGTATATGAAGGGCCCACGGAGACGTAGAGGCCAAATCGCCAGGTATGTTGTCAAATATTACCGCGGAGATGTTGGGTTGGGTTAGGTTAAGTTATATTACGTTATTGATGTATATAAAAGTCCCACGAAGACGTAGAGGCCAACTCGCCAGGAATATTCTCAAATATTACCGCCGAGATGTTAGATTGGGTTAGGCTAGCTTATATTATGTTATTGATGTATATAAAGGCCCCACGGAGACGTAGAGGCCAACTCGCCAGGAATGTGGTCAAATATTACCGCCGAGATGTTAGGTTGGGTTAGGTTAGGTTCTATTACGTTATTGATGTATATAAAGGTCCCACGGAGACGTAGAGGCCAACTCGCCAGGAATGTTTTCAAATATTACCCCCGAGATGGTAGGTTGGGTTAAGTTACGTTATATTACGTTATTGATGTATACGAGGGTTACACGGAGACGTAGAGGCCAACTCGCCAAGAATGTTTTCAAATATTACCCCCGAGATGGTAGGTTGGGTTAAGTTACGTTATATTACGTTATTGATGTATACGAGGGTTACACGGAGACGTAGAGGCCAACTCGCCAAGAATGTTTTCAAATATTACCGCCGAGATGTTAGGTTGGGTTAGGTTAGGTTATCTTACGTTATAGATGTATATAAAGGTCTCACGGAGACGTAGAGGTCAACAAGCCAGGAATGTGGTCAAATATTACCGCCGAGATGCTAGATCGGGATAGGTTAGGTTATATTACGTTATTGAAGTATATAAAGGTCCCACGGAAACGTAGAGGCCAACTCGCCAGGAATGTCGTCAAATATTACCGCCGAGATGATAGGTTAGGTTAGGTTAGGTTATATTTCGTTATTGATGTATATGAAGGTCCCACTGAGACGTAGAGGCCAACTCGCCAGGAATGTGGTCAAATATTACCGCCGAGATGCTAGATTGGGTTAGGTTAGGTTATATTACGTTATTGATGTATGTGAAGGTCCCACGGAGACGTAGAGGCCAACAAGCCAGGAATGTGGTCAAATATTACCGCCGAGATGATAGGTTAGGTTAGGTTAAGTTATATTTCGTTATTGATGTATATGAAGGGCCCACGGAGACGTAGAGGCCAACTCGCCAGGTATGTTGTCAAATATTACCGCGGAGATGTTGGGTTGGGTTAGGTTAATTTATATTACGTTATTGATGTATATAAAAGTCCCACTGGGACGTAGAGGCCAACTCGCCAGGTATGTTGTCAAATATTACAGCCGAGATGTTAGGTTGGGTTAGGTTAGGTTATATTACGTTATAGATGTATATAAACGTCTCACGGAGACGTAGAGGCCAACAAGCCAGGAATGTGGTCAAATATTACCGCCGAGATCCTAGATTGGGTTAGGTTAGGTTATATTACGTTATTGATGTATATGAAGGTCCCTCGGAGACGTAGAGGCCAACTCGCAAGGAATGTTGTCAAATATTACCGCCGAGATGATAGGTTGGGTTAGGTTAGGTTATATTACGTTATAGATGTATATAAAGGTCTCACGGAGACGTAGAGGCCAACAAGCCGGGAATGTGGTCAAATATTACCGCCGAGATGTTAGATTGGGTTAGGTTATGTTATATTACGTTATTGATGTATATAAAGATCCCACGGAGACGTAGAGGCCAACTCGCCAGGAATCTTGTCAAATATTATCTCCTAGATGATAGGTTGATTTAGGTTAGGTTATATTTCGTTATTGATGTATATGAAGGGCCCACGGAGACGTAGAGGCCAAATCGCCAGGTATGTTGTCAAATATTACCGCGGAGATGTTGGGTTGGGTTAGGTTAAGTTATATTACGTTATTGATGTATATAAAAGTCCCACGAAGACGTAGAGGCCAACTCGCCAGGAATATTCTCAAATATTACCGCCGAGATGTTAGATTGGGTTAGGCTAGCTTATATTATGTTATTGATGTATATAAAGGCCCCACGGAGACGTAGAGGCCAACTCGCCAGGAATGTGGTCAAATATTACCGCCGAGATGTTAGGTTGGGTTAGGTTAGGTTCTATTACGTTATTGATGTATATAAAGGTCCCACGGAGACGTAGAGGCCAACTCGCCAGGAATGTTTTCAAATATTACCCCCGAGATGGTAGGTTGGGTTAAGTTACGTTATATTACGTTATTGATGTATACGAGGGTTACACGGAGACGTAGAGGCCAACTCGCCAAGAATGTTTTCAAATATTACCGCCGAGATGTTAGGTTGGGTTAGGTTAGGTTATCTTACGTTATAGATGTATATAAAGGTCTCACGGAGACGTAGAGGTCAACAAGCCAGGAATGTGGTCAAATATTACCGCCGAGATGCTAGATCGGGATAGGTTAGGTTATATTACGTTATTGAAGTATATAAAGGTCCCACGGAAACGTAGAGGCCAACTCGCCAGGAATGTCGTCAAATATTACCGCCGAGATGATAGGTTAGGTTAGGTTAGGTTATATTTCGTTATTGATGTATATGAAGGTCCCACTGAGACGTATAGGCCAACTCGGCAGGTATGTTGTCAAATATTACAGCCGAGATGTTAGGTTGGGTTAGGTTAGGTTATATTACGTTATAGATGTATATAAATGTCTCACGGAGACGTAGAGGCCAACAAGCCAGGAATGTGGTCAAATATTACCGCCGAGATCCTAGATTGGGTTAGGTTATGTTATATTACGTTATTGATGTATATGAAGGTCCCACGGAGACGTAGAGGCCAACTCGCCAGGAATGTTTTCAAATATTACCGCCGAGATGTTAGGTTAGGTTAGGTTAGGTTATATTTCGTTATTGATGTATATGAAGGTCCCACTGAGACGTATAGGCCAACTCGGCAGGTATGTTGTCAAATATTACAGCCGAGATGTTAGGTTGGGTTAGGTTAGGTTATATTACGTTATAGATGTATATAAATGTCTCACGGAGACGTAGAGGCCAACAAGCCAGGAATGTGGTCAAATATTACCGCCGAGATCCTAGATAGGGTTAGGTTATGTTATATTACGTTATTGATGTATATGAAGGTCCCACGGAGACGTAGAGGCCAACTCGCCAGGAATATTCTCAAATATTACCGCCGAGATGTTAGATTGGGTTAGGCTAGCTTATATTATGTTATTGATGTATATAAAGGCCCCACGGAGACGTAGAGGCCAACTCGCCAGGAATGTGGTCAAATATTACCGCCGAGATGTTAGGTTGGGTTAGGTTAGGTTCTATTACGTTATTGATGTATATAAAGGTCCCACGGAGACGTAGAGGCCAACTCGCCAGGAATGTTTTCAAATATTACCCCCGAGATGGTAGGTTGGGTTAAGTTACGTTATATTACGTTATTGATGTATACGAGGGTTACACGGAGACGTAGAGGCCAACTCGCCAAGAATGTTTTCAAATATTACCCCCGAGATGGTAGGTTGGGTTAAGTTACGTTATATTACGTTATTGATGTATACGAGGGTTACACGGAGACGTAGAGGCCAACTCGCCAAGAATGTTTTCAAATATTACCGCCGAGATGTTAGGTTGGGTTAGGTTAGGTTATCTTACGTTATAGATGTATATAAAGGTCTCACGGAGACGTAGAGGTCAACAAGCCAGGAATGTGGTCAAATATTACCGCCGAGATGCTAGATCGGGATAGGTTAGGTTATATTACGTTATTGAAGTATATAAAGGTCCCACGGAAACGTAGAGGCCAACTCGCCAGGAATGTCGTCAAATATTACCGCCGAGATGATAGGTTAGGTTAGGTTAGGTTATATTTCGTTATTGATGTATATGAAGGTCCCACTGAGACGTAGAGGCCAACTCGCCAGGAATGTGGTCAAATATTACCGCCGAGATGCTAGATTGGGTTAGGTTAGGTTATATTACGTTATTGATGTATGTGAAGGTCCCACGGAGACGTAGAGGCCAACAAGCCAGGAATGTGGTCAAATATTACCGCCGAGATGATAGGTTAGGTTAGGTTAAGTTATATTTCGTTATTGATGTATATGAAGGGCCCACGGAGACGTAGAGGCCAACTCGCCAGGTATGTTGTCAAATATTACCGCGGAGATGTTGGGTTGGGTTAGGTTAATTTATATTACGTTATTGATGTATATAAAAGTCCCACTGGGACGTAGAGGCCAACTCGCCAGGTATGTTGTCAAATATTACAGCCGAGATGTTAGGTTGGGTTAGGTTAGGTTATATTACGTTATAGATGTATATAAACGTCTCACGGAGACGTAGAGGCCAACAAGCCAGGAATGTGGTCAAATATTACCGCCGAGATCCTAGATTGGGTTAGGTTAGGTTATATTACGTTATTGATGTATATGAAGGTCCCTCGGAGACGTAGAGGCCAACTCGCAAGGAATGTTGTCAAATATTACCGCCGAGATGATAGGTTGGGTTAGGTTAGGTTATATTACGTTATAGATGTATATAAAGGTCTCACGGAGACGTAGAGGCCAACAAGCCGGGAATGTGGTCAAATATTACCGCCGAGATGTTAGATTGGGTTAGGTTATGTTATATTACGTTATTGATGTATATAAAGATCCCACGGAGACGTAGAGGCCAACTCGCCAGGAATCTTGTCAAATATTATCTCCTAGATGATAGGTTGATTTAGGTTAGGTTATATTTCGTTATTGATGTATATGAAGGGCCCACGGAGACGTAGAGGCCAAATCGCCAGGTATGTTGTCAAATATTACCGCGGAGATGTTGGGTTGGGTTAGGTTAAGTTATATTACGTTATTGATGTATATAAAAGTCCCACGAAGACGTAGAGGCCAACTCGCCAGGAATATTCTCAAATATTACCGCCGAGATGTTAGATTGGGTTAGGCTAGCTTATATTATGTTATTGATGTATATAAAGGCCCCACGGAGACGTAGAGGCCAACTCGCCAGGAATGTGGTCAAATATTACCGCCGAGATGTTAGGTTGGGTTAGGTTAGGTTCTATTACGTTATTGATGTATATAAAGGTCCCACGGAGACGTAGAGGCCAACTCGCCAGGAATGTTTTCAAATATTACCCCCGAGATGGTAGGTTGGGTTAAGTTACGTTATATTACGTTATTGATGTATACGAGGGTTACACGGAGACGTAGAGGCCAACTCGCCAAGAATGTTTTCAAATATTACCGCCGAGATGTTAGGTTGGGTTAGGTTAGGTTATCTTACGTTATAGATGTATATAAAGGTCTCACGGAGACGTAGAGGTCAACAAGCCAGGAATGTGGTCAAATATTACCGCCGAGATGCTAGATCGGGATAGGTTAGGTTATATTACGTTATTGAAGTATATAAAGGTCCCACGGAAACGTAGAGGCCAACTCGCCAGGAATGTCGTCAAATATTACCGCCGAGATGATAGGTTAGGTTAGGTTAGGTTATATTTCGTTATTGATGTATATGAAGGTCCCACTGAGACGTATAGGCCAACTCGGCAGGTATGTTGTCAAATATTACAGCCGAGATGTTAGGTTGGGTTTGGTTAGGTTATATTACGTTATAGATGTATATAAATGTCTCACGGAGACGTAGAGGCCAACAAGCCAGGAATGTGGTCAAATATTACCGCCGAGATCCTAGATTGGGTTAGGTTATGTTATATTACGTTATTGATGTATATGAAGGTCCCACGGAGACGTAGAGGCCAACTCGCCAGTAATGTTTTCAAATATTACCGCCGAGATGTTAGGTTAGGTTAGGTTAGGTTATATTTCGTTATTGATGTATATGAAGGTCCCACTGAGACGTATAGGCCAACTCGGCAGGTATGTTGTCAAATATTACAGCCGAGATGTTAGGTTGGGTTAGGTTAGGTTATATTACGTTATAGATGTATATAAATGTCTCACGGAGACGTAGAGGCCAACAAGCCAGGAATGTGGTCAAATATTACCGCCGAGATCCTAGATAGGGTTAGGTTATGTTATATTACGTTATTGATGTATATGAAGGTCCCACGGAGACGTAGAGGCCAACTCGCCAGGAATATTCTCAAATATTACCGCCGAGATGTTAGATTGGGTTAGGCTAGCTTATATTATGTTATTGATGTATATAAAGGCCCCACGGAGACGTAGAGGCCAACTCGCCAGGAATGTGGTCAAATATTACCGCCGAGATGTTAGGTTGGGTTAGGTTAGGTTCTATTACGTTATTGATGTATATAAAGGTCCCACGGAGACGTAGAGGCCAACTCGCCAGGAATGTTTTCAAATATTACCCCCGAGATGGTAGGTTGGGTTAAGTTACGTTATATTACGTTATTGATGTATACGAGGGTTACACGGAGACGTAGAGGCCAACTCGCCAAGAATGTTTTCAAATATTACCGCCGAGATATTAGGTTGGGTTAGGTTAGGTTATCTTACGTTATAGATGTATATAAAGGTCTCACGGAGACGTAGAGGTCAACAAGCCAGGAATGTGGTCAAATGTTACCGCCGAGATGCTAGATCGGGATAGGTTAGGTTATATTACGTTATTGAAGTATATAAAGGTCCCACGGAAACGTAGAGGCCAACTCGCCAGGAATGTCGTCAAATATTACCGCCGAGATGATAGGTTAGGTTAGGTTAGGTTATATTTCGTTATTGATGTATATGAAGGTCCCACTGAGACGTATAGGCCAACTCGGCAGGTATGTTGTCAAATATTACAGCCGAGATGTTAGGTTGGGTTAGGTTAGGTTATATTACGTTATAGATGTATATAAATGTCTCACGGAGACGTAGAGGCCAACAAGCCAGGAATGTGGTCAAATATTACCGCCGAGATCCTAGATTGGGTTAGGTTATGTTATATTACGTTATTGATGTATATGAAGGTCCCACGGAGACGTAGAGGCCAACTCGCCAGGAATGTTTTCAAATATTACCGCCGAGATGTTAGGTTAGGTTAGGTTAGGTTATATTTCGTTATTGATGTATATGAAGGTCCCACTGAGACGTATAGGCCAACTCGGCAGGTATGTTGTCAAATATTACAGCCGAGATGTTAGGTTGGGTTAGGTTAGGTTATATTACGTTATAGATGTATATAAATGTCTCACGGAGACGTAGAGGCCAACAAGCCAGGAATGTGGTCAAATATTACCGCCGAGATCCTAGATTGGGTTAGGTTATGTTATATTACGTTATTGATGTATATGAAGGTCCCACGGAGACGTAGAGGCCAACTCGCCAGGAATGTTTTCAAATATTACCGCCGAGATGTTAGATTGGGTTAGGCTAGCTTATATTATGTTATTGATGTATATAAAGGCCCCACGGAGACGTAGAGGCCAACTCGCCAGGAATGTGGTCAAATATTACCGCCGAGATGTTAGGTTGGGTTAGGTTAGGTTCTATTACGTTATTGATGTATATAAAGGTCCCACGGAGACGTAGAGGCCAACTCGCCAGGAATGTTTTCAAATATTACCCCCGAGATGGTAGGTTGGGTTAAGTTACGTTATATTACGTTATTGATGTATACGAGGGTTACACGGAGACGTAGAGGCCAACTCGCCAAGAATGTTTTCAAATATTACCGCCGAGATGTTAGGTTGGGTTAGGTTAGGTTATCTTACGTTATAGATGTATATAAAGGTCTCACGGAGACGTAGAGGTCAACAAGCCAGGAATGTGGTCAAATATTACCGCCGAGATGCTAGATCGGGATAGGTTAGGTTATATTACGTTATTGAAGTATATAAAGGTCCCACGGAAACGTAGAGGCCAACTCGCCAGGAATGTCGTCAAATATTACCGCCGAGATGATAGGTTAGGTTAGGTTAGGTTATATTTCGTTATTGATGTATATGAAGGTCCCACTGAGACGTATAGGCCAACTCGGCAGGTATGTTGTCAAATATTACAGCCGAGATGTTAGGTTGGGTTTGGTTAGGTTATATTACGTTATAGATGTATATAAATGTCTCACGGAGACGTAGAGGCCAACAAGCCAGGAATGTGGTCAAATATTACCGCCGAGATCCTAGATTGGGTTAGGTTATGTTATATTACGTTATTGATGTATATGAAGGTCCCACGGAGACGTAGAGGCCAACTCGCCAGGAATGTTTTCAAATATTACCGCCGAGATGTTAGGTTAGGTTAGGTTAGGTTATATTTCGTTATTGATGTATATGAAGGTCCCACTGAGACGTATAGGCCAACTCGGCAGGTATGTTGTCAAATATTACAGCCGAGATGTTAGGTTGGGTTAGGTTAGGTTATATTACGTTATAGATGTATATAAATGTCTCACGGAGACGTAGAGGCCAACAAGCCAGGAATGTGGTCAAATATTACCGCCGAGATCCTAGATAGGGTTAGGTTATGTTATATTACGTTATTGATGTATATGAAGGTCCCACGGAGACGTAGAGGCCAACTCGCCAGGAATATTCTCAAATATTACCGCCGAGATGTTAGATTGGGTTAGGCTAGCTTATATTATGTTATTGATGTATATAAAGGCCCCACGGAGACGTAGAGGCCAACTCGCCAGGAATGTGGTCAAATATTACCGCCGAGATGTTAGGTTGGGTTAGGTTAGGTTCTATTACGTTATTGATGTATATAAAGGTCCCACGGAGACGTAGAGGCCAACTCGCCAGGAATGTTTTCAAATATTACCCCCGAGATGGTAGGTTGGGTTAAGTTACGTTATATTACGTTATTGATGTATACGAGGGTTACACGGAGACGTAGAGGCCAACTCGCCAAGAATGTTTTCAAATATTACCGCCGAGATATTAGGTTGGGTTAGGTTAGGTTATCTTACGTTATAGATGTATATAAAGGTCTCACGGAGACGTAGAGGTCAACAAGCCAGGAATGTGGTCAAATGTTACCGCCGAGATGCTAGATCGGGATAGGTTAGGTTATATTACGTTATTGAAGTATATAAAGGTCCCACGGAAACGTAGAGGCCAACTCGCCAGGAATGTCGTCAAATATTACCGCCGAGATGATAGGTTAGGTTAGGTTAGGTTATATTTCGTTATTGATGTATATGAAGGTCCCACTGAGACGTATAGGCCAACTCGGCAGGTATGTTGTCAAATATTACAGCCGAGATGTTAGGTTGGGTTAGGTTAGGTTATATTACGTTATAGATGTATATAAATGTCTCACGGAGACGTAGAGGCCAACAAGCCAGGAATGTGGTCAAATATTACCGCCGAGATCCTAGATTGGGTTAGGTTATGTTATATTACGTTATTGATGTATATGAAGGTCCCACGGAGACGTAGAGGCCAACTCGCCAGGAATGTTTTCAAATATTACCGCCGAGATGTTAGGTTAGGTTAGGTTAGGTTATATTTCGTTATTGATGTATATGAAGGTCCCACTGAGACGTATAGGCCAACTCGGCAGGTATGTTGTCAAATATTACAGCCGAGATGTTAGGTTGGGTTAGGTTAGGTTATATTACGTTATAGATGTATATAAATGTCTCACGGAGACGTAGAGGCCAACAAGCCAGGAATGTGGTCAAATATTACCGCCGAGATCCTAGATTGGGTTAGGTTATGTTATATTACGTTATTGATGTATATGAAGGTCCCACGGAGACGTAGAGGCCAACTCGCCAGGAATGTTTTCAAATATTACCGCCGAGATGTTAGGTTGGGTTAGGTTAGGTTTTATTACGTTATTGATGTATATGAAGGTCAAACGGAGACGTAGAGTCCAACTCGCCAGGAATGTTGTCAAATATTACCGCCGAGATGATAGGTTGGGTTAGGTTAGGTTATATTACGTTATAGATGTATATAAAGGTCCCACGGAGACGTAGAGGCCAACAAGCCAGGAATGTGGTCAAATATTACCGCCGAGATGTTAGATTGGGTTAGGTTATGTTATATTACGTTATTGATGTATATAAAGATCCCACGGAGACGTAGAGGCCAACTCGCCAGGAATCTTGTCAAATATTATCGCCGAGATGATAGGTTGATTTAGGTTAGGTTATATTTCGTTATTGATGTATATGAAGGGCCCACGGAGACGTAGAGGACACCTCGCCAGGTATGTTGTCAAATATTACTGCGGAGATGTTGGGTTGGCTTAGGTTAAGTTATATTACGTTATTGATGTATATAAAGGTCCCACGGAGACGTAGAGGCCAACAAGCCAGGAATGTGGCCAAATATTACCGCCGAGATGTTAGATTGGGTTAGGCTAGCTTATATTATGTTATTGATGTATATAAAGGCCCCACGGAGACGTAGAGGCCAACTCGCCAGGAATGTGGTCAAATATTACCGCCGAGATGTTAGGTTGGGTTAGGTTAGGTTATATTACGTTATTGATGTATATAAATGTCCCACGGAGACATAGAAGCCAACTCGCCAGGAATGTTGTCAAATATTACCGCCGAGATGTTAGGTTGGGTTAGGTTAGGTTATATTACGTTATAGATGTATATAAAGGTCCCACGGAAACGTAGCGGCTAACTCGCCACGAATGTTGTCAAACATTTCCGCGGAGATGTTAGGTTGGGTTAGGTTAAGTTACATTACGTTATTGATGTATATAAAGGTCCCACGAAGACGTAGAGGCCAACTCGCCAGGAATGTTTTCAAATATTACCGCCGAGATGATAGGTTGGGTTAGGTTAGGTTATATTACGTTATAGATGTATGTAAAGGTCCCACGGAAACGTAGAGGCCAACTCGCCAGGAATGATGTCAAATATTACCGCCGAGATGTTAGGTTGGGTTCGGTTAGGTTATATTACGTTAGAGATGTATATATAGGTCCCACGGAGACGCAGAGACCAACAAGCCAGGAATATGGTCAAATATTACCGCCGAGATGTTAGATTGGGTTAGGTTGTGTTATATTACGTTATTGATGTATATAAAGATCCCACGGAGACGTAGAGGCCAACTCGCCAGGTATGTTGTCAAATATTACCGCGGAGATGTTGGGTTGGGTTAGGTTAAGTTATATTACGTTATTGAGTTATATAAAAGTCCCACGAAGACGTAGAGGCCAACTCGCCAGGAATGTGGTCAAATATTACCGCCGAGATGTTAGATTGGGTTACGCTAGCTTATATTATGTTATTGATGTATATAAAGGCCCCACGGAGACGTAGAGGCCAACTCGCCAGGAATGTGGTCAAATATTACCGCCGAGATGTTAGGTTGGGTTAGGTTAGGTTATATTACGTTATTGATGTATATAAATGTCCCACGGAGACATAGAAGCCAACTCGCCAGGAATGTTGTCAAATATTACCGCCGAGATGTTAGGTTGGGTTAGGTTAGGTTATATTACGTTATAGATGTATATAAAGGTCCCACGGAAACGTAGCGGCTAACTCGCCACGACTGTTGTCAAACATTTCCGCGGAGATGTTAGGTTGGGTTAGGTTAAGTTACATTACGTTATTGATGTATATAAAGGTCCCACGAAGACGTAGAGGCCAACTCGCCAGGAATGTTTTCAAATATTACCGCCGAGATGATAGGTTGGGTTAGGTTAGGTTATATTACGTTATAGATGTATGTAAAAGTCCCACGGAAACGTAGAGGCCAACTCGCCAGGAATGATGTCAAATATTACCGCCGAGATGTTAGGTTGGGTTCGGTTAGGTTATATTACGTTAGAGATGTATATATAGGTCCCACGGAGACGCAGAGACCAACAAGCCAGGAATATGGTCAAATATTACCGCCGAGATGTTAGATTGGGTTAGGTTGTGTTATATTACGTTATTGATGTATATAAAGATCCCACGGAGACGTAGAGGCCAACTCGCCAGGTATGTTGTCAAATATTACCGCGGAGATGTTGGGTTGGGTTAGGTTAAGTTATATTACGTTATTGAGTTATATAAAAGTCCCACGAAGACGTAGAGGCCAACTCGCCAGGAATGTGGTCAAATATTACCGCCGAGATGTTAGATTGGGTTACGCTAGCTTATATTATGTTATTGATGTATATAAAGGCCCCACGGAGACGTAGAGGCCAACTCGCCAGGAATGTGGTCAAATATTACCGCCGAGATGTTAGGTTGGGTTAGGTTAGGTTATATTACGTTATTGATGTATATAAATGTCCCACGGAGACGTAGAGGCCAACAAGCCAGGAATGTGGTCAAATATTACCGCCGAGATGCTAGGTTGTGTTAGGTTAGGTTATATTACGTTATTGATGTATATAAAGGTCCCACGGAGACGTAGAGGCCAACTCGCCAGGAATGATGTCAAATATTACCGCCGAGATGTTAGGTTTGGTTAGGTTAGGTTATATTACGTTATAGATGTATATAAAGGTCTCACGGAGACGTAGAGGCCAACAAGCCAGGAATGTGGTCAAATATTACCGCCGAGATGTTAGGTTGGGTTAGGTTAGGTTATATTACGTTATAGATGTATATAAAGGTCCCACGGTAACGTAGCGGCTAACTCGCCACGAATGTTGTCAAATATTTCCGCGGAGATGTTAGGTTGGGTTAGGTTAAGTTACATTACGTTATTGATGTATATAAAGGTCCCACGAAGACGTAGAGGCCAACTCGCCAGGAATGTTTTCAAATATTACCGCCGAGATGATAGGTTGGGTTAGGTTAGGTTATATTACGTTATAGATGTATGTAAAGGTCCCACGGAAACGTAGAGGCCAACTCGCCAGGAATGATGTCAAATATTACCGCCGAGATGTTAGGTTTGGTTAGGTTAGGTTATATTACGTTATAGATGTATATAAAGGTCTCACGGAGACGTAGAGGCCAACAAGCCAGGAATGTGGTCAAATATTACCGCCGAGATGCTAGATTGGGTTAGGTTAGGTTATATTACGTTATTAATGTATATGAAGGTCCCACGGAGACGTAGAGGCCAACTCGCCAGGAATGATGTCAAATATTACCGCCGAGATGTGAGGCTGGGTTAGGTTAGGTTCTATTACGTTATTGATGTATAGAAAGGTCCCACGGAGACGTAGATGCCAACTCGCCAGGAATGTTTTCAAATATTACCGCCGAGATGTTAGGTTGGGTTCGGTTAGGTTATATTACGTTATAGATGTATATATAGGTCCCACGGAGACGCAGAGACCAACAAGCCAGGAATATGGTCAAATATTACCGCCGAGATGTTAGATTGGGTTAGGTTATGTTATATTACGTTATTGATGTATATAAAGATCCCACGGAGACGTAGAGGCCAACTCACCAGGTATGTTGTCAAATATTACCGCGGAGATGTTGGGTTGGGTTAGGTTAAGTTATATTACGTTATTGAGTTATATAAAAGTCCCACGAAGACGTAGAGGCCAACTCGCCAGGAATGTGGTCAAATATTACCGCCGAGATGTTAGATTGGGTTACGCTAGCATATATTATGTTATTGATGTATATAAAGGCCCCACGGAGACGTAGAAGCCAACTCGCCAGGTATGTGGTCAAATATTACCGCCGAGATGTTAGGTTGGGTTAGGTTAGGTTATATTACATTATTGATGTATATAAAGGTCCCACGGAGACATAGAAGCCAACTCGCCAGGAATGTTGTCAAATATTACCGCCGAGATGTTAGGTTGGGTTAGGTTAGGTTATATTACGTTATAGATGTATATAAAGGTCCCACGGAAACGTAGCGGCTAACTCGCCACGAATGTTGTCAAATATTTCCGCGGAGATGTTAGGTTGGGTTAGGTTAAGTTACATTACGTTATTGATGTATATAAAGGTCCCACGAAGACGTAGAGGCCAACTCGCCAGGAATGTTTTCAAATATTACCGCCGAGATGATAGGTTGGTTTAAGTTACGTTATATTACGTTATTGATGTATACGCGGGTTACACGGAGACGTAGAGGCCAACTCGCCAAGAATGTTTTCAAATATTACTGCCGAGATGTTAGGTTGGGTTAGGTTAGGTTACCTTACGTTATAGATGTATATAAAGGTCTAACGGAGACGTAGAGGTCAACAAGCCAGGAATGTTGTGAAATATTACCGCCGAGATGATAGGTTGGGATAGGTTAGGTTATATTACGTTATAGATGTATATAAAGGTCCCACGGAGACGTAGAGGCCAACAAGCCAGGAATGTGGTCAAATATTACCGCCGAGATGCTAGATTGGGTTAGGTTAGGTTATATTTCGTTATTGATGTATATGAAGGTCCCTCGGAGACTTAGCGGACAACTCGCCAGGAATGTTGTCGAATATTACCGCCGAGATGATAGGTTGGGTTAGGTTAGGTTATATTTCGTTATTGATGTATATGAAGGTGCCACGGAGACGTAGAGGCCAACGCGCCAGGTATGTTGTCAAATAGTACCGCCGAGATGTTAGGTTGGGTTAGGTTATGTTATATTACGTTATTGATATATATAAAGTTCCCACGGAGGCGGAGAAGCCAACTCGCCAGGAATGTGGTCAAATATTACCGCCGAGATGTTAGATTGGGTTAGGTTATGTTGTATTACGTTATTGATGTATATAAAGATCCCACGGAGACGTAGAGGCCAACTAGCCAGGAATCTTGTCAAATATTATCTCCGAGATGATAGGTTGATTTAGGTTAGGTTATATTTCGTTATTGATGTATATGAAGGGCCCACGGAGACGTAGAGGCCAACTCGCCAGGTATGTTGTCAAATATTACAGCCGAGATGTTAGGTTGGGTTAGGTTAGGTTATATTACGTTATAGATGTATATAAACGTCTCACGGAGACGTAGAGGCCAACAAGCCAGGAATGTGGTCAAATATTACCGCCGAGATGCTAGATTGGGTTAGGTTAGGTTATATTACGTTATTCATGTATATGAAGGTCCCACGGAGACGTAGAGACCAACTCGCCAGGAATGTTTTCAAATATTACCGCCGAGATGTTAGGTTGGGTTAGGTTAGGTTTTATTACGTTATTGATGTATATGAAGGTCAAACGGAGACGTAGAGGCCAACTCGCCAGGAATGTTGTGAAATATTACCGCCGAGATGATAGGTTGGGTTAGGTTAGGTTATATTACGTTATAGATGTATATAAAGGCCCCACGGAGACGTAGAGGCCGACAAGCCAGGAATGTGGTCAAATATTACCGCCGAGATGCTAGATTGGGTTAGGTTAAGTTATATATCGTTATTGATGTATATGAAGGTCCCTCGGAGACGTAGAGGCCAACTCGCCACGAATGTTGTCAAATATTTCCGCGGAGATGTTAGGTTGGGTTAGGTTAGGTTATCTTACGTTATAGATGTATATAAAGGTCTCACGGAGACGTAGAGGTCAACAAGCCAGGAATGTGGTCAAATATTACCGCCGAGATGCTAGATTGGGTTAGGTTAGGTTATATTACGTTATTGATGTATGTGAAGGTCCCACGGAGACGTAGAGGCCAACTCGCCAGGAATCTTGTCAAATATTATCTCCGAGATGATAGGTTGGGTTAGGTTAGGTTATATTTCGTTATTGATGTATATGAAGGTCCCACTGAGACGTAGAGGCCAACTCGCCAGGTATGTTGTCAAATATTACAGCCGAGATGTTAGGTTGGGTTAGGTTAGGTTATATTACGTTATAGATGTATATAAACGTCTCACGGAGACGTAGAGGCCAACAAGCCAGGAATGTGGTCAAATATTACCGCCGAGATGCTAGATTGGGTTAGGTTAGGTTATATTACGTTATTGATGTATATGAAGGTCCCACGGAGACGTAGAGACCAACTCGCAAGGAATGTTTTCAAATATTACCGCCGAGATGTTAGGTTGGGTTAGGTTAGGTTTTATTACGTTATTGATGTATATGAAGGTCAAACGGAGACGTAGAGGCCAACTCGCCAGGAATGTTGTGAAATATTACCGCCGAGATGATAGGTTGGGTTAGGTTAGGTTATATTACCTTATAGATGTATATAAAGGCCCCACGGAGACGTAGAGGCCGACAAGCCAGGAATGTGGTCAAATATTACCGCCGAGATGCTAGATTGGGTTAGGTTAGGTTATATATCGTTGGGTTCTAAAGTTGTTGCGGACTGCAGTTGCAATTTGCAACAACACGTGCCATCCCCTCCTCCTCGTGGTGGAACCTGGTAACACTGGGCTCGTTCCAGTGGCAAACGGGGCTCTGGCTGATACCGTAGACCGGTGGTCATGTTTCGCCGGAGCGGGGGGCTTGCCTTAACCGGCTGGCCCGCGAGGGGATAAACCTCTATAAAAAGTCTCTGTCTCAAGTCTCGGTCCGCGGCGAGGGGACGCGCTCAGTCCTCCGCGGCTGGGTGTGGCCGGTGGGTGCATCGGTGCTGAGCGGACCAACCCCGGGGTACCTGGCGCCCCCCGGGTGTATAAATGCCTTCCCCCGGTACGCGGCTCTGCCGGGGGTGACGTGTTTGTTCCGACACTACTCGTGGGATTCGTATGGAGTCTTTTAATAAAACGGGGTTGGGGGGGAGTATGTGTGGGAGGGGCGATGGAGCTGGCACTTCGATGCCGGCGTCGGTGCGTCCAGTGGTCGTCTGTGTGGAGAGGCTTCCCTCTTCACGAGGCGCCGCTGTGAGGTGCGGAGCGCTGACTTCGGAGGCGCTCCATTCTGGGAGGGAAGGTAGGGAAGGGCGGGATAACCCGGAGGGGGGGTCCCTTCCTCCTTCCTGCAGCGGAGAGGAGGTTGGGGGTACACATCCGGGCCCCTCGAAGGTGCCATCGGCACGTCCATCGAGGGCGGGCTCCCCGTTGTCTGTGGGGTCCGTACCGTCCAGGGTGGCCTCTCCGGCCCCCTCGGACCACGACTGCGACACTGATGTGTCGTGGTCGTCTCTGAGGTTTGCTGGGTCGGGACCGCCCAGGAAGAGGGGACGCCCCCTGACAACGGGCGAATACCTGGGCCTGCAGGCGGCCAAGGAGAAACTCCTCCAGACGGAGCTGAAGAAGCTGCGACTGGAGGAGGAGGAGAAAATACTTAGGGCCGATGATCCGGCCCCGCCGCCAAGCAAGGCGGCCAAACATATTCCCTCAGTAGAGGAGTATACAAGGGACTTCAGGGGCGTCCCCTCTGCGGAGTTGGGAAGAGAAGCCCTCGCGGCAATGAACCGCGTCGAATGGGTGGCTGCCAGGTCCACGAACCTGAAAGGCGTGTTCGCGCGAAGATTGCGGGAGAGTGCGCGCACTTTGTGCGCACTTGTTCAAAGCGCTTTGGAGTCTTCGCACTCCCCCGCACGGGAAGGACTGGAAGTCAGGGCGGACTTATCAGCCCTGAGGCGCGAATTGGAGGCTGCGAAGGCTGAAAATGCGGTCCTACGGGACCGCATTAAGGATATGGAGAGGCGAACTCCGCCTCCGGCGCCTAGGGCGGAGAATGGCAAAGTCGACATGGTGTCCCTCGCAGACACAGTCGCCCGCATCGTCGATGAAAAGTTGTCGGCCTATACGGCGAGTTTGAAGGGAACTTCTTCTTCCCTTTCGTCCCAAACCGCGGCCGTCCCCAGCCCTACTCCTGCGAGTGGGGGTGATGCGGCTGCTGGGGAGGCGACGGGGAAGAAGAAGAGGAAAAAGAAGAAGAAAGCGGAGGCGTTTACGACTCCTGCTGCGGGAACATCTTCGAAGAAGAAGGAGGTGGTTCGCCGCTGCTCGGTTTCCGGGCGGAGGGGAACGGTGGAGGCACCAACGGTGCCGATAGGTGGGTCGACTCAGAGCGAGGTGCCTTGGGCTAAGGTGGTCGGGCGGAAGGCACAGCGGGCTGCGAAGAAACAGAGCCAGGAGACCGCTGGGTCTGCCAAGGCGCCCGTCAAGCTCGGGAGGCCCCCCCGAGCCGCGGCTGTGGCCCTTACGCTGCCTTCGGGCAGCAAAGGATCTTATCAGGAGATCCTGGTCGCGGCTCGGCAGAGGGTCTCCCTGAGCGAGTTAGGAATAGAGGAGGTGCGCCCAAGGCGCGCAAGGACTGGGGGTTTCCTTTTGGAAATCCCCGGTCCTGAGAAGGCGGCAAAAGCTGCCCTGTTAGCAGATAAGTTAAGGGTGGCATTGGCGGACACAGAGGCCCGGGTCTCATGCCCTTCTAAGAGGGCGGAGTTGAGAGTGAGTGGGCTCGACGACTCCGTCACCTCATCTGAGGTGGCGGAGTCGGTGGCTGCGGCGGCAGGGTGCCTGGCCGCGGAGGTGAGGACCGGTGAGATAAGGTCCTCACCTCTGGGACTAGGAACCCTCTGGATCCAATGCCCCTTGGTTGCCGCTCGTAAAGCTGCAAACCTGGGGTGGATCAGGGTGGGTTGGTGCAGGGCCAAGGTGGAGGCCCTGAAACCTCGTCCCCAGCAGTGTTATCGCTGCCTGGCTAAGGGGCACGTGCGGCAGCATTGCTCTGCCGAAGTTGACCGGGGCGACCTTTGTTATAACTGCGGTTCCCCCGGTCACCGAGCGAATGTGTGCCGGGCGGCCGCCCCCCACTGTCCGCTGTGTGCGGACTTGGGGCGACCGGCCGACCACAGACTCGGGGGGGTTAAGTGTAACCCCCCGACGCGGAAGGGGCTCCTGGGGACGAGGGCGCCGCAGCCACCGAAGGGGGGTGTGGAGGGTGGGCCGCCGGGAGGGGGCACTAAGGGGGTGAAGGAGGCCGGGGGCATTGTTACCCTGGCGGAGGACTCTGGCCGGAGGGAGGCCATGGATATGGCATAAACTTCCCCCCGACCAGAGTCCTCCAGGCGAACGTCAACCACGCCCGCCGAGCCCACGATCTCTTGGTTGAGGGTCTTATGGCGGGCGGAGTTGACGTTGCAGTGGTCGCTGAACCCTTCGTGATCCCCGACCGACCGTCCTGGGTCGGGGATCGCGAGGGGTCAGTTGCCATAGCTCAGGCTGCAGCCTCGCGGGTTCCGCCGTTCGCCTTTTTGGGCGATGGACGGGGCTTCGTGGCTGTGGACTGGGCGGGCTTCGTGCTGGTGGGGACCTATGCTCCACCGCGCTGGCCCCTAGAGTCGTTCGAGGAGTATCTCGACGGGCTTGGGAACTTTTTGTCCCAGTTCTCAGCCCGCCAGGTACTCGTCTTGGGGGACTTCAACGCCCATGCTTCGGCATGGGGGTCCCCCAGGACGGACGCGAGGGGCGAGACGGTTTTGGAGTGGGCTGCTGGTCTCGATCTTCGGTTGCTCAACCGAGGATCGACCAGTACGTGCGTGCGATGGCAGGGTACAAGCATCGTGGATCTTTCATGGGCTTCCCCTGCCGCCGTACCGCGGGTCACGGGGTGGACGGTGGACGAGTCCACGGAGACTCTATCCGATCACTGGTACGTTCGGATAGAAGTCTCCGGGACCGCCCCGGGCCGCCAAGCTGGTCCACGCCAGCAGCGAAGGAGGTGGGCTCTCAGAGCCCTTGACGAGGACGCCCTGATGGCTGCCGTCCATGCCGTGGCTTGGTCGGAGCCGTCGGCCGAGCCCGTCGCCGACGTGGAGGCGGAGGCCGACTGGTTCGATGGAGCCCTGACTGCAATCTGCAGGACGGCGATGCCGAGGGCCGGTCGACTTCCGCCCCGGAGGCCGGTGTACTGGTGGTCGGACGACATCGCGCGGATCCGAGCGAGTTGCGCGATGGCGCGACGCCAGTACACCAGGTCTCGGAGACGGAGACGTCGGGACGAGGCACGGACGGCCCTGTTGTATGCCAAATATCGTCAGCTGACGGTTCAGCTGCAACAGGCCATCGGGAGGGCCAAGACCAGCGCTTGGGACGGACTTCTTCGTTCGTTGGATCAGGATCCGTGGGGGCGTCCATATAAGCTTGTCCTAAACAAGCTTAGAGCTTATGGCCCCCCGGTGACTGAGACGATGGAACCCCGGCTTCTCGGGAGGGTGGTCGATGCGTTGTTCCCGTCTGGGAGCGCATCGGCCGCCTTCCCGACTCAGGTGGACGGGTGGTCCGCGGGGCTGGAGGTTACGGAGGAGGAGTTGGCCGGGGCGGTGAGATGTCTCGGTGCTCGGAATACGGCTCCGGGTCCCGATGGCGTCCCCGGCCGCGTGCTGGTCTTGGCCCTGCGCGTTCTGGGTCCCCGACTTCGGAGGCTTTTTACAGCCATCCTGAAGTCGGGGACGTTCCCATCTCGGTGGCGCCTCGGACGCCTGGTCCTCCTGCGGAAGGAGGGCCGGGACGCTGAATCTCCCTCGGGCTATCGGCCCATCGTGCTCCTGGATGAGATCGGGAAGCTCTACGAGAGAATCGTGGCTTCCCGACTCACCAGGCATCTGGAGCGGGTAGGACCCGACCTGGCCGAGTGTCAGTTCGGCTTCCGCCGGGGCCGGTCCACGATCGACGCGATCGATCGGGTCCGTACCTTGGCGGGCTCGGCTACTGCCCGGGGAGGGATGGCATTGGCGGTGTCCTTGGACATCGTCAATGCCTTCAACTCCCTCTCCTGGGAGGCCATCCGCAGGGGACTCGAACGACATGGAGTCCCTCAATACCTGCGGGTGGCGGTCGGCTCCTACCTTAGCGGCAGGTGCGTCGAGTACGTGGGCCGGGGTGGAAACACCTGCACGAGGGAGATTAGTCGCGGCGTACCCCAGGGGTCAGTTTTGGGACCCCTCTTGTGGGACGTGGGGTACGAGGCGGCGCTGCGGGTCCTCCTTCCCACCGGTGTCAGCGTAGTCTGCTACGCTGACGATACCGTATTGGTAGCCGGTGGGCGTACCAGCGGGAGGATCGTCCGGCGAGCCGAGGTGGGAGTGGCCAACGTGGCTTCCCTGATCCGGGGTATGGGTTTGGAGCTGGCTCCTCACAAGACGGAGGCGATGTGGTTCTTGGACCGTCATCTCCTCCGTCGAAATGGGAGGTCACTCGCCGATACCTGGATCCGAGTAGGGGACACCCGCATCCAGGTGAAGCCCGCGATAAAATATCTCGGACTTCACCTGGACGGCTCCTGGGCTTTTGGGCGCCACTTCGCGCTCCTGGCACCCAGGTTGGAAAAAGCGGCGGCCAGCTTGGGTCGCTTGCTGCCCAACCTGGGGGGCCCGGACGCGAGGGTACGCCGCCTTTATGCGGGCATTGTGCGGTCGATGGCTCTTTATGGAGCCCCGATCTGGGCGGACGCCCTGATGGCCAGCCGGCGCAGCCGGGCACTGCTTCGCAGTGTTTGGCGGCGCCTTGCCATCAGGGTGATCAGAGGATACCGCACGGTGTCTCATGAGGCGGCGGGAACTCTGGCGGGGTTACCACCCCTGGAGCTCCTGGCGGAGCGCGAAGCGGTTGTCTACGGACACCTTCGTCTCTGCCAGGATGTCTCACCCCCGTCAGAGGAGGCGGTCAGAGCGTGGGCCTGGCGGTCTGTGGTGACCAAGTGGGAGGAGCGTCTTCGCGCCACCCATGGGAGTCACCGGACCGTCGGGGCGGTATTGCCCATCCTCGATAGATGGGTGAGCCGAAGCCGAGGGCTATCCTACCGGACCACGCAGGTCCTCACCGGGCACGGATGCTTCGGGGAGTACCTGCGCCGGATAGGACGGGAAGCCACGGCGGCGTGTCACCACTGTGGTGACCAGAGGGACACGGCGCAGCACACGCTGGAGTTTTGTCCAGCGTGGGAGGTGCGGCGTCGTGTCCTTCGGAGCGAGGTGGGCCAGGATCTGGCATTGCCATCCGTACTTAGACGGATGGTGGTGGATGCCAGATCCTGGCGCGCTGTGGCGGCCTTCTGCGAGGCCGTCATGCGGGCGAAGGAGGCGGCGGAGAGGAACCGCGAAGTTAGCGATCCCTCCGGTCGACGGCGGCGGCGCAGGCGTCGCCGCCCTCCACCGGCGCCCGGGGATGTCCACCGTGTGGATATCGCCGGGCGCCCATAGGGGACTCACAGTCCCCGGGGGGTGACAGCCCCTCGCGCGGGCCGGGGCGTAGCCGCGTACGCCACGGCCGTCACCCGCGCGGGGGGCCGTCCGGAGGGGTGACTCGGTCGTGATGGACGGGGGCCCATCGCGACCATTGCACGCCACCCCTCCGAGACGTGCAGCGACTTCGGACGTGGTCCCGAAGTCGCTGCAAGTGTATCCTTTGGGAGGAGGAGGGGTCGCATCTTAGATGCGGACTCTCCCTCCCGGGATGGGAGCCTCCCAGACTTCTTCTGGGAGGGTCCAGACGCTGAGGTGGAGCCGGTCGCGTTCGTAAGAGATCCCGGCTCTCCCTCAGTAGCGTCGTTGGTGGCCACCGTGGGGTTTTAGCCGGTAAGAGTCCGGCATAACCTCGGAGTTCCCCCGAACTTCGAGGTATCCATGAGGATTTCCCCACGTTAAAAAAAAAAAAAAAAAAGGTTATATATCGTTATTGATGTATATGAAGGTCCCTCGGAGACGTAGAGGCCAACTCGCAAGGAATGTTGTCAAATATTACCGCCGAGATGATAGGTTGGGTTAGGTTAGGTTATCTTACGTTATAGATGTATATAAAGGTCTCACGGAGACGTAGAGGTCAACAAGCCAGGAATGTGGTCAAATATTACCGCCGAGATGCTAGATTGGGTTAGCTTAGGTTATATTACGTTATTGATGTATGTGAAGGTCCCACGGAGACGTAGAGGCCAACTCGCCAGGAATGTTGTCAAATATTACCGCCGAGATGTTAGGTTGGGTTAGGTTAGGTTTTATAACGTTATTGATGTATATGAAGGTCAAACGGAGACATAGAAGCCAACTCGCCAGGAATGTTGGCAAATATTACCGCCGTGATGTTAGGTTGGGTTAGGTTAGGTTATATTACGTTATAGATGTATATAAAGGTCCCACGGAAACGTAGCGGCTAACTCGCCACGAATGTTGTCAAATATTTCCGCGGAGATGTTAGGTTGGGTTAGGTTAAGTTACATTACGTTATTGATGTATATAAAGGTCCCACGAAGACGTAGAGGCCAACTCGCCAGGAATGTTTTCAAATATTACCGCCGAGATGATAGGTTGGGTTAAGTTACGTTATATTACGTTATTGATGTATACGAGGGTTACACGGAGACGTAGAGGCCAACAAGCCAGGAATGTGGTCAAATATTACCCCCGAGATGTTAGATTGGGTTAGGTTAGGTTATATTACGTTATTGATGTATATAAAGGTCCCACGGAGACATAGAAGCCAACTCGCCAGGAATGTTGTCAAATATTACCGCCGAGATGTTAGGTTGGGTTAGGTTAGGTTATATTACGTTATAGATGTATATAAAGGTCCCACGGAAACGTAGCGGCTAACTCGCCACGAATGTTGTCAAATATTTCCGCGGAGATGTTAGGTTGGGTTAGGTTAAGTTACATTACGTTATTGATGTATATAAAGGTCCCACGAAGACGTAGAGGCCAACTCGCCAGGAATGTTTTCAAATATTACCGCCGAGATGATAGGTTGGGTTAGGTTAGGTTATATTACGTTATAGATGTATGTAAAGGTCCCACGGAAACGTAGAGGCCAACTCGCCAGGAATGTTTTCAAATATTACCGCCGAGATGTTAGGTTGGGTTCGGTTAGGTTATATTACGTTATAGATGTATATATAGGTCCCACGGAGACGCAGAGACCAACAAGCCAGGAATATGGTCAAATATTACCGCCGAGATGTTAGATTGGGTTAGGTTATGTTATATTACGTTATTGATGTATATAAAGATCCCACGGAGACGTAGAGGCCAACTCGCCAGGTATGTTGTCAAATATTACCGCGGAGATGTTGGGTTGGGTTAGGTTAAGTTATATTACGTTATTGAGTTATATAAAAGTCCCACGAAGACGTAGAGGCCAACTCGCCAGGAATGTGGTCAAATATTACCGCCGAGATGTTAGATTGGGTTACGCTAGCATATATTATGTTATTGATGTATATAAAGGCCCCACGGAGACGTAGAAGCCAACTTGCCAGGAATGTGGTCAAATATTACCGCCGAGATGTTAGATTGGGTTAGGTTATGTTGTATTACGTTATTGATGTATATAAAGATCCCACGGAGACGTAGAGGCCAACTAGCCAGGAATCTTGTCAAATATTATCTCCGAGATGATAGGTTGATTTAGGTTAGGTTATATTTCGTTATTGATGTATATGAAGGGCCCACGGAGACGTAGAGGCCAACTCGCCAGGTATGTTGTCAAATATTACAGCCGAGATGTTAGGTTGGGTTAGGTTAGGTTATATTACGTTATAGATGTATATAAACGTCTCACGGAGACGTAGAGGCCAACAAGCCAGGAATGTGGTCAAATATTACCGCCGAGATGCTAGATTGGGTTAGGTTAGGATATATATCGTTATTGATGTATATGAAGGTCCCTCGGAGACGTAGAGGCCAACTCGCAAGGAATGTTGTCAAATATTACCGCCGAGATGATAGGTTGGGTTAGGTTAGGTTATCTTACGTTATAGATGTATATAAAGGTCTCACGGAGACGTAGAGGTCAACAAGCCAGGAATGTGGTCAAATATTACCGCCGAGATGCTAGATTGGGTTAGGTTAGGTTATATTACGTTATTGATGTATGTGAAGATCCCACGGAGACGTAGAGGCCAACTCGCCAGGAATCTTGTCAAATATTATCTCCGAGATGATAGGTTGGGTTAGGTTAGGTTATATTTCGTTATTGATGTATATGAAGGTCCCACTGAGACGTAGAGGCCAACTCGCCAGGTATGTTGTCAAATATTACAGCCGAGATGTTAGGTTGGGTTAGGTTAGGTTATATTACGTTATAGATGTATATAAACGTCTCACGGAGACGTAGAGGCCAACAAGCCAGGAATGTGGTCAAATATTACCGCCGAGATGCTAGATTGGGTTAGGTTAGGTTATATTACGTTATTGATGTATATGAAGGTCCCACGGAGACGTAGAGACCAACTCGCAAGGAATGTTTTCAAATATTACCGCCGAGATGTTAGGTTGGGTTAGGTTAGGTATTATTACGTTATTGATGTATATGAAGGTCAAACGGAGACGTAGAGGGCAACAAGCCAGGAATGTGGTCAAATATTACCGCCGAGATGCTAGATCGGGATAGGTTAGGTTATATTACGTTATAGATGTATATAAAGGTCTCACGGAGACGTAGAGGTCAACAAGCCAGGAATGTGGTCAAATATTACCGCCGAGATGCTAGATTGGGTTAGGTTAGGTTATATTACGTTATTGATGTATGTGAAGGTCCCACGGAGACGTAGAGGCCAACTCGCCAGGAATGTTGTCAAATATTACCGCCGAGATGTTAGGTTGGGTTAGGTTAGGTTTTATAACGTTATTGATGTATATGAAGGTCAAACGGAGACATAGAAGCCAACTCGCCAGGAATGTTGGCAAATATTACCGCCGTGATGTTAGGTTGGGTTAGGTTAGGTTATTTTACGTTATAGATGTATATAAAGGTCCCACGGAAACGTAGCGGCTAACTCGCCACGAATGTTGTCAAATATTTCCGCGGAGATGTTAGGTTGGGTTAGGTTAAGTTACATTACGTTATTGATGTATATAAAGGTCCCACGAAGACGTAGAGGCCAACTCGCCAGGAATGTTTTCAAATATTACCGCCGAGATGATAGGTTGGGTTAAGTTACGTTATATTACGTTATTGATGTATACGAGGGTTACACGGAGACGTAGAGGCCAACAAGCCAGGAATGTGGTCAAATATTACCCCCGAGATGTTAGATTGGGTTAGGTTATGTTATATTACGTTATTGATGTATATAAAGATCCCACGGAGACGTAGAGGCCAACTCGCCAGGAATCTTGTCAAATATTATCTCCGAGATGATAGGTTGATTTAGGTTAGGTTATATTTCGTTATTGATGTGTATGAAGGTCCCACGGAGACGTAGAGGCCAACACGCCAGGAATGTTTTCAAATATTACCGCCGAGATGTTAGGTTGGGTTAGGTTAGGTTTTATTACGTTATTGATGTATATGAAGGTCAAACGGAGACGTAGAGGCCAACTCGCCAGGAATGTTGTGAAATATTACCGCCGAGATGATAGGTTGGGTTAGGTTAGGTTATATTACGTTATAGATGTATATAAAGGTCCCACGGAGACGTAGAGGCCGACAAGCCAGGAATGTGGTCAAATATTACCGCCGAGATGATAGGTTGGGTTAGGTTAGGTTATAATACGTTATAGATGTATATAAAGGTCTCACGGAGACGTAGAGGCCAACAAGACAGGAATGTGGTCAAATATTACCCCCGAGATGTTAGATTGGGTTAGGTTATGTTATATTACGTTATTGATGTATATAAAGATCCCACGGAGACGTAGAGGCCAACTAGCCAGGAATCTTGTCAAATATAATCTCCGAGATGATAGGTTGATTTAGGTTAGGTTATATTTCGTTATTGATGTATATGAAGGGCCCACGGAGACGTAGAGGCCAACTCGCCAGGTATGTTGTCAAATATTACCGCGGAGATGTTAGGTTGGGTTAGGTTAAGTTATATTACGTTTTTGATGTATATAAAAGTCCCACGAAGACGTAGAGGCCAACTCGCCAGGAATGTTCTCAAATATTACCGCCGAGATGTTAGATTGGTTTAGGCTAGCTTATATTATGTTATTGATGTATATAAAGGCCCCACGGAGACGTAGATGCAAACTCGCCAGGAATGTGGTCAAATATTACCGCCGAGATGTTAGGTTGGGTTAGGTTAGGTTCTATTACGTTATTGATGAATATAAAGGTCTCACGGAGACGTAGAGGCCAACAAGCCAGGAATGTGGTCAAATATTACCGCCGAGATGTTAGATTGGGTTAGGTTATGTTATATTACGTTATTGATGTATATAAAGATCCCACGGAGACGTAGAGGCCAACTCGCCAGGAATCTTGTCAAATATTATCTCCGAGATGATAGGTTGATTTAGGTTAAGTTATATTTCGTTATTGATGTATATGAAGGGCCCACGGAGACGTAGAGGCCAACTCGCCAGGTATGTTGTCAAATATTACCGCGGAGATGTTGGGTTGGGTTAGGTTAATTTATATTACGTTATTGATGTATATAAAAGTCCCACTGGGACGTAGAGGCCAACTAGCCAGGTATGTTGTCAAATATTACAGCCGAGATGTTAGGTTGGGTTAGGTTAGGTTATATTACGTTATAGATGTATATAAACGTCTCACGGAGACGTAGAGGCCAACAAGCCAGGAATGTGGTCAAATATTACCGCCGAGATCCTAGATTGGGTTAGGTTAGGTTATATTACGTTATTGATGTATATGAAGGTCCCTCGGAGTCGTAGAGGCCAACTCGCAAGGAATGTTGTCAAATATTACCGCCGAGATGATAGGTTGGGTTAGGTTAGGTTATATTACGTTATAGATGTATATAAAGGTCTCACGGAGACGTAGAGGCCAACAAGCCGGGAATGTGGTCAAATATTACCGCCGAGATGTTAGATTGGGTTAGGTTATGTTATATTACGTTATTGATGTATATAAAGATCCCACGGAGACGTAGAGGCCAACTCGCCAGGAATCTTGTCAAATATTATCTCCTAGATGATAGGTTGATTTAAGTTAGGTTATATTTCGTTATTGATGTATATGAAGGGCCCACGGAGACGTAGAGGCCAAATCGCCAGGTATGTTGTCAAATATTACCGCGGAGATGTTGGGTTGGGTTAGGTTAAGTTATATTACGTTATTGATGTATATAAAAGTCCCACGAAGACGTAGAGGCCAACTCGCCAGGAATGTTCTCAAATATTACCGCCGAAATGTTAGATTGGTTTAGGCTAGCTTATATTATGTTATTGATGTATATAAAGGCCCCACGGAGACGTAGATGCCAACTCGCCAGGAATGTGGTCAAATATTACCGCCGAGATGTTAGGTTGGGTTAGGTTAGGTTCTATTACGTTATTGATGAATATAAAGGTCTCACGGAGACGTAGAGGCCAACAGGCCAGGAATGTGGTCAAATATTACCGCCGAGATGTTAGATTGGGTTAGGTTATGTTATATTACGTTATTGATGTATATAAAGATCCCACGGAGACGTAGAGGCCAACTCGCCAGGAATCTTGTCAAATATTATCTCCGAGATGATAGGTTGATTTAGGTTAAGTTATATTTCGTTATTGATGTATATGAAGGGCCCACGGAGACGTAGAGGCCAACTCGCCAGGTATGTTGTCAAATATTACCGCGGAGATGTTGGGTTGGGTTAGGTTAATTTATATTACGTTATTGATGTATATAAAAGTCCCACTGGGACGTAGAGGCCAAATCGCCAGGTATGTTGTCAAATATTACAGCCGAGATGTTAGGTTGGGTTAGGTTAGGTTATATTACGTTATTGATGTATATGAAGGTCCCTCGGAGACGTAGAGGCCAACTCGCCAGGAATGTGGTCAAATATTACCGCCGAGATGTTATGTTGGGTTAGGTTAGGTTCTATTACGTTATTGATGTATATAAAGGTCCCACGGAGACGTAGAGGCCAACTCGCCAGGAATGTTTTCAAATATTACCCCCGAGATGGTAGGTTGGGTTAAGTTACGTTATATTACGTTATTGATGTATACGAGGGTTACACGGAGACGTAGAGGCCAACTCGCCAAGAATGTTTTCAAATATTACCGCCGAGATGTTAGGTTGGGTTAGGTTAGGTTATCTTACGTTATAGATGTATATAAAGGTCTCACGGAGACGTAGAGGTCAACAAGCCAGGAATGTGGTCAAATATTACCGCCGAGATGCTAGATCGGGATAGGTTAGGTTATATTACGTTATTGAAGTAAATAAAGGTCCCACGGAAACGTAGAGGCCAACTCGCCAGGAATGTCGTCAAATATTACCGCCGAGATGATAGGTTAGGTTAGGTTAGGTTATATTTCGTTATTGATGTATATGAAGGTCCCACTGAGACGTATAGGCCAACTCGGCAGGTATGTTGTCAAATATTACAGCCGAGATGTTAGGTTGGGTTAGGTTAGGTTATATTACGTTATAGATGTATATAAATGTCTCACGGAGACGTAGAGGCCAACAAGCCAGGAATGTGGTCAAATATTACCGCCGAGATCCTAGATTGGGTTAGGTTATGTTATATTACGTTATTGATGTATATGAAGGTCCCACGGAGACGTAGAGGCCAACTCGCCAGGAATGTTTTCAAATATTACCGCCGAGATGTTAGGTTGGGTTAGGTTAGGTTATATTAAGTTATTGATGTATATAAAGGTCCCACGGAAACGTAGGGGCCAACTCGCCAGGAATGTCGTCGAATATTACCGCCGAGATGCTAGGTTGGGTTAGGTTAGGTTATATTACGTTATAGATGTATATAAAGGTCCCACGGAGACGTAGAGGCCAACAAGCCAGGAATGTGGTCAAATATTACCGCCGAGATGTTAGATTGGGTTAGGCTAGCTTATATTATGTTATTGATGTATATAAAGGTCCCACGGAGACGTGGAGGCCAACTCGCCAGGTATGTTGTCAAATAATACCGCGGAGATGTTAGGTTGGGTTAGGTTAGGTTATATTAAGTTATTGATGTATATAAAGGTCCCACGGAAACGTAGGGGCCAACTCGCCAGGAATGTCGTCGAATATTACCGCCGAGATGCTAGGTTGGGTTAGGTTAGGTTATATTTCGTTATTGATGTGTATGAAGGTCCCACGGAGACGTAGAGGCCAACTCGCCAGGAATGTTTTCAAATATTACCGCCGAGATGTTAGGTTGGGTTAGGTTAGGTTATATTACGTTATTGATGTATATGAAGGTCAGACGGAGACGTAGAGGCCAACTCGCCAGGAATGTTGTCAAATATTACCGCCGAGATGATAGGTTGGGTTAGGTTAGGTTATATTACGTTATAGATGTATATAAAGGTCCCACGGAGACGTAGAGGCCAACAAGCGAGGAACGTGGTCAAATATTACCGCCGAGATGTTAGATTGGGTTAGGTTATATTATATTACGTTATTGATGTATATAAAGATCCCACGGAGACGTAGAGGGCAACTCGCCAGGAATCGTGTCAAATATTATCGCCGAGATGATAGGTTGATTTAGGTTAGGTTATATTTTTGTTATTGATGTATATGAAGGGCCCACGGAGACGTAGAGGCCAAATCGCCAGGTATGTTGTCAAATATTACCGCGGAGATGTTGGGTTGGGTTAGGTGAATATATATTACGTTATTGATGTATATAAAAGTCCCACGAAGACGTAGAGGCCAACTCGCCAGGAATGTGGTCAAATATTACCGCCGAGATGTTAGATTGGGTTAGGTTATGTTATATTACGTTATTGATGTATATAAAGATCCCACGGAGACGTAGAGGCCAACTCGCCAGGAATCTTGTCAAATATTATCGCCGAGATGGTAGGTTGATTTAGGTTAGGTTATATTTCGTTATTGATGTATATGAAGGGCCCACGGAGACGTAGAGGACACCTCGCCAGGTATGTTGTCAAATATTACTGCGGAGATGTTGGGTTGGCTTAGGTTAAGTTATATTACGTTATGGATGTATATAAAGGTCCCACGGAGACGTAGAGGCTAACAAGCCAGGAATGTGGTCAAATATTACCGCCGAGATGTTAGATTGGGTTAGGCTAGCTTATATTATGTTATTGATGTATATAAAGGTCCCACGGAGACGTGGAGGCCAACTCGCCAGGTATGTTGTCAAATAATACCGCGGAGATGTTAGGTTGGGTTAGATTAGGTTATATTAAGTTATTGATGTATATAAAGGTCCCACGGAAACGTAGAGGCCAACTCGCCAGGAATGTCGTCAAATATTACCGCCGAGATGCTAGGTTGGGTTAGGTTAGGTTATATTTCGTTATTGATGTGTATAAAGGTCCCACGGAGACGTAGAGGCCAACAAGCGAGGAACGTGGTCAAATATTACCGCCGAGATGTTAGATTGGGTTAGGTTATGTTATATTACGTTATTGATGTATATAAAGATCCCACGGAGACGTAGAGGGCAACTCGCCAGGAATCTTGTCAAATATTATCGCCGAGATGATAGGTTGGGTTAGGTTAGGTTATATTTCGTTATTGATGTGTATGAAGGTCCCACTGAGACGTAGAGACCAACTCGCCAGGTATGTTGTCAAATATTACAGCCGAGATGTTAGGTTGGGTTAGGTTAGGTTATATTACGTTATAGATGTATATAAAGGCCTCACGGAGACGTAGAGGCCAACAAGCCAGGAATGTGGTCAAATATTACCGCCGAGATCCTAGATTGGGTTAGGTTAGGTTATATTACGTTATTGATGTATATGATGGTCCCACGGAGACGTAGAGGCCAAGTCGCTAGGAATGTTTTCAAATATTACCGCCGAGATGTTAGGTTGGGTTAGGTTAGGTTATATTACGTTATTGATGTATATGAAGGTCAAACGGAGACGTAGAGGCCAACTCGCCAGGAATGTTGTGAAATATTACCGCCGAGATGTTGGATTGGGTTAGGTTATGTTATATTACGTTATTGATGTATATAAAGATCCCACGGAGACGTAGAGGCCAACTCGCCAGGTATGTTGTCAAATATTACCGCGGAGATGTTGGGTTGGGTTAGGTTAGGTTATATTAAGTTATTGATGTATATAAAGGTCCCACGGAAACGTAGAGGCCAACTCGCCAGGAATGTCGTCAAATATTACCGCCGAGATGCTAGGTTGGGTTAGGTTAGGTTATATTTCGTTATTGATGTGTATGAAGGTCCCACTGAGACGTAGAGGCCAACTCGCCAGGTATGTTGTCAAATATTACAGCCGAGATGTTAGGTTGGGTTAGGTTAGGTTATATTACGTTATAGATGTATATAAAGGTCCCACGGAGACGTAGAGGCCGACAAGCCAGGAATGTGGTCAAATATTACCGCCGAGATGCTAGATTGGGTTAGGTCATATTATATTTCGTTATTGATGTATATGAAGGTCCCTCGGAGACGTAGAGGACAACTCGCAAGGAATGTTGTCAAATATTACCGCCGAGAAGATAGGTTGGGTTAGGTTAGGTTATATTACGTTATAGATGTATATAAAGGTCTCACGGAGACGTAGAGGCCAACAAGCCAGGAATGTGGTCAAATATTACCGCCGAGATGTTAGATTGGGTTAGGTTATGTTATATTACGTTATTGATGTATATAAAGATCCCACGGAGACGTAGAGGCCAACTCGCCAGGAATCTTGTCAAATATTATCTCCGAGATGATAGGTTGATTTAGGTTAGGTTATATTTCGTTATTGATGTATATGAAGGGCCCACGGAGACGTAGAGGCCAAATCGCCAGGTATGTTGTCAAATATTACCGCGGAGATGTTGGGTTGGGTTAGGTTAAGTTATATTACGTTATTGATGTATATAAAAGTCCCACGAAGACGTAGAGGCCAACTCGCCAGGAATGTTCTCAAATATTACCGCCCAGATGTTAGATTGGGTTAGGCTAGCTTATATTATGTTATTGATGTATATAAAGGCCCCACGGAGACGTAGAGGCCAACTCGCCAGGAATGTGGTCAAATATTACCGCCGAGATGTTAGGTTGGGTTAGGTTAGGTTCCATTACGTTATTGATGTATATAAAGGTCCCACGGAGACGTAGAGGCCAACTCGCCAGGAATGTTTTCAAATATTACCCCCGAGATGGTAGGTTGGGTTAAGTTACGTTATATTACGTTATTGATGTATACGAGGGTTACACGGAGACGTAGAGGCCAACTCGCCAAGAATGTTTTCAAATATTACCGCCGAGATGATAGGTTGGGTTAGGTTAGGTTATATTACGTTATAGATGTATATAAAGGTCCCACGGAGACGTAGAGGCCAACAAGCCAGGAATGTGGTCAAATATTACCGCCGAGATGTTAGATTGGGTTAGGTTATGTTATATTACGTTATTGATGTATATAAAGATCCCACGGAGACGTAGAGGCCAACTCGCCAGGAATCTTGTCAAATATTATCGCCGAGATGATAGGTTGATTTAGGTTAGGTTATATTTCGTTATTGATGTATATGAAGGGCCCACGGAGACGTAGAGGACACCTCGCCAGGTATGTTGTCAAATATTACTGCGGAGATGTTGGGTTGGCTTAGGTTAAGTTATATTACGTTATTGATGTATATAAAGGTCCCACGGAGACGTAGAGGCCAACAAGCCAGGAATGTGGTCAAATATTACCGCCGAGATGTTAGATTGGGTTAGGCTAGCTTATATTATGTTATTGATGTATATAAAGGTCCCACGGAGACGTGGAGGCCAACTCGCCAGGTATGTTGTCAAATAATACCGCGGAGATGTTAGGTTGGGTTAGGTTAGGTTATATTAAGTTATTGATGTATATAAAGGTCCCACGGAAACGTAGGGGCCAACTCGCCAGGAATGTCGTCGAATATTACCGCCGAGATGCTAGGTTGGGTTAGGTTAGGTTATATTTCGTTATTGATGTGTATGAAGGTCCCACGGAGACGTAGAGGCCAACTCGCCAGGAATGTTTTCAAATATTACCGCCGAGATGTTAGGTTGGGTTAGGTTAGGTTATATTACGTTATTGATGTATATAAAGGTCAAACGGAGACGTAGAGGCCAACTCGCCAGGAATGTTGTCAAATATTACCGCCGAGATGATAGGTTGGGTTAGGTTAGGTTATATTTCGTTATTGATGTGTATAAAGGTCCCACGGAGACGTAGAGGCCAACAAGCGAGGAACGTGGTCAAATATTACCGCCGAGATGTTAGATTGGGTTAGGTTATGTTATATTACGTTATTGATGTATATAAAGATCCCACGGAGACGTAGAGGGCAACTCGCCAGGAATCTTGTCAAATATTATCGCCGAGATGATAGGTTGGGTTAGGTTAGGTTATATTTCGTTATTGATGTGTATGAAGGTCCCACTGAGACGTAGAGACCAACTCGCCAGGTATGTTGTCAAATATTACAGCCGAGATGTTAGGTTGGGTTAGGTTAGGTTATATTACGTTATAGATGTATATAAAGGCCTCACGGAGACGTAGAGGCCAACAAGCCAGGAATGTGGTCAAATATTACCGCCGAGATCCTAGATTGGGTTAGGTTAGGTTATATTACGTTATTGATGTATATGATGGTCCCACGGAGACGTAGAGGCCAAGTCGCCAGGAATGTTTTCAAATATTACCGCCGAGATGTTAGGTTGGGTTAGGTTAGGTTATATTACGTTATTGATGTATATGAAGGTCAAACGGAGACGTAGAGGCCAACTCGCCAGGAATGTTGTGAAATATTACCGCCGAGATGATAGGTTGGGTTAGGTTAGGTTATATTACGTTATAGATGTATATAAAGGTCCCACGGAGACGTAGAGGCCGACAAGCCAGGAATGTGGTCAAATATTACCGCCGAGATGCTAGATTGGGTTAGGTCAGGTTATATTTCGTTATTGATGTATATGAAGGTCCCTCGGAGACGTAGAGGCCAACTCGCAAGGAATGTTGTCAAATATTACCGCCGAGATGATAGGTTGGGTTAGGTTAGGTTATATTACGTTATAGATGTATATAAAGGTCTCACGGAGACGTAGAGGCCAACAAGCCAGGAATGTGGTCAAATATTACCGCCGAGATGTTAGATTGGGTTAGGTTATGTTATATTACGTTATTGATGTATATAAAGATCCCACGGAGACGTAGAGGCCAACTCGCCAGGAATCTTGTCAAATATTATCTCCGAGAAGATAGGTTGATTTAGGTTAGGTTATATTTCTTTATTGATGTATATGAAGGGCCCACGGAGACGTAGAGGCCAAATCGCCAGGTATGTTGTCAAATATTACCGCGGAGATGTTGGGTTGGGTTAGGTTAAGTTATATTACGTTATTGATGTATATAAAAGTCCCACGAAGACGTAGAGGCCAACTCGCCAGGAATGTTCTCAAATATTACCGCCGAGATGTTAGATTGGGTTAGGCTAGCTTATATTATGTTATTGATGTATATAAAGGCCCCACGGAGACGTAGAGGCCAACTCGCCAGGAATGTGGTCAAATATTACCGCCGAGATGTTAGGTTGGGTTAGGTTAGGTTCCATTACGTTATTGATGTATATAAAGGTCCCACGGAGACGTAGAGGCCAACTCGCCAGGAATGTTTTCAAATATTACCCCCGAGATGGTAGGTTGGGTTAAGTTACGTTATATTACGTTATTGATGTATACGAGGGTTACACGGAGACGTAGAGGCCAACTCGCCAAGAATGTTTTCAAATATTACCGCCGAGATGTTAGGTTGGGTTAGGTTAGGTTATCTTACGTTATAGATGTATATAAAGGTCTCACGGAGGCGTAGAGGTCAACAAGCCAGGAATGTGGTCAAATATTACCGCCGAGATGCTAGATCGTGATAGGTTAGGTTATATTACGTTATTGAAGTATATAAAGGTCCCACGGAAACGTAGAGGCCAACTCGCCAGGAATGTCGTCAAATATTACCGCCGAGATGCTAGGTTGGGTTAGGTTAGGTTATATTTCGTTATTGATGTGTATGAAGGTCCCACTGAGACGTAGAGGCCAACTCGCCAGGTATGTTGTCAAATATTACAGCCGAGATGTTAGGTTGGGTTAGGTTAGTTTATATTACGTTATAGATGTATATAAAGGCCTCACGGAGACGTAGAGGCCAACAAGCCAGGAATGTGGTCAAATATTACCGCCGAGATCCTAGATTGGGTTAGGTTAGGTTATATTACGTTATTGATGTATATGATGGTCCCACGGAGACGTAGAGGCCAACTCGCCAGGAATCTTGTCAAATATTATCGCCGAGATGATAGGTTGATTTGGGTTAGGTTATATTTCGTTATTGATGTATATGAAGGGCCCACGGAGACGTAGAGGCCAAATCGCCAGGTATGTTGTCAAATATTACCGCGGAGATGTTGGGTTGGGTTAGGTTAAGTTATATTACGTTATTGATGTATATAAAAGTCCCACGAAGACGTAGAGGCCAACTCGCCAGGAATGTTCTCAAATATTACCGCCGAGATGTTAGATTGGGTTAGGCTAGCTTATATTATGTTATTGATGTATATAAAGGCCCCACGGAGACGTAGAGGCCAACTCGCCAGGAATGTGGTCAAATATTACCGCCGAGATGTTAGGTTGGGTTAGCTTAGGTTCCATTACGTTATTGATGTATATAAAGGTCCCACGGAGACGTAGAGGCCAACTCGCCAGGAATGTTTTCAAATATTACCCCCGAGATGGTAGGTTGGGTTAAGTTACGTTATATTACGTTATTGATGTATACGAGGGTTACACGGAGACGTAGAGGCCAACTCGCCAAGAATGTTTTCAAATATTACCGCCGAGATGTTAGGTTGGGTTAGGTTAGGTTATCTTACGTTATAGATGTATATAAAGGTCTCACGGAGGCGTAGAGGTCAACAAGCCAGGAATGTGGTCAAATATTACCGCCGAGATGCTAGATCGTGATAGGTTAGGTTATATTACGTTATTGAAGTATATAAAGGTCCCACGGAAACGTAGAGGCCAACTCGCCAGGAATGTCGTCAAATATTACCGCCGAGATGCTAGGTTGGGTTAGGTTAGGTTATATTTCGTTATTGATGTGTATGAAGGTCCCACTGAGACGTAGAGGCCAACTCGCCAGGTATGTTGTCAAATATTACAGCCGAGATGTTAGGTTGGGTTAGGTTAGTTTATATTACGTTATAGATGTATATAAAGGCCTCACGGAGACGTAGAGGCCAACAAGCCAGGAATGTGGTCAAATATTACCGCCGAGATCCTAGATTGGGTTAGGTTAGGTTATATTACGTTATTGATGTATATGATGGTCCCACGGAGACGTAGAGGCCAACTCGCCAGGAATGTTTTCAAATATTACCGCCGAGATGTTAGGTTGGGTTAGGTTAGGTTATATTACGTTATTGATGTATATGTAGGTCAAACGGAGACGTAGAGGCCAACTCGCCAGGAATGTTGTCAAATATTACCGCCGAGATGATAGGTTGCGTTAGGTTAGGTTATCTTACGTTATAGATGTATATAAAGGTCTCACGGAGACGTAGAGGTCAACAAGCCAGGAATGTGTTCAAATATTACCGCCGAGATGCTAGATCGGGATAGGTTAGGTTATATTACGTTATTGAAGTATATAAAGGTCCCACGGAAACGTAGAGGCCAACAAGCCAGGAATGTGGTCAAATATTACCGCCGAGATCCTAGATTGGGTTAGGTTATGTTATATTACGTTATTGATGTATATGAAGGTGCCACGGAGACGTAGAGGCCAACTCGCCAGGAATGTTTTCAAATATTACCGCCGAGATGTTAGGTTGGGTTAGGTTAGGTTTTATTACGTTATTGATGTATATGAAGGCCAAACGGAGACGTAGAGTCCAACTCGCCAGGAATGTTGTCAAATATTACCGCCGAGATGATAGGTTGGGTTAGGTTATGTTATATTACGTTATAGATGTATATAAAGGTCCCACGGAGACGTAGAGGCCAACAAGCCAGGAATGTGGTCAAATATTATCGCCGAGATGTTAGATTGGGTTAGGTTATGTTATATTACGTTATTGATGTATATAATGATCCCACGGAGACGTAGAGGCCAACTCGCCAGGAATCTTGTCAAATATTATCGCCGAGATGATAGGTTGATTTGGGTTAGGTTATATTTCGTTATTGATGTATATGAAGGGCCCACGGAGACGTAGAGGCCAACTCGCCAGGTATGTTGTCAAATATTACTGCGGAGATGTTGGGTTGGCTTTGGTTAAGTTATATTACGTTATTGATGTATATAAAGGTCCCACGGAGACGTAGAAGCCAACAAGCCAGGAATGTGGTCAAATATTTCCGCCGAGATGTTAGATTGGGTTAGGCTAGCTTATATTATGTTATTGATGTGTATAAAGGTCCCACGGAGACGTGGAGGCCAACTCGCCAGGTATGTTGTCAAATAATACCGCGGAGATGTTAGGTTGGGTTAGGTTAGGTTATATTAAGTTATTGATGTATATAAAGGTCCCACGGAAACGTAGAGGCCAACTCGCCAGGAATGTCGTCAAATATTACCGCCGAGATCCTAGATTGGGTTAGGTTAGGTTATATTTCGTTATTGATGTATATGAAGGTCCCACTGAGACGTAGAGGCCAACTCGCCAGGTATGTTGTCAAATATTACAGCCGAGATGTTAGGTTGGGTTAGGTTAGGTTATATTACGTTATAGATGTATATAAAGACCTCACGGAGACGTAGAGGCCAACAAGCCAGGAATGTGGTCAAATATTACCGCCGAGATCCTAGATTGGGTTAGGTTAGGTTATATTACGTTATTGATGTATATGATGGTCCCACGGAGACGTAGAGGCCAACAAGCCAGGAATGTGGTCAAATATTACCGCCGAGATGTTAGATTGGGTTAGGCTAGCTTATATTATGTTATTGATGTATATAAAGGTCCCACGGAGACGTGGAGGCCAACTCGCCAGGTATGTTGTCAAATAATACCGCGGAGATGTTAGGTTGGGTTAGGTTAGGTTATATTAAGTTATTGATGTATATAAAGGTCCCACGGAAACGTAGGGGCCAACTCGCCAGGAATGTCGTCGAATATTACCGCCGAGATGCTAGGTTGGGTTAGGTTAGGTTATATTTCGTTATTGATGTGTATGAAGGTCCCACGGAGACGTAGAGGCCAACTCGCCAGGAATGTTTTCAAATATTACCGCCGAGATGTTAGGTTGGGTTAGGTTAGGTTATATTACGTTATTGATGTATATGAAGGTCAAACGGAGACGTAGAGGCCAACTCGCCAGGAATGTTGTCAAATATTACCGCCGAGATGATAGGTTGGGTTAGGTTAGGTTATATTACGTTATAGATGTATATAAAGGTCCCACGGAGACGTAGAGGCCAACAAGCGAGGAACGTGGTCAAATATTACCGCCGAGATGTTAGATTGGGTTAGGTTATGTTATATTACGTTATTGATGTATATAAAGATCCCACGGAGACGTAGAGGGCAACTCGCCAGGAATCGTGTCAAATATTATCGCCGAGATGATAGGTTGATTTAGGTTAGGTTATATTTTTGTTATTGATGTATATGAAGGGCCCACGGAGACGTAGAGGCCAAATCGCCAGGTATGTTGTCAAATATTACCGCGGAGATGTTGGGTTGGGTTAGTTGAATATATATTACGTTATTGATGTATATAAAAGTCCCACGAAGACGTAGAGGCCAACTCGCCAGGAATGTGGTCAAATATTACCGCCGAGATGTTAGATTGGGTTAGGTTATGTTATATTACGTTATTGATGTATATAAAGATCCCACGGAGACGTAGAGGCCAACTCGCCAGGAATCTTGTCAAATATTATCGCCGAGATGATAGGTTGATTTAGGTTAGGTTATATTTCGTTATTGATGTATATGAAGGGCCCACGGAGACGTAGAGGACACCTCGCCAGGTATGTTGTCAAATATTACTGCGGAGATGTTGGGTTGGCTTAGGTTAAGTTATATTACGTTATGGATGTATATAAAGGTCCCACGGAGACGTAGAGGCTAACAAGCCAGGAATGTGGTCAAATATTACCGCCGAGATGTTAGATTGGGTTAGGCTAGCTTATATTATGTTATTGATGTATATAAAGGTCCCACGGAGACGTGGAGGCCAACTCGCCAGGTATGTTGTCAAATAATACCGCGGAGATGTTAGGTTGGGTTAGATTAGGTTATATTAAGTTATTGATGTATATAAAGGTCCCACGGAAACGTAGAGGCCAACTCGCCAGGAATGTCGTCAAATATTACCGCCGAGATGCTAGGTTGGGTTAGGTTAGGTTATATTTCGTTATTGATGTGTATAAAGGTCCCACGGAGACGTAGAGGCCAACAAGCGAGGAACGTGGTCAAATATTACCGCCGAGATGTTAGATTGGGTTAGGTTATGTTATATTACGTTATTGATGTATATAAAGATCCCACGGAGACGTAGAGGGCAACTCGCCAGGAATCTTGTCAAATATTATCGCCGAGATGATAGGTTGGGTTAGGTTAGGTTATATTTCGTTATTGATGTGTATGAAGGTCCCACTGAGACGTAGAGACCAACTCGCCAGGTATGTTGTCAAATATTACAGCCGAGATGTTAGGTTGGGTTAGGTTAGGTTATATTACGTTATAGATGTATATAAAGGCCTCACGGAGACGTAGAGGCCAACAAGCCAGGAATGTGGTCAAATATTACCGCCGAGATCCTAGATTGGGTTAGGTTAGGTTATATTACGTTATTGATGTATATGATGGTCCCACGGAGACGTAGAGGCCAAGTCGCTAGGAATGTTTTCAAATATTACCGCCGAGATGTTAGGTTGGGTTAGGTTAGGTTATATTACGTTATTGATGTATATGAAGGTCAAACGGAGACGTAGAGGCCAACTCGCCAGGAATGTTGTGAAATATTACCGCCGAGATGTTGGATTGGGTTAGGTTATGTTATATTACGTTATTGATGTATATAAAGATCCCACGGAGACGTAGAGGCCAACTCGCCAGGTATGTTGTCAAATATTACCGCGGAGATGTTGGGTTGGGTTAGGTTAGGTTATATTAAGTTATTGATGTATATAAAGGTCCCACGGAAACGTAGAGGCCAACTCGCCAGGAATGTCGTCAAATATTACCGCCGAGATGCTAGGTTGGGTTAGGTTAGGTTATATTTCGTTATTGATGTGTATGAAGGTCCCACTGAGACGTAGAGGCCAACTCGCCAGGTATGTTGTCAAATATTACAGCCGAGATGTTAGGTTGGGTTAGGTTAGGTTATATTACGTTATAGATGTATATAAAGGTCCCACGGAGACGTAGAGGCCGACAAGCCAGGAATGTGGTCAAATATTACCGCCGAGATGCTAGATTGGGTTAGGTCATATTATATTTCGTTATTGATGTATATGAAGGTCCCTCGGAGACGTAGAGGACAACTCGCAAGGAATGTTGTCAAATATTACCGCCGAGAAGATAGGTTGGGTTAGGTTAGGTTATATTACGTTATAGATGTATATAAAGGTCTCACGGAGACGTAGAGGCCAACAAGCCAGGAATGTGGTCAAATATTACCGCCGAGATGTTAGATTGGGTTAGGTTATGTTATATTACGTTATTGATGTATATAAAGATCCCACGGAGACGTAGAGGCCAACTCGCCAGGAATCTTGTCAAATATTATCTCCGAGATGATAGGTTGATTTAGGTTAGGTTATATTTCGTTATTGATGTATATGAAGGGCCCACGGAGACGTAGAGGCCAAATCGCCAGGTATGTTGTCAAATATTACCGCGGAGATGTTGGGTTGGGTTAGGTTAAGTTATATTACGTTATTGATGTATATAAAAGTCCCACGAAGACGTAGAGGCCAACTCGCCAGGAATGTTCTCAAATATTACCGCCCAGATGTTAGATTGGGTTAGGCTAGCTTATATTATGTTATTGATGTATATAAAGGCCCCACGGAGACGTAGAGGCCAACTCGCCAGGAATGTGGTCAAATATTACCGCCGAGATGTTAGGTTGGGTTAGGTTAGGTTCCATTACGTTATTGATGTATATAAAGGTCCCACGGAGACGTAGAGGCCAACTCGCCAGGAATGTTTTCAAATATTACCCCCGAGATGGTAGGTTGGGTTAAGTTACGTTATATTACGTTATTGATGTATACGAGGGTTACACGGAGACGTAGAGGCCAACTCGCCAAGAATGTTTTCAAATATTACCGCCGAGATGATAGGTTGGGTTAGGTTAGGTTATATTACGTTATAGATGTATATAAAGGTCCCACGGAGACGTAGAGGCCAACAAGCCAGGAATGTGGTCAAATATTACCGCCGAGATGTTAGATTGGGTTAGGTTATGTTATATTACGTTATTGATGTATATAAAGATCCCACGGAGACGTAGAGGCCAACTCGCCAGGAATCTTGTCAAATATTATCGCCGAGATGATAGGTTGATTTAGGTTAGGTTATATTTCGTTATTGATGTATATGAAGGGCCCACGGAGACGTAGAGGACACCTCGCCAGGTATGTTGTCAAATATTACTGCGGAGATGTTGGGTTGGCTTAGGTTAAGTTATATTACGTTATTGATGTATATAAAGGTCCCACGGAGACGTAGAGGCCAACAAGCCAGGAATGTGGTCAAATATTACCGCCGAGATGTTAGATTGGGTTAGGCTAGCTTATATTATGTTATTGATGTATATAAAGGTCCCACGGAGACGTGGAGGCCAACTCGCCAGGTATGTTGTCAAATAATACCGCGGAGATGTTAGGTTGGGTTAGGTTAGGTTATATTAAGTTATTGATGTATATAAAGGTCCCACGGAAACGTAGGGGCCAACTCGCCAGGAATGTCGTCGAATATTACCGCCGAGATGCTAGGTTGGGTTAGGTTAGGTTATATTTCGTTATTGATGTGTATGAAGGTCCCACGGAGACGTAGAGGCCAACTCGCCAGGAATGTTTTCAAATATTACCGCCGAGATGTTAGGTTGGGTTAGGTTAGGTTATATTACGTTATTGATGTATATAAAGGTCAAACGGAGACGTAGAGGCCAACTCGCCAGGAATGTTGTCAAATATTACCGCCGAGATGATAGGTTGGGTTAGGTTAGGTTATATTTCGTTATTGATGTGTATAAAGGTCCCACGGAGACGTAGAGGCCAACAAGCGAGGAACGTGGTCAAATATTACCGCCGAGATGTTAGATTGGGTTAGGTTATGTTATATTACGTTATTGATGTATATAAAGATCCCACGGAGACGTAGAGGGCAACTCGCCAGGAATCTTGTCAAATATTATCGCCGAGATGATAGGTTGGGTTAGGTTAGGTTATATTTCGTTATTGATGTGTATGAAGGTCCCACTGAGACGTAGAGACCAACTCGCCAGGTATGTTGTCAAATATTACAGCCGAGATGTTAGGTTGGGTTAGGTTAGGTTATATTACGTTATAGATGTATATAAAGGCCTCACGGAGACGTAGAGGCCAACAAGCCAGGAATGTGGTCAAATATTACCGCCGAGATCCTAGATTGGGTTAGGTTAGGTTATATTACGTTATTGATGTATATGATGGTCCCACGGAGACGTAGAGGCCAAGTCGCCAGGAATGTTTTCAAATATTACCGCCGAGATGTTAGGTTGGGTTAGGTTAGGTTATATTACGTTATTGATGTATATGAAGGTCAAACGGAGACGTAGAGGCCAACTCGCCAGGAATGTTGTGAAATATTACCGCCGAGATGATAGGTTGGGTTAGGTTAGGTTATATTACGTTATAGATGTATATAAAGGTCCCACGGAGACGTAGAGGCCGACAAGCCAGGAATGTGGTCAAATATTACCGCCGAGATGCTAGATTGGGTTAGGTCAGGTTATATTTCGTTATTGATGTATATGAAGGTCCCTCGGAGACGTAGAGGCCAACTCGCAAGGAATGTTGTCAAATATTACCGCCGAGATGATAGGTTGGGTTAGGTTAGGTTATATTACGTTATAGATGTATATAAAGGTCTCACGGAGACGTAGAGGCCAACAAGCCAGGAATGTGGTCAAATATTACCGCCGAGATGTTAGATTGGGTTAGGTTATGTTATATTACGTTATTGATGTATATAAAGATCCCACGGAGACGTAGAGGCCAACTCGCCAGGAATCTTGTCAAATATTATCTCCGAGAAGATAGGTTGATTTAGGTTAGGTTATATTTCTTTATTGATGTATATGAAGGGCCCACGGAGACGTAGAGGCCAAATCGCCAGGTATGTTGTCAAATATTACCGCGGAGATGTTGGGTTGGGTTAGGTTAAGTTATATTACGTTATTGATGTATATAAAAGTCCCACGAAGACGTAGAGGCCAACTCGCCAGGAATGTTCTCAAATATTACCGCCGAGATGTTAGATTGGGTTAGGCTAGCTTATATTATGTTATTGATGTATATAAAGGCCCCACGGAGACGTAGAGGCCAACTCGCCAGGAATGTGGTCAAATATTACCGCCGAGATGTTAGGTTGGGTTAGGTTAGGTTCCATTACGTTATTGATGTATATAAAGGTCCCACGGAGACGTAGAGGCCAACTCGCCAGGAATGTTTTCAAATATTACCCCCGAGATGGTAGGTTGGGTTAAGTTACGTTATATTACGTTATTGATGTATACGAGGGTTACACGGAGACGTAGAGGCCAACTCGCCAAGAATGTTTTCAAATATTACCGCCGAGATGTTAGGTTGGGTTAGGTTAGGTTATCTTACGTTATAGATGTATATAAAGGTCTCACGGAGGCGTAGAGGTCAACAAGCCAGGAATGTGGTCAAATATTACCGCCGAGATGCTAGATCGTGATAGGTTAGGTTATATTACGTTATTGAAGTATATAAAGGTCCCACGGAAACGTAGAGGCCAACTCGCCAGGAATGTCGTCAAATATTACCGCCGAGATGCTAGGTTGGGTTAGGTTAGGTTATATTTCGTTATTGATGTGTATGAAGGTCCCACTGAGACGTAGAGGCCAACTCGCCAGGTATGTTGTCAAATATTACAGCCGAGATGTTAGGTTGGGTTAGGTTAGTTTATATTACGTTATAGATGTATATAAAGGCCTCACGGAGACGTAGAGGCCAACAAGCCAGGAATGTGGTCAAATATTACCGCCGAGATCCTAGATTGGGTTAGGTTAGGTTATATTACGTTATTGATGTATATGATGGTCCCACGGAGACGTAGAGGCCAACTCGCCAGGAATCTTGTCAAATATTATCGCCGAGATGATAGGTTGATTTGGGTTAGGTTATATTTCGTTATTGATGTATATGAAGGGCCCACGGAGACGTAGAGGCCAAATCGCCAGGTATGTTGTCAAATATTACCGCGGAGATGTTGGGTTGGGTTAGGTTAAGTTATATTACGTTATTGATGTATATAAAAGTCCCACGAAGACGTAGAGGCCAACTCGCCAGGAATGTTCTCAAATATTACCGCCGAGATGTTAGATTGGGTTAGGCTAGCTTATATTATGTTATTGATGTATATAAAGGCCCCACGGAGACGTAGAGGCCAACTCGCCAGGAATGTGGTCAAATATTACCGCCGAGATGTTAGGTTGGGTTAGCTTAGGTTCCATTACGTTATTGATGTATATAAAGGTCCCACGGAGACGTAGAGGCCAACTCGCCAGGAATGTTTTCAAATATTACCCCCGAGATGGTAGGTTGGGTTAAGTTACGTTATATTACGTTATTGATGTATACGAGGGTTACACGGAGACGTAGAGGCCAACTCGCCAAGAATGTTTTCAAATATTACCGCCGAGATGTTAGGTTGGGTTAGGTTAGGTTATCTTACGTTATAGATGTATATAAAGGTCTCACGGAGGCGTAGAGGTCAACAAGCCAGGAATGTGGTCAAATATTACCGCCGAGATGCTAGATCGTGATAGGTTAGGTTATATTACGTTATTGAAGTATATAAAGGTCCCACGGAAACGTAGAGGCCAACTCGCCAGGAATGTCGTCAAATATTACCGCCGAGATGCTAGGTTGGGTTAGGTTAGGTTATATTTCGTTATTGATGTGTATGAAGGTCCCACTGAGACGTAGAGGCCAACTCGCCAGGTATGTTGTCAAATATTACAGCCGAGATGTTAGGTTGGGTTAGGTTAGTTTATATTACGTTATAGATGTATATAAAGGCCTCACGGAGACGTAGAGGCCAACAAGCCAGGAATGTGGTCAAATATTACCGCCGAGATCCTAGATTGGGTTAGGTTAGGTTATATTACGTTATTGATGTATATGATGGTCCCACGGAGACGTAGAGGCCAACTCGCCAGGAATGTTTTCAAATATTACCGCCGAGATGTTAGGTTGGGTTAGGTTAGGTTATATTACGTTATTGATGTATATGTAGGTCAAACGGAGACGTAGAGGCCAACTCGCCAGGAATGTTGTCAAATATTACCGCCGAGATGATAGGTTGCGTTAGGTTAGGTTATCTTACGTTATAGATGTATATAAAGGTCTCACGGAGACGTAGAGGTCAACAAGCCAGGAATGTGTTCAAATATTACCGCCGAGATGCTAGATCGGGATAGGTTAGGTTATATTACGTTATTGAAGTATATAAAGGTCCCACGGAAACGTAGAGGCCAACAAGCCAGGAATGTGGTCAAATATTACCGCCGAGATCCTAGATTGGGTTAGGTTATGTTATATTACGTTATTGATGTATATGAAGGTGCCACGGAGACGTAGAGGCCAACTCGCCAGGAATGTTTTCAAATATTACCGCCGAGATGTTAGGTTGGGTTAGGTTAGGTTTTATTACGTTATTGATGTATATGAAGGCCAAACGGAGACGTAGAGTCCAACTCGCCAGGAATGTTGTCAAATATTACCGCCGAGATGATAGGTTGGGTTAGGTTATGTTATATTACGTTATAGATGTATATAAAGGTCCCACGGAGACGTAGAGGCCAACAAGCCAGGAATGTGGTCAAATATTATCGCCGAGATGTTAGATTGGGTTAGGTTATGTTATATTACGTTATTGATGTATATAATGATCCCACGGAGACGTAGAGGCCAACTCGCCAGGAATCTTGTCAAATATTATCGCCGAGATGATAGGTTGATTTGGGTTAGGTTATATTTCGTTATTGATGTATATGAAGGGCCCACGGAGACGTAGAGGCCAACTCGCCAGGTATGTTGTCAAATATTACTGCGGAGATGTTGGGTTGGCTTTGGTTAAGTTATATTACGTTATTGATGTATATAAAGGTCCCACGGAGACGTAGAAGCCAACAAGCCAGGAATGTGGTCAAATATTTCCGCCGAGATGTTAGATTGGGTTAGGCTAGCTTATATTATGTTATTGATGTGTATAAAGGTCCCACGGAGACGTGGAGGCCAACTCGCCAGGTATGTTGTCAAATAATACCGCGGAGATGTTAGGTTGGGTTAGGTTAGGTTATATTAAGTTATTGATGTATATAAAGGTCCCACGGAAACGTAGAGGCCAACTCGCCAGGAATGTCGTCAAATATTACCGCCGAGATCCTAGATTGGGTTAGGTTAGGTTATATTTCGTTATTGATGTATATGAAGGTCCCACTGAGACGTAGAGGCCAACTCGCCAGGTATGTTGTCAAATATTACAGCCGAGATGTTAGGTTGGGTTAGGTTAGGTTATATTACGTTATAGATGTATATAAAGACCTCACGGAGACGTAGAGGCCAACAAGCCAGGAATGTGGTCAAATATTACCGCCGAGATCCTAGATTGGGTTAGGTTAGGTTATATTACGTTATTGATGTATATGATGGTCCCACGGAGACGTAGAGGCCAACTCGCCAGGAATGTTTTCAAATATTACCGCCGAGATGTTAGGTTGGGTTAGGTTAGGTTATATTACGTTATTGATGTATATGTAGGTCAAACGGAGACGTAGAGGCCAACTCGCCAGGAATGTTGTCAAATATTACCGCCGAGATGATAGGTTGCGTTAGGTTAGGTTATCTTACGTTATAGATGTATATAAAGGTCTCACGGAGACGTAGAGGTCAACAAGCCAGGAATGTGGTCAAATATTACCGCCGAGATGCTAGATCGGGATAGGTTAGGTTATATTACGTTATTGAAGTATATAAAGGTCCCACGGAAACGTAGAGGCCAACAAGCCAGGAATGTGGTCAAATATTACCGCCGAGATCCTAGATTGGGTTAGGTTATGTTATATTACGTTATTGATGTATATGAAGGTCCCACGGAGACGTAGAGGCCAACTCGCCAGGAATGTTTTCAAATATTACCGCCGAGATGTTAGGTTGGGTTAGGTTAGGTTTTATTACGTTATTGATGTATATGAAGGCCAAACGGAGACGTAGAGTCCAACTCGCCAGGAATGTTGTCAAATATTACCGCCGAGATGATAGGTTGGGTTAGGTTAGGTTATATTACGTTATAGATGTATATAAAGGTCCCACGGAGACGTAGAGGCCAACAAGCCAGGAATGTGGTCAAATATTACCGCCGAGATGTTAGATTGGGTTAGGTTATGTTATATTACGTTATTGATGTATATAATGATCCCACGGAGACGTAGAGGCCAACTCGCCAGGAATCTTGTCAAATATTATCGCCGAGATGATAGGTTGATTTGGGTTAGGTTATATTTCGTTATTGATGTATATGAAGGGCCCACGGAGACGTAGAGGCCAACTCGCCAGGTATGTTGTCAAATATTACTGCGGAGATGTTGGGTTGGCTTTGGTTAAGTTATATTACGTTATTGATGTATATAAAGGTCCCACGGAGACGTAGAAGCCAACAAGCCAGGAATGTGGTCAAATATTTCCGCCGAGATGTTAGATTGGGTTAGGCTAGCTTATATTATGTTATTGATGTATATAAAGGTCCCACGGAGACGTGGAGGCCAACTCGCCAGGTATGTTGTCAAATAATACCGCGGAGATGTTAGGTTGGGTTAGGTTAGGTTATATTAAGTTATTGATGTATATAAAGGTCCCACGGAAACGTAGAGGCCAACTCGCCAGGAATGTCGTCAAATATTACCGCCGAGATGCTAGGTTGGGTTAGGTTAGGTTATATTTCGTTATTGATGTATATGAAGGTCCCACTGAGACGTAGAGGCCAACTCGCCAGGTATGTTGTCAAATATTACAGCCGAGATGTTAGGTTGGGTTAGGTTAGGTTATATTACGTTATAGATGTATATAAAGACCTCAAGGAGACGTAGAGGCCAACAAGCCAGGAATGTGGTCAAATATTACCGCCGAGATCCTAGATTGGGTTAGGTTAGGTTATATTACGTTATTGATGTATATGATGGTCCCACGGAGACGTAGAGGCCAACTCGCCAGGAATGTTTTCAAATATTACCGCCGAGATGTTAGGTTGGGTTAGGTTAGGTTATATTACGTTATTGATGTATATGAAGGTCAAACGGAGACGTAGAGCCCAACTCGCCAGGAATGTTGTCAAATATTACCGCCGAGATGATAGGTTGGGTTAGGTTAGGTTATATTACGTTATAGATGTATATAAAGGTCCCACGGAGACGTAGAGGCCAACAAGCGAGGAACGTGGTCAAATATTACCGCCGAGATGTTAGATTGGGTTAGGTTATGTTATATTACGTTATTGATGTATATAAAGATCCCACGGAGACGTAGAGGGCAACTCGCCAGGAATCTTGTCAAATATTATCGCCGAGATGATAGGTTGATTTAGGTTAGGTTATATTTTTGTTATTGATGTATATGAAGGGCCCACGGAGACGTAGAGGCCAACTCGCCAGGTATGTTGTCAAATATTACCGCGGAGATGTTGGGTTGGGTTAGGTTAAGTTATATTACGTTATTGATGTATATAAAAGTCCCACGAAGACGTAGAGGCCAACTCGCCAGGAATGTGGTCAAATATTACCGCCGAGATGTTAGATTGGGTTAGGTTATGTTATATTACGTTATTGATGTATATAAAGATCCCACGGAGACGTAGAGGCCAACTCGCCAGGAATCTTGTCAAATATTATCGCCGAGATGATAGGTTGATTTAGGTTAGGTTATATTTCGTTATTGATGTATATGAAGGGCCCACGGAGACGTAGAGGCCAACTCGCCAGGTATGTTGTCAAATATTACTGCGGAGATGTTGGGTTGGGTTAGGTTAAGTTATATTACGTTATTGATGTATATAAAGGTCCCACGGAGACGTAGAGGCCAACAAGCCAGGAATGTGGTCAAATATTACCGCCGAGATGTTAGATTGGGTTAGGCTAGCTTATATTATGTTATTGATGTATATAAAGGTCCCACGGAGACGTGGAGGCCAACTCGCCAGGTATGTTGTCAAATAATACCGCGGAGATGTTAGGTTGGGTTAGGTTAGGTTACATTACGTTATTGATGTATATAAAGGTCCCACGGAAACGTAGAGGCCAACTCGCCAGGAATGTCGTCAAATATTACCGCCGAGCTGCTAGGTTGGGTTAGGTTAGGTTATATTTCGTTATTGATGTGTATGAAGGTCCCACTGAGACGTAGAGGCCAACTCGCCAGGTATGTTGTCAAATATTACAGCCGAGATGTTAGGTTGGGTTAGGTTAGTTTATATTACGTTATAGATGTATATAAAGGCCTCACGGAGACGTAGAGGCCAACAAGCCAGGAATGTGGTCAAATATTACCGCCGAGATCCTAGATTGGGTTAGGTTAGGTTATATTACGTTATTGATGTATATGATGGTCCCACGGAGACGTAGAGGCCAACTCGCCAGGAATGTTTTCAAATATTACCGCCGAGATGTTAGGTTCGGTTAGGTTAGGTTATATTACGTTATTGAGGTATATGTAGGTCAAACGGAGACGTAGAGGCCAACTCGCCAGGAATGTTGTCAAATATTACCGCCGAGATGATAGGTTGCGTTAGGTTAGGTTATATTACGTTATAGATGTATATAAAGGTCCCACGGAGACGTAGAGGCCAACAAGCGAGGAACGTGGTCAAATATTACCGCCGAGATGTTAGATTGGGTTAGGTTATGTTATATTACGTTATTGATGTATATAAAGATCCCACGGAGACGTAGAGGGCAACTCGCCAGGAATCTTGTCAAATATTATCGCCGAGATGATAGGTTGATTTAGGTTAGGTTATATTTTTGTTATTGATGTATATGAAGGGCCCACGGAGACGTAGAGGCCAACTCGCCAGGTATGTTGTCAAATATTACCGCGGAGATGTTGGGTTGGGTTAGGTTAAGTTATATTACGTTATTGATGTATATAAAAGTCCCACGAAGACGTAGAGGCCAACTCGCCAGGAATGTGGTCAAATATTACCGCCGAGATGTTAGATTGGGTTAGGTTATGTTATATTACGTTATTGATGTATATAAAGATCCCACGGAGACGTAGAGGGCAACTCGCCAGGAATCTTGTCAAATATTATCGCCGAGATGATAGGTTGATTTAGGTTAGGTTATATTTTTGTTATTGATGTATATGAAGGGCCCACGGAGACGTAGAGGCCAACTCGACAGGTATGTTGTCAAATATTACCGCGGAGATGTTGGGTTGGGTTAGGTTAAGTTATATTACGTTATTGATGTATATAATAGTCCCACGAAGACGTAGAGGCCAACTCGCCAGGAATGTGGTCAAATATTACCGCCGAGATGTTGGATTGGGTTAGGTTATGTTATATTACGTTATTGATGTATATAAAGATCCCACGGAGACGTAGAGGCCAACTCGCCAGGTATGTTGTCAAATATTACCGCGGAGATGTTGGGTTGGGTTAGGTTAGGTTATATTAAGTTATTGATGTATATAAAGGTCCCACGGAAACGTAGAGGCCAACTCGCCAGGAATGTCGTCAAATATTACCGCCGAGATGCTAGGTTGGGTTAGGTTAGGTTATATTTCGTTATTGATGTGTATGAAGGACCCACTGAGACGTAGAGGCCAACTCGCCAGGTATGTTGTCAAATATTACAGCCGAGATGTTAGGTTGGGTTAGGTTAGGTTATATTACGTTATAGATGTATATAAAGGTCCCACGGAGACGTAGCGGCCGACAAGCCAGGAATGTGGTCAAATATTACCGCCGAGATGCTAGATTGGGTTAGGTCATATTATATTTCGTTATTGATGTATATGAAGGTCCCTCGGAGACGTAGAGGACAACTCGCAAGGAATGTTGTCAAATATTACCGCCGAGATGATAGGTTGGGTTAGGTTAGGTTATATTACGTTATAGATGTATATAAAGGTCTCACGGAGACGTAGAGGCCAACAAGCCAGGAATGTGGTCAAATATTACCGCCGAGATGTTAGATTGGGTTAGGTTATGTTATATTACGTTATTGATGTATATAAAGATCCCACGGAGACGTAGAGGCCAACTCGCCAGGAATCTTGTCAAATATTATCTCCGAGATGATAGGTTGATTTAGGTTAGGTTATATTTCGTTATTGATGTATATGAAGGGCCCACGGAGACGTAGAGGCCAAATCGCCAGGTATGTTGTCAAATATTACCGCGGAGATGTTGGGTTGGGTTAGGTTAAGTTATATTACGTTATTGATGTATATAAAAGTCCCACGAAGACGTAGAGGCCAACTCGCCAGGAATGTTCTCAAATATTACCGCCGAGATGTTAGATTGGGTTAGGCTAGCTTATATTATGTTATTGATGTATATAAAGGCCCCACGGAGACGTAGAGGCCAACTCGCCAGGAATGTGGTCAAATATTACCGCCGAGATGTTAGGTTGGGTTAGGTTAGGTTCCATTACGTTATTGATGTATATAAAGGTCCCACGGAGACGTAGAGGCCAACTCGCCAGGAATGTTTTCAAATATTACCCCCGAGATGGTAGGTTGGGTTAAGTTACGTTATATTACGTTATTGATGTATACGAGGGTTACACGGAGACGTAGAGGCCAACTCGCCAAGAATGTTTTCAAATATTACCGCCGAGATGTTAGGTTGGGTTAGGTTAGGTTATCTTACGTTATAGATGTATATAAAGGTCTCACGGAGGCGTAGAGGTCAACAAGCCAGGAATGTGGTCAAATATTACCGCCGAGATGCTAGATCGTGATAGGTTAGGTTATATTACGTTATTGAAGTATATAAAGGTCCCACGGAAACGTAGAGGCCAACTCGCCAGGAATGTCGTCAAATATTACCGCCGAGATGCTAGGTTGGGTTAGGTTAGGTTATATTTCGTTATTGATGTGTATGAAGGTCCCACTGAGACGTAGAGGCCAACTCGCCAGGTATGTTGTCAAATATTACAGCCGAGATGTTAGGTTGGGTTAGGTTAGTTTATATTACGTTATAGATGTATATAAAGGCCTCACGGAGACGTAGAGGCCAACAAGCCAGGAATGTGGTCAAATATTACCGCCGAGATCCTAGATTGGGTTAGGTTAGGTTATATTACGTTATTGATGTATATGATGGTCCCACGGAGACGTAGAGGCCAACTCGCCAGGAATGTTTTCAAATATTACCGCCGAGATGTTAGGTTGGGTTAGGTTAGGTTATATTACGTTATTGATGTATATGTAGGTCAAACGGAGACGTAGAGGCCAACTCGCCAGGAATGTTGTCAAATATTACCGCCGAGATGATAGGTTGCGTTAGGTTAGGTTATCTTACGTTATAGATGTATATAAAGGTCTCACGGAGACGTAGAGGTCAACAAGCCAGGAATGTGGTCAAATATTACCGCCGAGATGCTAGATCGGGATAGGTTAGGTTATATTACGTTATTGAAGTATATAAAGGTCCCACGGAAACGTAGAGGCCAACAAGCCAGGAATGTGGTCAAATATTACCGCCGAGATCCTAGATTGGGTTAGGTTATGTTATATTACGTTATTGATGTATATGAAGGTCCCACGGAGACGTAGAGGCCAACTCGCCAGGAATGTTTTCAAATATTACCGCCGAGATGTTAGGTTGGGTTAGGTTAGGTTTTATTACGTTATTGATGTATATGAAGGCCAAACGGAGACGTAGAGTCCAACTCGCCAGGAATGTTGTCAAATATTACCGCCGAGATGATAGGTTGGGTTAGGTTAGGTTATATTACGTTATAGATGTATATAAAGGTCCCACGGAGACGTAGAGGCCAACAAGCCAGGAATGTGGTCAAATATTACCGCCGAGATGTTAGATTGGGTTAGGTTATGTTATATTACGTTATTGATGTATATAATGATCCCACGGAGACGTAGAGGCCAACTTGCCAGGAATCTTGTCAAATATTATCGCCGAGATGATAGGTTGATTTGGGTTAGGTTATATTTCGTTATTGATGTATATGAAGGGCCCACGGAGACGTAGAGGCCAACTCGCCAGGTATGTTGTCAAATATTACTGCGGAGATGTTGGGTTGGCTTTGGTTAAGTTATATTACGTTATTGATGTATATAAAGGTCCCACGGAGACGTAGAAGCCAACAAGCCAGGAATGTGGTCAAATATTTCCGCCGAGATGTTAGATTGGGTTAGGCTAGCTTATATTATGTTATTGATGTATATAAAGGTCCCACGGAGACGTGGAGGCCAACTCGCCAGGTATGTTGTCAAATAATACCGCGGAGATGTTAGGTTGGGTTAGGTTAGGTTATATTAAGTTATTGATGTATATAAAGGTCCCACGGAAACGTAGAGGCCAACTCGCCAGGAATGTCGTCAAATATTACCGCCGAGATGCTAGGTTGGGTTAGGTTAGGTTATATTTCGTTATTGATGTATATGAAGGTCCCACTGAGACGTAGAGGCCAACTCGCCAGGTATGTTGTCAAATATTACAGCCGAGATGTTAGGTTGGGTTAGGTTAGGTTATATTACGTTATAGATGTATATAAAGACCTCAAGGAGACGTAGAGGCCAACAAGCCAGGAATGTGGTCAAATATTACCGCCGAGATCCTAGATTGGGTTAGGTTAGGTTATATTACGTTATTGATGTATATGATGGTCCCACGGAGACGTAGAGGCCAACTCGCCAGGAATGTTTTCAAATATTACCGCCGAGATGTTAGGTTGGGTTAGGTTAGGTTATATTACGTTATTGATGTATATGAAGGTCAAACGGAGACGTAGAGCCCAACTCGCCAGGAATGTTGTCAAATATTACCGCCGAGATGATAGGTTGGGTTAGGTTAGGTTATATTACGTTATAGATGTATATAAAGGTCCCACGGAGACGTAGAGGCCAACAAGCGAGGAACGTGGTCAAATATTACCGCCGAGATGTTAGATTGGGTTAGGTTATGTTATATTACGTTATTGATGTATATAAAGATCCCACGGAGACGTAGAGGGCAACTCGCCAGGAATCTTGTCAAATATTATCGCCGAGATGATAGGTTGATTTAGGTTAGGTTATATTTTTGTTATTGATGTATATGAAGGGCCCACGGAGACGTAGAGGCCAACTCGCCAGGTATGTTGTCAAATATTACCGCGGAGATGTTGGGTTGGGTTAGGTTAAGTTATATTACGTTATTGATGTATATAAAAGTCCCACGAAGACGTAGAGGCCAACTCGCCAGGAATGTGGTCAAATATTACCGCCGAGATGTTAGATTGGGTTAGGTTATGTTATATTACGTTATTGATGTATATAAAGATCCCACGGAGACGTAGAGGCCAACTCGCCAGGAATCTTGTCAAATATTATCGCCGAGATGATAGGTTGATTTAGGTTAGGTTATATTTCGTTATTGATGTATATGAAGGGCCCACGGAGACGTAGAGGCCAACTCGCCAGGTATGTTGTCAAATATTACTGCGGAGATGTTGGGTTGGGTTAGGTTAAGTTATATTACGTTATTGATGTATATAAAGGTCCCACGGAGACGTAGAGGCCAACAAGCCAGGAATGTGGTCAAATATTACCGCCGAGATGTTAGATTGGGTTAGGCTAGCTTATATTATGTTATTGATGTATATAAAGGTCCCACGGAGACGTGGAGGCCAACTCGCCAGGTATGTTGTCAAATAATACCGCGGAGATGTTAGGTTGGGTTAGGTTAGGTTACATTACGTTATTGATGTATATAAAGGTCCCACGGAAACGTAGAGGCCAACTCGCCAGGAATGTCGTCAAATATTACCGCCGAGCTGCTAGGTTGGGTTAGGTTAGGTTATATTTCGTTATTGATGTGTATGAAGGTCCCACTGAGACGTAGAGGCCAACTCGCCAGGTATGTTGTCAAATATTACAGCCGAGATGTTAGGTTGGGTTAGGTTAGTTTATATTACGTTATAGATGTATATAAAGGCCTCACGGAGACGTAGAGGCCAACAAGCCAGGAATGTGGTCAAATATTACCGCCGAGATCCTAGATTGGGTTAGGTTAGGTTATATTACGTTATTGATGTATATGATGGTCCCACGGAGACGTAGAGGCCAACTCGCCAGGAATGTTTTCAAATATTACCGCCGAGATGTTAGGTTCGGTTAGGTTAGGTTATATTACGTTATTGAGGTATATGTAGGTCAAACGGAGACGTAGAGGCCAACTCGCCAGGAATGTTGTCAAATATTACCGCCGAGATGATAGGTTGCGTTAGGTTAGGTTATATTACGTTATAGATGTATATAAAGGTCCCACGGAGACGTAGAGGCCAACAAGCGAGGAACGTGGTCAAATATTACCGCCGAGATGTTAGATTGGGTTAGGTTATGTTATATTACGTTATTGATGTATATAAAGATCCCACGGAGACGTAGAGGGCAACTCGCCAGGAATCTTGTCAAATATTATCGCCGAGATGATAGGTTGATTTAGGTTAGGTTATATTTTTGTTATTGATGTATATGAAGGGCCCACGGAGACGTAGAGGCCAACTCGCCAGGTATGTTGTCAAATATTACCGCGGAGATGTTGGGTTGGGTTAGGTTAAGTTATATTACGTTATTGATGTATATAAAAGTCCCACGAAGACGTAGAGGCCAACTCGCCAGGAATGTGGTCAAATATTACCGCCGAGATGTTAGATTGGGTTAGGTTATGTTATATTACGTTATTGATGTATATAAAGATCCCACGGAGACGTAGAGGGCAACTCGCCAGGAATCTTGTCAAATATTATCGCCGAGATGATAGGTTGATTTAGGTTAGGTTATATTTTTGTTATTGATGTATATGAAGGGCCCACGGAGACGTAGAGGCCAACTCGACAGGTATGTTGTCAAATATTACCGCGGAGATGTTGGGTTGGGTTAGGTTAAGTTATATTACGTTATTGATGTATATAATAGTCCCACGAAGACGTAGAGGCCAACTCGCCAGGAATGTGGTCAAATATTACCGCCGAGATGTTGGATTGGGTTAGGTTATGTTATATTACGTTATTGATGTATATAAAGATCCCACGGAGACGTAGAGGCCAACTCGCCAGGTATGTTGTCAAATATTACCGCGGAGATGTTGGGTTGGGTTAGGTTAGGTTATATTAAGTTATTGATGTATATAAAGGTCCCACGGAAACGTAGAGGCCAACTCGCCAGGAATGTCGTCAAATATTACCGCCGAGATGCTAGGTTGGGTTAGGTTAGGTTATATTTCGTTATTGATGTGTATGAAGGACCCACTGAGACGTAGAGGCCAACTCGCCAGGTATGTTGTCAAATATTACAGCCGAGATGTTAGGTTGGGTTAGGTTAGGTTATATTACGTTATAGATGTATATAAAGGTCCCACGGAGACGTAGCGGCCGACAAGCCAGGAATGTGGTCAAATATTACCGCCGAGATGCTAGATTGGGTTAGGTCATATTATATTTCGTTATTGATGTATATGAAGGTCCCTCGGAGACGTAGAGGACAACTCGCAAGGAATGTTGTCAAATATTACCGCCGAGATGATAGGTTGGGTTAGGTTAGGTTATATTACGTTATAGATGTATATAAAGGTCTCACGGAGACGTAGAGGCCAACAAGCCAGGAATGTGGTCAAATATTACCGCCGAGATGTTAGATTGGGTTAGGTTATGTTATATTACGTTATTGATGTATATAAAGATCCCACGGAGACGTAGAGGCCAACTCGCCAGGAATCTTGTCAAATATTATCTCCGAGATGATAGGTTGATTTAGGTTAGGTTATATTTCGTTATTGATGTATATGAAGGGCCCACGGAGACGTAGAGGCCAAATCGCCAGGTATGTTGTCAAATATTACCGCGGAGATGTTGGGTTGGGTTAGGTTAAGTTATATTACGTTATTGATGTATATAAAAGTCCCACGAAGACGTAGAGGCCAACTCGCCAGGAATGTTCTCAAATATTACCGCCGAGATGTTAGATTGGGTTAGGCTAGCTTATATTATGTTATTGATGTATATAAAGGCCCCACGGAGACGTAGAGGCCAACTCGCCAGGAATGTGGTCAAATATTACCGCCGAGATGTTAGGTTGGGTTAGGTTAGGTTCCATTACGTTATTGATGTATATAAAGGTCCCACGGAGACGTAGAGGCCAACTCGCCAGGAATGTTTTCAAATATTACCCCCGAGATGGTAGGTTGGGTTAAGTTACGTTATATTACGTTATTGATGTATACGAGGGTTACACGGAGACGTAGAGGCCAACTCGCCAAGAATGTTTTCAAATATTACCGCCGAGATGTTAGGTTGGGTTAGGTTAGGTTATCTTACGTTATAGATGTATATAAAGGTCTCACGGAGGCGTAGAGGTCAACAAGCCAGGAATGTGGTCAAATATTACCGCCGAGATGCTAGATCGTGATAGGTTAGGTTATATTACGTTATTGAAGTATATAAAGGTCCCACGGAAACGTAGAGGCCAACTCGCCAGGAATGTCGTCAAATATTACCGCCGAGATGCTAGGTTGGGTTAGGTTAGGTTATATTTCGTTATTGATGTGTATGAAGGTCCCACTGAGACGTAGAGGCCAACTCGCCAGGTATGTTGTCAAATATTACAGCCGAGATGTTAGGTTGGGTTAGGTTAGTTTATATTACGTTATAGATGTATATAAAGGCCTCACGGAGACGTAGAGGCCAACAAGCCAGGAATGTGGTCAAATATTACCGCCGAGATCCTAGATTGGGTTAGGTTAGGTTATATTACGTTATTGATGTATATGATGGTCCCACGGAGACGTAGAGGCCAACTCGCCAGGAATGTTTTCAAATATTACCGCCGAGATGTTAGGTTGGGTTAGGTTAGGTTATATTACGTTATTGATGTATATGTAGGTCAAACGGAGACGTAGAGGCCAACTCGCCAGGAATGTTGTCAAATATTACCGCCGAAATGATAGGTTGCGTTAGGTTAGGTTATCTTACGTTATAGATGTATATAAAGGTCTCACGGAGACGTAGAGGTCAACAAGCCAGGAATGTGGTCAAATATTACCGCCGAGATGCTAGATCGGGATAGGTTAGGTTATATTACGTTATTGAAGTATATAAAGGTCCCACGGAAACGTAGAGGCCAACAAGCCAGGAATGTGGTCAAATATTACCGCCGAGATCCTAGATTGGGTTAGGTTATGTTATATTACGTTATTGATGTATATGAAGGTCCCACGGAGACGTAGAGGCCAACTCGCCAGGAATGTTTTCAAATATTACCGCCGAGATGTTAGGTTGGGTTAGGTTAGGTTTTATTACGTTATTGATGTATATGAAGGCCAAACGGAGACGTAGAGTCCAACTCGCCAGGAATGTTGTCAAATATTACCGCCGAGATGATAGGTTGGGTTAGGTTAGGTTATATTACGTTATAGATGTATATAAAGGTCCCACGGAGACGTAGAGGCCAACAAGCCAGGAATGTGGTCAAATATTACCGCCGAGATGTTAGATTGGGTTAGGTTATGTTATATTACGTTATTGATGTATATAATGATCCCACGGAGACGTAGAGGCCAACTCGCCAGGAATCTTGTCAAATATTATCGCCGAGATGATAGGTTGATTTGGGTTAGGTTATATTTCGTTATTGATGTATATGAAGGGCCCACGGAGACGTAGAGGCCAACTCGCCAGGTATGTTGTCAAATATTACTGCGGAGATGTTGGGTTGGCTTTGGTTAAGTTATATTACGTTATTGATGTATATAAAGGTCCCACGGAGACGTAGAAGCCAACAAGCCAGGAATGTGGTCAAATATTTCCGCCGAGATGTTAGATTGGGTTAGGCTAGCTTATATTATGTTATTGATGTATATAAAGGTCCCACGGAGACGTGGAGGCCAACTCGCCAGGTATGTTGTCAAATAATACCGCGGAGATGTTAGGTTGGGTTAGGTTAGGTTATATTAAGTTATTGATGTATATAAAGGTCCCACGGAAACGTAGAGGCCAACTCGCCAGGAATGTCGTCAAATATTACCGCCGAGATGCTAGGTTGGGTTAGGTTAGGTTATATTTCGTTATTGATGTATATGAAGGTCCCACTGAGACGTAGAGGCCAACTCGCCAGGTATGTTGTCAAATATTACAGCCGAGATGTTAGGTTGGGTTAGGTTAGGTTATATTACGTTATAGATGTATATAAAGACCTCACGGAGACGTAGAGGCCAACAAGCCAGGAATGTGGTCAAATATTACCGCCGAGATCCTAGATTGGGTTAGGTTAGGTTATATTACGTTATTGATGTATATGATGGTCCCACGGAGACGTAGAGGCCAACTCGCCAGGAATGTTTTCAAATATTACCGCCGAGATGTTAGGTTGGGTTAGGTTAGGTTATATTACGTTATTGATGTATATGAAGGTCAAACGGAGACGTAGAGGCCAACTCGCCAGGAATGTTGTCAAATATTACCGCCGAGATGATAGGTTGGGTTAGGTTAGGTTATATTACGTTATAGATGTATATAAAGGTCCCACGGAGACGTAGAGGCCAACAAGCGAGGAACGTGGTCAAATATTACCGCCGAGATGTTAGATTGGGTTAGGTTATGTTATATTACGTTATTGATGTATATAAAGATCCCACGGAGACGTAGAGGGCAACTCGCCAGGAATCTTGTCAAATATTATCGCCGAGATGATAGGTTGATTTAGGTTAGGTTATATTTTTGTTATTGATGTATATGAAGGGCCCACGGAGACGTAGAGGCCAACTCGCCAGGTATGTTGTCAAATATTACCGCGGAGATGTTGGGTTGGGTTAGGTTAAGTTATATTACGTTATTGATGTATATAAAAGTCTCACGAAGACGTAGAGGCCAACTCGCCAGGAATGTGGTCAAATATTACCGCCGAGATGTTAGATTGGGTTAGGTTATGTTATATTACGTTATTGATGTATATAAGGATCCCACGGAGACGTAGAGGCCAACTCGCCAGGAATCTTGTCAAATATTATCGCCGAGATGATAGGTTGATTTAGGTTAGGTTATATTTCGTTATTGATGTATATGAAGGGCCCACGGAGACGTAGAGGCCAACTCGCCAGGTATGTTGTCAAATATTACTGCGGAGATGTTGGGTTGGGTTAGGTTAAGTTATATTACGTTATTGATGTATATAAAGGTCCCACGGAGACGTAGAGGCCAACAAGCCAGGAATGTGGTCAAATATTACCGCCGAGATGTTAGATTGGGTTAGGCTAGCTTATATTATGTTATTGATGTATATAAAGGTCCCACGGAGACGTGGAGGCCAACTCGCCAGGTATGTTGTCAAATAATACCGCGGAGATGTTAGGTTGGGTTAGGTTAGGTTACATTACGTTATTGATGTATATAAAGGTCCCACGGAAACGTAGAGGCCAACTCGCCAGGAATGTCGTCAAATATTACCGCCGAGCTGCTAGGTTGGGTTAGGTTAGGTTATATTTCGTTATTGATGTGTATGAAGGTCCCACTGAGACGTAGAGGCCAACTCGCCAGGTATGTTGTCAAATATTACAGCCGAGATGTTAGGTTGGGTTAGGTTAGTTTATATTACGTTATAGATGTATATAAAGGCCTCACGGAGACGTAGAGGCCAACAAGCCAGGAATGTGGTCAAATATTACCGCCGAGATCCTAGATTGGGTTAGGTTAGGTTATATTACGTTATTGATGTATATGATGGTCCCACGGAGACGTAGAGGCCAACTCGCCAGGAATGTTTTCAAATATTACCGCCGAGATGTTAGGTTCGGTTAGGTTAGGTTATATTACGTTATTGAGGTATATGTAGGTCAAACGGAGACGTAGAGGCCAACTCGCCAGGAATGTTGTCAAATATTACCGCCGAGATGATAGGTTGCGTTAGGTTAGGTTATATTACGTTATTGATGTATATAAAGATCCCACGGAGACGTAGAGGGCAACTCGCCAGGAATCTTGTCAAATATTATCGCCGAGATGATAGGTTGATTTAGGTTAGGTTATATTTTTGTTATTGATGTATATGAAGGGCCCACGGAGACGTAGAGGCCAACTCGACAGGTATGTTGTCAAATATTACCGCGGAGATGTTGGGTTGGGTTAGGTTAAGTTATATTACGTTATTGATGTATATAATAGTCCCACGAAGACGTAGAGGCCAACTCGCCAGGAATGTCGTCAAATATTACCGCCGAGATGTTGGATTGGGTTAGGTTATGTTATATTACGTTATTGATGTATATAAAGATCCCACGGAGACGTAGAGGCCAACTCGCCAGGTATGTTGTCAAATATTACCGCGGAGATGTTGGGTTGGGTTAGGTTAGGTTATATTAAGTTATTGATGTATATAAAGGTCCCACGGAAACGTAGAGGCCAACTCGCCAGGAATGTCGTCAAATATTACCGCCGAGATGCTAGGTTGGGTTAGGTTAGGTTATATTTCGTTATTGATGTGTATGAAGGTCCCACTGAGACGTAGAGGCCAACTCGCCAGGTATGTTGTCAAATATTACAGCCGAGATGTTAGGTTGGGTTAGGTTAGGTTATATTACGTTATAGATGTATATAAAGGTCCCACGGAGACGTAGAGGCCGACAAGCCAGGAATGTGGTCAAATATTACCGCCGAGATGCTAGATTGGGTTAGGTCATATTATATTTCGTTATTGATGTATATGAAGGTCCCTCGGAGACGTAGAGGACAACTCGCAAGGAATGTTGTCAAATATTACCGCCGAGATGATAGGTTGGGTTAGGTTAGGTTATATTACGTTATAGATGTATATAAAGGTCTCACGGAGACGTAGAGGCCAACAAGCCAGGAATGTGGTCAAATATTACCGCCGAGATGTTAGATTGGGTTAGGTTATGTTATATTACGTTATTGATGTATATAAAGATCCCACGGAGACGTAGAGGCCAACTCGCCAGGAATCTTGTCAAATATTATCTCCGAGATGATAGGTTGATTTAGGTTAGGTTATATTTCGTTATTGATGTATATGAAGGGCCCACGGAGACGTAGAGGCCAAATCGCCAGGTATGTTGTCAAATATTACCGCGGAGATGTTGGGTTGGGTTAGGTTAAGTTATATTACGTTATTGATGTATATAAAAGTCCCACGAAGACGTAGAGGCCAACTCGCCAGGAATGTTCTCAAATATTACCGCCGAGATGTTAGATTGGGTTAGGCTAGCTTATATTATGTTATTGATGTATATAAAGGCCCCACGGAGACGTAGAGGCCAACTCGCCAGGAATGTGGTCAAATATTACCGCCGAGATGTTAGGTTGGGTTAGGTTAGGTTCTATTACGTTATTGATGTATATAAAGGTCCCACGGAGACGTAGAGGCCAACTCGCCAGGAATGTTTTCAAATATTACCCCCGAGATGGTAGGTTGGGTTAAGTTACGTTATATTACGTTATTGATGTATACGAGGGTTACACGGAGACGTAGAGGCCAACTCGCCAAGAATGTTTTCAAATATTACCGCCGAGATGTTAGGTTGGGTTAGGTTAGGTTATCTTACGTTATAGATGTATATAAAGGTCTCACGGAGACGTAGAGGTCAACAAGCCAGGAATGTGGTCAAATATTACCGCCGAGATGCTAGATCGGGATAGGTTAGGTTATATTACGTTATTGAAGTATATAAAGGTCCCACGGAAACGTAGAGGCCAACTCGCCAGGAATGTCGTCAAATATTACCGCCGAGATGATAGGTTGGGTTAGGTTAGGTTATATTTCGTTAGTGATGTATATGAAGGTCCCACTGAGACGTATAGGCCAACTCGCCAGGTATGTTGTCAAATATTACAGCCGAGATGTTAGGTTGGGTTAGGTTAGGTTATATTACGTTATAGATGTATATAAATGTCTCACGGAGACGTAGAGGCCAACAAGCCAGGAATGTGGTCAAATATTACCGCCGAGATCCTAGATTGGGTTAGGTTATGTTATATTACGTTATTGATGTATATGAAGGTCCCACGGAGACGTAGAGGCCAACTCGCCAGGAATGTTTTCAAATATTACCGCCGAGATGTTAGGTTGGGTTAGGTTAGGTTTTATTACGTTATTGATGTATATGAAGGCCAAACGGAGACGTAGAGTCCAACTCGCCAGGAATGTTGTCAAATATTACCGCCGAGATGATAGGTTGGGTTAGGTTAGGTTATATTACGTTATAGATGTATATAAAGGTCCCACTTAGACGTAGAGGCCAACAAGCCAGGAATGTGGTCAAATATTACCGCCGAGATGTTAGATTGGGTTAGGTTATGTTATATTACGTTATTGATGTATATAAAGATCCCACGGAGACGTAGAGGCCTACTCGCCAGGAATCTTGTCAAATATTATCGCCGAGATGATAGGTTGATTTGGGTTATGTTATATTTCGTTATTGATGTATATGAAGGGCCCACGGAGACGTAGAGGCCAACTCGCCAGGTATGTTGTCAAATATTACTGCGGAGATGTTGGGTTGGCTTAGGTTAAGTTATATTACGTTATTGATGTATATAAAGGTCCCACGGAGACGTAGAAGCCAACAAGCCAGGAATGTGGTCAAATATTTCCGCCGAGATGTTAGATTGGGTTAGGCTAGCTTATATTATGTTATTGATGTATATAAAGGTCCCACGGAGACGTGGAGGCCAACTCGCCAGGTATGTTGTCAAATAATACCGCGGAGATGTTAGGTTGGGTTAGGTTAGGTTATATTAAGTTATTGATGTATATAAAGGTCCCACGGAAACGTAGAGGCCAACTCGCCAGGAATGTCGTCAAAAATTACCGCCGAGATGCTAGGTTGTGTTAGGTTAGGTTATATTTCGTTATTGATGTGTATGAAGGTCCCACTGAGACGTAGAGGCCAACTCGCCAGGTATGTTGTCAAATATTACAGCCGAGATGTTAGGTTGGGTTAGGATAGTTTATATTACGTTATAGATGTATATAAAGGCCTCACGGAGACGTAGAGGCCAACAAGCCAGGAATGTGGTCAAATATTACCGCCGAGATGATAGATTGGGTTAGGTTAGGTTATATTACGTTATTGATGTATATGATGGTCCCACGGAGACGTAGAGGCCAACTCGCCAGGAATGTTTTCAAATATTACCGCCGAGATGTTAGGTTGGGTTAGGTTAGGTTATATTACGTTATTGATGTACATGTAGGTCAAACGGAGACGTAGAGGCCAACTCGCCAGGAATGTTGTCAAATATTACCGCCGAGATGATAGGTTGCGTTAGGTTAGGTTATCTTACGTTATAGATGTATATAAAGGTCTCACGGAGACGTAGAGGTCAACAAGCCAGGAATGTGTTCAAATATTACCGCCGAGATGCTAGATCGGTATAGGTTAGGTTATATTACGTTATTGAAGTATATAAAGGTCCCACGGAAACGTAGAGGCCAACAAGCCAGGAATGTGGTCAAATATTACCGCCGAGATCCTAGATTGGGTTAGGTTATGTTATATTACGTTATTGATGTATATGAAGGTCCCACGGAGACGTAGAGGCCAACTCGCCAGGAATGTTTTCAAATATTACCGCCGAGATGTTAGGTTGGGTTAGGTTAGGTTTTATTACGTTATTGATGTATATGAAGGCCAAACGGAGACGTAGAGTCCAACTCGCCAGGAATGTTGTCAAATATTACCGCCGAGATGATAGGTTGGGTTAGGTTAGGTTATATTACGTTATAGATGTATATAAAGGTCCCACGGAGACGTAGAGGCCAACAAGCCAGGAATGTGGTCAAATATTACCGCCGAGATGTTAGATTGGGTTAGGTTATGTTATATTACGTTATTGATGTATGTAATGATCCCACGGAGACGTAGAGGCCAATTCGCCAGGAATCTTGTCAAATATTATCGCCGAGATGATAGGTTGATTTGGGTTAGGTTATATTTCGTTATTGATGTATATGAAGGGCCCACGGAGACGTAGAGGCCAACTCGCCAGGTATGTTGTCAAATATTACTGCGGAGATGTTGGGTTGGCTTAGGTTAAGTTATATTACGTTATTGATGTATATAAATGTCCCACGGAGACGTAGAAGCCAACAAGCCAGGAATGTGGTCAAATATTTCCGCCGAGATGTTAGATTGGGTTAGGCTAGCTTATATTATGTTATTGATGTATATAAAGGTCCCACGGAGACGTGGAGGCCAACTCGCCAGGTATGTTGTCAAATAATACCGCGGAGATGTTAGGTTGGGTTAGGTTAGGTTATATTAAGTTATTGATGTATATAAAGGTCCCACGGAAACGTAGAGGCCAACTCGCCAGGAATGTCGTCAAATATTACCGCCGAGATGCTAGGTTGGGTTAGGTTAGGTTATATTTCGTTATTGATGTATATGAAGGTCCCACTGAGACGTAGAGGCCAACTCGCCAGGTATGTTGTCAAATATTACAGCCGAGATGTTAGGTTGGGTTAGGTTAGTTTATATTACGTTATAGATGTATATAAAGACCTCACGGAGACGTAGAGGCCAACAAGCCAGGAATGTGGTCAAATATTACCGCCGAGATCCTAGATTGGGTTAGGTTAGGTTATATTACGTTATTGATGTATATGATGGTCCCACGGAGACGTAGAGGCCAACTCGCCAGGAATGTTTTCAAATATTACCGCCGAGATGTTAGGTTGGGTTAGGTTAGGTTATATTACGTTATTGATGTATATGAAGGTCAAACGGAGACGTAGAGGCCAACTCGCCAGGAATGTGGTCAAATATTACCGCCGAGATGTTAGGTTGGGTTAGGTTAGGTTCTATTACGTTATTGATGTATATAAAGGTCCCACGGAGACGTAGAGGCCAACTCGCCAGGAATGTTTTCAAATATTACCCCCGAGATGGTAGGTTGGGTTAAGTTACGTTATATTACGTTATTGATGTATACGAGGGTTACACGGAGACGTAGAGGCCAACTCGCCAAGAATGTTTTCAAATATTACCGCCGAGATGTTAGGTTGGGTTAGGTTAGGTTATCTTACGTTATAGATGTATATAAAGGTCTCACGGAGACGTAGAGGTCAACAAGCCAGGAATGTGGTCAAATATTACCGCCGAGATGCTAGATCGGGATAGGTTAGGTTATATTACGTTATTGAAGTATATAAAGGTCCCACGGAAACGTAGAGGCCAACTCGCCAGGAATGTCGTCAAATATTACCGCCGAGATGATAGGTTGGGTTAGGTTAGGTTATATTTCGTTAGTGATGTATATGAAGGTCCCACTGAGACGTATAGGCCAACTCGCCAGGTATGTTGTCAAATATTACAGCCGAGATGTTAGGTTGGGTTAGGTTAGGTTATATTACGTTATAGATGTATATAAATGTCTCACGGAGACGTAGAGGCCAACAAGCCAGGAATGTGGTCAAATATTACCGCCGAGATCCTAGATTGGGTTAGGTTATGTTATATTACGTTATTGATGTATATGAAGGTCCCACGGAGACGTAGAGGCCAACTCGCCAGGAATGTTTTCAAATATTACCGCCGAGATGTTAGGTTGGGTTAGGTTAGGTTTTATTACGTTATTGATGTATATGAAGGCCAAACGGAGACGTAGAGTCCAACTCGCCAGGAATGTTGTCAAATATTACCGCCGAGATGATAGGTTGGGTTAGGTTAGGTTATATTACGTTATAGATGTATATAAAGGTCCCACGGAGACGTAGAGGCCAACAAGCCAGGAATGTGGTCAAATATTACCGCCGAGATGTTAGATTGGGTTAGGTTATGTTATATTACGTTATTGATGTATATAAAGATCCCACGGAGACGTAGAGGCCTACTCGCCAGGAATCTTGTCAAATATTATCGCCGAGATGATAGGTTGATTTGGGTTATGTTATATTTCGTTATTGATGTATATGAAGGGCCCACGGAGACGTAGAGGCCAACTCGCCAGGTATGTTGTCAAATATTACTGCGGAGATGTTGGGTTGGCTTAGGTTAAGTTATATTACGTTATTGATGTATATAAAGGTCCCACGGAGACGTAGAAGCCAACAAGCCAGGAATGTGGTCAAATATTTCCGCCGAGATGTTAGATTGGGTTAGGCTAGCTTATATTATGTTATTGATGTATATAAAGGTCCCGCGGAGACGTGGAGGCCAACTCGCCAGGTATGTTGTCAAATAATACCGCGGAGATGTTAGGTTGGGTTAGGTTAGGTTATATTAAGTTATTGATGTATATAAAGGTCCCACGGAAACGTAGAGGCCAACTCGCCAGGAATGTCGTCAAAAATTACCGCCGAGATGCTAGGTTGTGTTAGGTTAGGTTATATTTCGTTATTGATGTGTATGAAGGTCCCACTGAGACGTAGAGGCCAACTCGCCAGGTATGTTGTCAAATATTACAGCCGAGATGTTAGGTTGGGTTAGGTTAGTTTATATTACGTTATAGATGTATATAAAGGCCTCACGGAGACGTAGAGGCCAACAAGCCAGGAATGTGGTCAAATATTACCGCCGAGATCCTAGATTGGGTTAGGTTAGGTTATATTACGTTATTGATGTATATGATGGTCCCACGGAGACGTAGAGGCCAACTCGCCAGGAATGTTTTCAAATATTACCGCCGAGATGTTAGGTTGGGTTAGGTTAGGTTATATTACGTTATTGATGTATATGTAGGTCAAACGGAGACGTAGAGGCCAACTCGCCAGGAATGTTGTCAAATATTACCGCCGAGATGATAGGTTGCGTTAGGTTAGGTTATCTTACGTTATAGATGTATATAAAGGTCTCACGGAGACGTAGAGGTCAACAAGCCAGGAATGTGTTCAAATATTACCGCCGAGATGCTAGATCGGGATAGGTTAGGTTATATTACGTTATTGAAGTATATAAAGGTCCCACGGAAACGTAGAGGCCAACAAGCCAGGAATGTGGTCAAATATTTCCGCCGAGATGTTAGATTGGGTTAGGCTAGCTTATATTATGTTATTGATGTATATAAAGGTCCCGCGGAGACGTGGAGGCCAACTCGCCAGGTATGTTGTCAAATAATACCGCGGAGATGTTAGGTTGGGTTAGGTTAGGTTATATTAAGTTATTGATGTATATAAAGGTCCCACGGAAACGTAGAGGCCAACTCGCCAGGAATGTCGTCAAAAATTACCGCCGAGATGCTAGGTTGTGTTAGGTTAGGTTATATTTCGTTATTGATGTGTATGAAGGTCCCACTGAGACGTAGAGGCCAACTCGCCAGGTATGTTGTCAAATATTACAGCCGAGATGTTAGGTTGGGTTAGGTTAGTTTATATTACGTTATAGATGTATATAAAGGCCTCACGGAGACGTAGAGGCCAACAAGCCAGGAATGTGGTCAAATATTACCGCCGAGATCCTAGATTGGGTTAGGTTAGGTTATATTACGTTATTGATGTATATGATGGTCCCACGGAGACGTAGAGGCCAACTCGCCAGGAATGTTTTCAAATATTACCGCCGAGATGTTAGGTTGGGTTAGGTTAGGTTATATTACGTTATTGATGTATATGTAGGTCAAACGGAGACGTAGAGGCCAACTCGCCAGGAATGTTGTCAAATATTACCGCCGAGATGATAGGTTGCGTTAGGTTAGGTTATCTTACGTTATAGATGTATATAAAGGTCTCACGGAGACGTAGAGGTCAACAAGCCAGGAATGTGTTCAAATATTACCGCCGAGATGCTAGATCGGGATAGGTTAGGTTATATTACGTTATTGAAGTATATAAAGGTCCCACGGAAACGTAGAGGCCAACAAGCCAGGAATGTGGTCAAATATTACCGCCGAGATCCTAGATTGGGTTAGGTTATGTTATATTACGTTATTGATGTATATGAAGGTCCCACGGAGACGTAGAGGCCAACTCGCCAGGAATGTTTTCAAATATTACCGCCGAGATGTTAGGTTGGGTTAGGTTAGGTTTTATTACGTTATTGATGTATATGAAGGCCAAACGGAGACGTAGAGTCCAACTCGCCAGGAATGTGGTCAAATATTACCGCCGAGATGTTAGATTGGGTTAGGTTATGTTATATTACGTTATTGATGTATATAAAGATCCCACGGAGACGTAGAGGCCAACTCGCCAGGAATCTTGTCAAATATTATCGCCGAGATGATAGGTTGATTTAGGTTAGGTTATATTTCGTTATTGATGTATATGAAGGGCCCACGGAGACGTAGAGGCCAACTCGCCAGGTATGTTGTCAAATATTACTGCGGAGATGTTGGGTTGGGTTAGGTTAAGTTATATTACGTTATTGATGTATATAAAGGTCCCACGGAGACGTAGAGGCCAACAAGCCAGGAATGTGGTCAAATATTACCGCCGAGATGTTAGATTGGGTTAGGCTAGCTTATATTATGTTATTGATGTATATAAAGGTCCCACGGAGACGTGGAGGCCAACTCGCCAGGTATGTTGTCAAATAATACCGCGGAGATGTTAGGTTGGGTTAGGTTAGGTTACATTACGTTATTGATGTATATAAAGGTCCCACGGAAACGTAGAGGCCAACTCGCCAGGAATGTCGTCAAATATTACCGCCGAGATGCTAGGTTGGGTTAGGTTAGGTTATATTTCGTTATTGATGTGTATGAAGGTCCCACTGAGACGTAGAGGCCAACTCGCCAGGTATGTTGTCAAATATTACAGCCGAGATGTTAGGTTGGGTTAGGTTAGGTTATATTTCGTTAGTGATGTATATGAAGGTCCCACTGAGACGTATAGGCCAACTCGCCAGGTATGTTGTCAAATATTACAGCCGAGATGTTAGGTTGGGTTAGGTTAGGTTATATTACGTTATAGATGTATATAAATGTCTCACGGAGACGTAGAGGCCAACAAGCCAGGAATGTGGTCAAATATTACCGCCGAGATCCTAGATTGGGTTAGGTTATGTTATATTACGTTATTGATGTATATGAAGGTCCCACGGAGACGTAGAGGCCAACTCGCCAGGAATGTTTTCAAATATTACCGCCGAGATGTTAGGTTGGGTTAGGTTAGGTTTTATTACGTTATTGATGTATATGAAGGCCAAACGGAGACGTAGAGTCCAACTCGCCAGGAATGTTGTCAAATATTACCGCCGAGATGATAGGTTGGGTTAGGTTAGGTTATATTACGTTATAGATGTATATAAAGGTCCCACGGAGACGTAGAGGCCAACAAGCCAGGAATGTGGTCAAATATTACCGCCGAGATGTTAGATTGGGTTAGGTTATGTTATATTACGTTATTGATGTATATAAAGATCCCACGGAGACGTAGAGGCCTACTCGCCAGGAATCTTGTCAAATATTATCGCCGAGATGATAGGTTGATTTGGGTTATGTTATATTTCGTTATTGATGTATATGAAGGGCCCACGGAGACGTAGAGGCCAACTCGCCAGGTATGTTGTCAAATATTACTGCGGAGATGTTGGGTTGGCTTAGGTTAAGTTATATTACGTTATTGATGTATATAAAGGTCCCACGGAGACGTAGAAGCCAACAAGCCAGGAATGTGGTCAAATATTTCCGCCGAGATGTTAGATTGGGTTAGGCTAGCTTATATTATGTTATTGATGTATATAAAGGTCCCGCGGAGACGTGGAGGCCAACTCGCCAGGTATGTTGTCAAATAATACCGCGGAGATGTTAGGTTGGGTTAGGTTAGGTTATATTAAGTTATTGATGTATATAAAGGTCCCACGGAAACGTAGAGGCCAACTCGCCAGGAATGTCGTCAAAAATTACCGCCGAGATGCTAGGTTGTGTTAGGTTAGGTTATATTTCGTTATTGATGTGTATGAAGGTCCCACTGAGACGTAGAGGCCAACTCGCCAGGTATGTTGTCAAATATTACAGCCGAGATGTTAGGTTGGGTTAGGTTAGTTTATATTACGTTATAGATGTATATAAAGGCCTCACGGAGACGTAGAGGCCAACAAGCCAGGAATGTGGTCAAATATTACCGCCGAGATCCTAGATTGGGTTAGGTTAGGTTATATTACGTTATTGATGTATATGATGGTCCCACGGAGACGTAGAGGCCAACTCGCCAGGAATGTTTTCAAATATTACCGCCGAGATGTTAGGTTGGGTTAGGTTAGGTTATATTACGTTATTGATGTATATGTAGGTCAAACGGAGACGTAGAGGCCAACTCGCCAGGAATGTTGTCAAATATTACCGCCGAGATGATAGGTTGCGTTAGGTTAGGTTATCTTACGTTATAGATGTATATAAAGGTCTCACGGAGACGTAGAGGTCAACAAGCCAGGAATGTGTTCAAATATTACCGCCGAGATGCTAGATCGGGATAGGTTAGGTTATATTACGTTATTGAAGTATATAAAGGTCCCACGGAAACGTAGAGGCCAACAAGCCAGGAATGTGGTCAAATATTTCCGCCGAGATGTTAGATTGGGTTAGGCTAGCTTATATTATGTTATTGATGTATATAAAGGTCCCGCGGAGACGTGGAGGCCAACTCGCCAGGTATGTTGTCAAATAATACCGCGGAGATGTTAGGTTGGGTTAGGTTAGGTTATATTAAGTTATTGATGTATATAAAGGTCCCACGGAAACGTAGAGGCCAACTCGCCAGGAATGTCGTCAAAAATTACCGCCGAGATGCTAGGTTGTGTTAGGTTAGGTTATATTTCGTTATTGATGTGTATGAAGGTCCCACTGAGACGTAGAGGCCAACTCGCCAGGTATGTTGTCAAATATTACAGCCGAGATGTTAGGTTGGGTTAGGTTAGTTTATATTACGTTATAGATGTATATAAAGGCCTCACGGAGACGTAGAGGCCAACAAGCCAGGAATGTGGTCAAATATTACCGCCGAGATCCTAGATTGGGTTAGGTTAGGTTATATTACGTTATTGATGTATATGATGGTCCCACGGAGACGTAGAGGCCAACTCGCCAGGAATGTTTTCAAATATTACCGCCGAGATGTTAGGTTGGGTTAGGTTAGGTTATATTACGTTATTGATGTATATGTAGGTCAAACGGAGACGTAGAGGCCAACTCGCCAGGAATGTTGTCAAATATTACCGCCGAGATGATAGGTTGCGTTAGGTTAGGTTATCTTACGTTATAGATGTATATAAAGGTCTCACGGAGACGTAGAGGTCAACAAGCCAGGAATGTGTTCAAATATTACCGCCGAGATGCTAGATCGGGATAGGTTAGGTTATATTACGTTATTGAAGTATATAAAGGTCCCACGGAAACGTAGAGGCCAACAAGCCAGGAATGTGGTCAAATATTACCGCCGAGATCCTAGATTGGGTTAGGTTATGTTATATTACGTTATTGATGTATATGAAGGTCCCACGGAGACGTAGAGGCCAACTCGCCAGGAATGTTTTCAAATATTACCGCCGAGATGTTAGGTTGGGTTAGGTTAGGTTTTATTACGTTATTGATGTATATGAAGGCCAAACGGAGACGTAGAGTCCAACTCGCCAGGAATGTTGTCAAATATTACCGCCGAGATGATAGGTTGGGTTAGGTTAGGTTATATTACGTTATAGATGTATATAAAGGTCCCACGGAGACGTAGAGGCCAACAAGCCAGGAATGTGGTCAAATATTACCGCCGAGATGTTAGATTGGGTTAGGTTATGTTATATTACGTTATTGATGTATGTAATGATCCCACGGAGACGTAGAGGCCAATTCGCCAGGAATCTTGTCAAATATTATCGCCGAGATGATAGGTTGATTTGGGTTAGGTTATATTTCGTTATTGATGTATATGAAGGGCCCACGGAGACGTAGAGGCCAACTCGCCAGGTATGTTGTCAAATATTACTGCGGAGATGTTGGGTTGGCTTAGGTTAAGTTATATTACGTTATTGATGTATATAAAGGTCCCACGGAGACGTAGAAGCCAACAAGCCAGGAATGTGGTCAAATATTTCCGCCGAGATGTTAGATTGGGTTAGGCTAGCTTATATTATGTTATTGATGTATATAAAGGTCCCACGGAGACGTGGAGGCCAACTCGCCAGGTATGTTGTCAAATAATACCGCGGAGATGTTAGGTTGGGTTAGGTTAGGTTATATTAAGTTATTGATGTATATAAAGGTCCCACGGAAACGTAGAGGCCAACTCGCCAGGAATGTCGTCAAATATTACCGCCGAGATGCTAGGTTGGGTTAGGTTAGGTTATATTTCGTTATTGATGTATATGAAGGTCCCACTGAGACGTAGAGGCCAACTCGCCAGGTATGTTGTCAAATATTACAGCCGAGATGTTAGGTTGGGTTAGGTTAGGTTATATTACGTTATAGATGTATATAAAGACCTCACGGAGACGTAGAGGCCAACAAGCCAGGAATGTGGTCAAATATTACCGCCGAGATCCTAGATTGGGTTAGGTTAGGTTATATTACGTTATTGATGTATATGATGGTCCCACGGAGACGTAGAGGCCAACTCGCCAGGAATGTTTTCAAATATTACCGCCGAGATGTTAGGTTGGGTTAGGTTAGGTTATATTACGTTATTGATGTATATGAAGGTCAAACGGAGACGTAGAGGCCAACTCGCCAGGAATGTTGTCAAATATTACCGCCGAGATGATAGGTTGGGTTAGGTTAGGTTATATTACGTTATAGATGTATATAAAGGTCCCACGGAGACGTAGAGGCCAACAAGCGAGGAACGTGGTCAAATATTACCGCCGAGATGTTAGATTGGGTTAGGTTATGTTATATTACGTTATTGATGTATATAAAGATCCCACGGAGACGTAGAGGCCAACTCGCCAGGAATGTGGTCAAATATTACCGCCGAGATGTTAGATTGGGTTAGGTTATGTTATATTACGTTATTGATGTATATAAAGATCCCACGGAGACGTAGAGGCCAACTCGCCAGGAATCTTGTCAAATATTATCGCCGAGATGATAGGTTGATTTAGGTTAGGTTATATTTCGTTATTGATGTATATGAAGGGCCCACGGAGACGTAGAGGCCAACTCGCCAGGTATGTTGTCAAATATTACTGCGGAGATGTTGGGTTGGGTTAGGTTAAGTTATATTACGTTATTGATGTATATAAAGGTCCCACGGAGACGTAGAGGCCAACAAGCCAGGAATGTGGTCAAATATTACCGCCGAGATGTTAGATTGGGTTAGGCTAGCTTATATTATGTTATTGATGTATATAAAGGTCCCACGGAGACGTGGAGGCCAACTCGCCAGGTATGTTGTCAAATAATACCGCGGAGATGTTAGGTTGGGTTAGGTTAGGTTATATTTCGTTATTGATGTGTATGAAGGTCCCACTGAGACGTAGAGGCCAACTCGCCAGGTGTGTTGTCAAATATTACAGCCGAGATGTTAGGTTGGGTTAGGTTAGTTTATATTACGTTATAGATGTATATAAAGGCCTCACGGAGACGTAGAGGCCAACAAGCCAGGAATGTGGTCAAATATTACCGCCGAGATCCTAGATTGGGTTAGGTTAGGTTATATTACGTTATTGATGTATATGATGGTCCCACGGAGACGTAGAGGCCAACTCGCCAGGAATGTTTTCAAATATTACCGCCGAGATGTTAGGTTCGGTTAGGTTAGGTTATATTACGTTATTGAGGTATATGTAGGTCAAACGGAGACGTAGAGGCCAACTCGCCAGGAATGTTGTCAAATATTACCGCCGAGATGATAGGTTGCGTTAGGTTAGGTTATATTACGTTATAGATGTATATAAAGGTCCCACGGAGACGTAGAGGCCAACAAGCGAGGAACGTGGTCAAATATTACCGCCGAGATGTTAGATTGGGTTAGGTTATGTTATATTACGTTATTGATGTATATAAAGATCCCACGGAGACGTAGAGGGCAACTCGCCAGGAATCTTGTCAAATATTATCGCCGAGATGATAGGTTGATTTAGGTTAGGTTATATTTTTGTTATTGATGTATATGAAGGGCCCACGGAGACGTAGAGGCCAACTCGCCAGGTATGTTGTCAAATATTACCGCGGAGATGTTGGGTTGGGTTAGGTTAAGTTATATTACGTTATTGATGTATATAAAAGTCCCACGAAGACGTAGAGGCCAACTCGCCAGGAATGTGGTCAAATATTACCGCCGAGATGTTAGATTGGGTTAGGTTATGTTATATTACGTTATTGATGTATATAAAGATCCCACGGAGACGTAGAGGGCAACTCGCCAGGAATCTTGTCAAATATTATCGCCGAGATGATAGGTTGATTTAGGTTAGGTTATATTTTTGTTATTGATGTATATGAAGGGCCCACGGAGACGTAGAGGCCAACTCGACAGGTATGTTGTCAAATATTACCGCGGAGATGTTGGGTTGGGTTAGGTTAAGTTATATTACGTTATTGATGTATATAATAGTCCCACGAAGACGTAGAGGCCAACTCGCCAGGAATGTGGTCAAATATTACCGCCGAGATGTTGGATTGGGTTAGGTTATGTTATATTACGTTATTGATGTATATAAAGATCCCACGGAGACGTAGAGGCCAACTCGCCAGGTATGTTGTCAAATATTACCGCGGAGATGTTGGGTTGGGTTAGGTTAGGTTATATTAAGTTATTGATGTATATAAAGGTCCCACGGAAACGTAGAGGCCAACTCGCCAGGAATGTCGTCAAATATTACCGCCGAGATGCTAGGTTGGGTTAGGTTAGGTTATATTTCGTTATTGATGTGTATGAAGGTCCCACTGAGACGTAGAGGCCAACTCGCCAGGTATGTTGTCAAATATTACAGCCGAGATGTTAGGTTGGGTTAGGTTAGGTTATATTACGTTATAGATGTATATAAAGGTCCCACGGAGACGTAGAGGCCGACAAGCCAGGAATGTGGTCAAATATTACCGCCGAGATGCTAGATTGGGTTAGGTCATATTATATTTCGTTATTGATGTATATGAAGGTCCCTCGGAGACGTAGAGGACAACTCGCAAGGAATGTTGTCAAATATTACCGCCGAGATGATAGGTTGGGTTAGGTTAGGTTATATTACGTTATAGATGTATATAAAGGTCTCACGGAGACGTAGAGGCCAACAAGCCAGGAATGTGGTCAAATATTACCGCCGAGATGTTAGATTGGGTTAGGTTATGTTATATTACGTTATTGATGTATATAAAGATCCCACGGAGACGTAGAGGCCAACTCGCCAGGAATCTTGTCAAATATTATCTCCGAGATGATAGGTTGATTTAGGTTAGGTTATATTTCGTTATTGATGTATATGAAGGGCCCACGGAGACGTAGAGGCCAAATCGCCAGGTATGTTGTCAAATATTACCGCGGAGATGTTGGGTTGGGTTAGGTTAAGTTATATTACGTTATTGATGTATATAAAAGTCCCACGAAGACGTAGAGGCCAACTCGCCAGGAATGTTCTCAAATATTACCGCCGAGATGTTAGATTGGGTTAGGCTAGCTTATATTATGTTATTGATGTATATAAAGGCCCCACGGAGACGTAGAGGCCAACTCGCCAGGAATGTGGTCAAATATTACCGCCGAGATGTTAGGTTGGGTTAGGTTAGGTTCTATTACGTTATTGATGTATATAAAGGTCCCACGGAGACGTAGAGGCCAACTCGCCAGGAATGTTTTCAAATATTACCCCCGAGATGGTAGGTTGGGTTAAGTTACGTTATATTACGTTATTGATGTATACGAGGGTTACACGGAGACGTAGAGGCCAACTCGCCAAGAATGTTTTCAAATATTACCGCCGAGATGTTAGGTTGGGTTAGGTTAGGTTATCTTACGTTATAGATGTATATAAAGGTCTCACGGAGACGTAGAGGTCAACAAGCCAGGAATGTGGTCAAATATTACCGCCGAGATGCTAGATCGGGATAGGTTAGGTTATATTACGTTATTGAAGTATATAAAGGTCCCACGGAAACGTAGAGGCCAACTCGCCAGGAATATCGTCAAATATTACCGCCGAGATGATAGGTTGGGTTAGGTTAGGTTATATTTCGTTAGTGATGTATATGAAGGTCCCACTGAGACGTATAGGCCAACTCGCCAGGTATGTTGTCAAATATTACAGCCGAGATGTTAGGTTGGGTTAGGTTAGGTTATATTACGTTATAGATGTATATAAATGTCTCACGGAGACGTAGAGGCCAACAAGCCAGGAATGTGGTCAAATATTACCGCCGAGATCCTAGATTGGGTTAGGTTATGTTATATTACGTTATTGATGTATATGAAGGTCCCACGGAGACGTAGAGGCCAACTCGCCAGGAATGTTTTCAAATATTACCGCCGAGATGTTAGGTTGGGTTAGGTTAGGTTTTATTACGTTATTGATGTATATGAAGGCCAAACGGAGACGTAGAGTCCAACTCGCCAGGAATGTTGTCAAATATTACCGCCGAGATGATAGGTTGGGTTAGGTTAGGTTATATTACGTTATAGATGTATATAAAGGTCCCACGGAGACGTAGAGGCCAACAAGCCAGGAATGTGGTCAAATATTACCGCCGAGATGTTAGATTGGGTTAGGTTATGTTATATTACGTTATTGATGTATATAAAGATCCCACGGAGACGTAGAGGCCTACTCGCCAGGAATCTTGTCAAATATTATCGCCGAGATGATAGGTTGATTTGGGTTATGTTATATTTCGTTATTGATGTATATGAAGGGCCCACGGAGACGTAGAGGCCAACTCGCCAGGTATGTTGTCAAATATTACTGCGGAGATGTTGGGTTGGCTTAGGTTAAGTTATATTACGTTATTGATGTATATAAAGGTCCCACGGAGACGTAGAAGCCAACAAGCCAGGAATGTGGTCAAATATTTCCGCCGAGATGTTAGATTGGGTTAGGCTAGCTTATATTATGTTATTGATGTATATAAAGGTCCCACGGAGACGTGGAGGCCAACTCGCCAGGTATGTTGTCAAATAATACCGCGGAGATGTTAGGTTGGGTTAGGTTAGGTTATATTAAGTTATTGATGTATATAAAGGTCCCACGGAAACGTAGAGGCCAACTCGCCAGGAATGTCGTCAAATATTACCGCCGAGATGCTGGGTTGGGTTAGGTTAGGTTATATTTCGTTATTGATGTATATGAAGGTCCCACTGAGACGTAGAGGCCAACTCGCCAGGTATGTTGTCAAATATTACAGCCGAGATGTTAGGTTGGGTTAGGTTAGGTTATATTACGTTATAGATGTATATAAAGGCCTCACGGAGACGTAGAGGCCAACAAGCCAGGAATGTGGTCAAATATTACCGCCGAGATCCTAGATTGGGTTAGGTTAGGTTATATTAAGTTATTGATGTATATAAAGGTCCCACGGAAACGTAGAGGCCAACTCGCCAGGAATGTCGTCAAATATTACCGCCGAGATGCTAGGTTGGGTTAGGTTAGGTTATATTTCGTTATTGATGTATATGAAGGTCCCACTGAGACGTAGAGGCCAACTCGCCAGGTATGTTGTCAAATATTACAGCCGAGATGTTAGGTTGGGTTAGGTTAGGTTATATTACGTTATAGATGTATATAAAGGCCTCACGGAGACGTAGAGGCCAACAAGCCAGGAATGTGGTCAAATATTACCGCCGAGATCCTAGATTGGGTTAGGTTAGGTTATATTACGTTATTGATGTATATGATGGTCCCACGGAGACGTAGAGGCCAACTCGCCAGGAATGTTTTCAAATATTACCGCCGAGATGTTAGGTTGGGTTAGGTTAGGTTATATTACGTTATTGATGTATATGAAGGTCAAACGGAGACGTAGAGGCCAACTCGCCAGGAATGTTGTCAAATATTACCGCCGAGATGATAGGTTGGGTTAGGTTAGGTTATATTACGTTATAGATGTATATAAAGGTCCCACGGAGACGTAGAGGCCAACAAGCGAGGAACGTGGTCAAATATTACCGCCGAGATGTTAGATTGGGTTAGGTTATGTTATATTACGTTATTGATGTATATAAAGATCCCACGGAGACGTAGAGGGCAACTCGCCAGGAATCTTGTCAAATATTATCGCCGAGATGATAGGTTGATTTAGGTTAGGTTATATTTTTGTTATTGATGTATATGAAGGACCCACGGAGACGTAGAGGCCAACTCGCCAGGTATGTTGTCAAATATTACAGCCGAGATGTTAGGTTGGGTTAGGTTAGGTTATATTACGTTATAGATGTATATAAACGTCTCACGGAGACGTAGAGGCCAACTCGCCAGGTATGTTGTCAAATATTACCGCGGAGATGTTGGGTTGGGTTAGGTTAAGTTATATTACGTTATTGATGTATATAAAAGTCCCACGAAGACGTAGAGGCCAACTCGCCAGGAATGTGGTCAAATATTACCGCCGAGATGTTAGATTGGGTTAGGTTATGTTATATTACGTTATTGATGTATATAAAGATCCCACGGAGACGTAGAGGCCAACTCGCCAGGAATCTTGTCAAATATTATCGCCGAGATGATAGGTTGATTTAGGTTAGGTTATATTTTTGTTATTGATGTATATGAAGGGCCCACGGAGACGTAGAGGCCAACTCGCCAGGTATGTTGTCAAATATTACCGCGGAGATGTTGGGTTGGGTTAGGTTAAGTTATATTACGTTATTGATGTATATAATAGTCCCACGAAGACGTAGAGGCCAACTCGCCAGGAATGTGGTCAAATATTACCGCCGAGATGTTGGATTGGGTTAGGTTATGTTATATTACGTTATTGATGTATATAAAGATCCCACGGAGACGTAGAGGCCAACTCGCCAGGTATGTTGTCAAATATTACCGCGGAGATGTTGGGCTGGGTTAGGTTAGGTTATATTAAGTTATTGATGTATATAAAGGTCCCACGGAAACGTAGAGGCCAACTCGCCAGGAATGTCGTCAAATATTACCGCCGAGATGCTAGGTTGGGTTAGGTTAGGTTATATTTCGTTATTGATGTGTATGAAGGTCCCACTGAGACGTAGAGGCCAACTCGCCAGGTATGTTGCCAAATATTACAGCCGAGATGTTAGGTTGGGTTAGGTTAGGTTATATTACGTTATAGATGTATATAAAGGTCCCACGGAGACGTAGAGACCGACAAGCCAGGAATGTGGTCAAATATTACCGCCGAGATGCTAGATTGGGTTAGGTCATATTATATTTCGTTATTGATGTATATGAAGGTCCCTCGGAGACGTAGAGGCCTACTCGCAAGGAATGTTGTCAAATATTACCGCCGAGATGATAGGTTGGGTTAGGTTAGGTTATATTACGTTATAGATGTATATAAAGGTCTCACGGAGACGTAGAGGCCAACAAGCCAGGAATGTGGTCAAATATTACCGCCGAGATGTTAGATTGGGTTAGGTTATGTTATATTACGTTATTGATGTATATAAAGATCCCACGGAGACGTAGAGGCCAACTCGCCAGGAATCTTGTCAAATATTATCTCCGAGATGATAGGTTGATTTAGGTTAGGTTATATTTCGTTATTGATGTATATGAAGGGCCCACGGAGACGTAGAGGCCAAATCGCCAGGTATGTTGTCAAATATTACCGCGGAGATGTTGGGTTGGGTTAGGTTAAGTTATATTACGTTATTGATGTATATAAAAGTCCCACGAAGACGTAGAGGCCAACTCGCCAGGTATGTTGTCAAATAATACCGCGGAGATGTTAGGTTGGGTTAGGTTAGGTTATATTAAGTTATTGATGTATATAAAGGTCCCACGGAAACGTAGAGGCCAACTCGCCAGGAATGTCGTCAAATATTACCGCCGAGATGCTAGGTTGGGTTAGGTTAGGTTATATTTCGTTATTGATGTATATGAAGGTCCCACTGAGACGTAGAGGCCAACTCGCCAGGTATGTTGTCAAATATTACAGCCGAGATGTTAGGTTGGGTTAGGTTAGGTTATATTACGTTATAGATGTATATAAAGGCCTCACGGAGACGTAGAGGCCAACAAGCCAGGAATGTGGTCAAATATTACCGCCGAGATCCTAGATTGGGTTAGGTTAGGTTATATTACGTTATTGATGTATATGATGGTCCCACGGAGACGTAGAGGCCAACTCGCCAGGAATGTTTTCAAATATTACCGCCGAGATGTTAGGTTGGGTTAGGTTAGGTTATATTACGTTATTGATGTATATGAAGGTCAAACGGAGACGTAGAGTCCAACTCGCCAGGAATGTTGTCAAATATTACCGCCGAGATGATAGGTTGGGTTAGGTTAGGTTATATTACGTTATAGATGTATATAAAGGTCCCACGGAGACGTAGAGGCCAACTCGCCAGGTATGTTGTCAAATATTACCGCGGAGATGTTGGGCTGGGTTAGGTTAGGTTATATTAAGTTATTGATGTATATAAAGGTCCCACGGAAACGTAGAGGCCAACTCGCCAGGAATGTCGTCAAATATTACCGCCGAGATGCTAGGTTGGGTTAGGTTAGGTTATATTTCGTTATTGATGTGTATGAAGGTCCCACTGAGACGTAGAGGCCAACTCGCCAGGTATGTTGCCAAATATTACAGCCGAGATGTTAGGTTGGGTTAGGTTAGGTTATATTACGTTATAGATGTATATAAAGGTCCCACGGAGACGTAGAGGCCGACAAGCCAGGAATGTGGTCAAATATTACCGCCGAGATGCTAGATTGGGTTAGGTCATATTATATTTCGTTATTGATGTATATGAAGGTCCCTCGGAGACGTAGAGGCCAACTCGCAAGGAATGTTGTCAAATATTACCGCCGAGATGATAGGTTGGGTTAGGTTAGGTTATATTACGTTATAGATGTATATAAAGGTCTCACGGAGACGTAGAGGCCAACAAGCCAGGAATGTGGTCAAATATTACCGCCGAGATGTTAGATTGGGTTAGGTTATGTTATATTACGTTATTGATGTATATAAAGATCCCACGGAGACGTAGAGGCCAACTCGCCAGGAATCTTGTCAAATATTATCTCCGAGATGATAGGTTGATTTAGGTTAGGTTATATTTCGTTATTGATGTATATGAAGGGCCCACGGAGACGTAGAGGCCAAATCGCCAGGTATGTTGTCAAATATTACCGCGGAGATGTTGGGTTGGGTTAGGTTAAGTTATATTACGTTATTGATGTATATAAAAGTCCCACGAAGACGTAGAGGCCAACTCGCCAGGAATGTTCTCAAATATTACCGCCGAGATGTTAGATTGGGTTAGGCTAGCTTATATTATGTTATTGATGTATATAAAGTCCCCACGGAGACGTAGAGGCCAACTCGCCAGGAATGTGGTCAAATATTACCGCCGAGATGTTAGGTTGGGTTAGGTTAGGTTCTATTACGTTATTGATGTATATAAAGGTCCCACGGAGACGTAGAGGCCAACTCGCCAGGAATGTTTTCAAATATTACCCCCGAGATGGTAGGTTGGGTTAAGTTACGTTATATTACGTTATTGATGTATACGAGGGTTACACGGAGACGTAGAGGCCAACTCGCCAAGAATGTTTTCAAATATTACCGCCGAGATGTTAGGTTGGGTTAGGTTAGGTTATCTTACGTTATAGATGTATATGAAGGTCTCACGGAGACGTAGAGGTCAACAAGCCAGGAATGTGGTCAAATATTACCGCCGAGATGCTAGATCGGGATAGGTTAGGTTATATTACGTTATTGAAGTATATAAAGGTCCCACGGAAACGTAGAGGCCAACTCGCCAGGAATGTCGTCAAATATTACCGCCGAGATGATAGGTTGGGTTAGGTTAGGTTATATTTCGTTAGTGATGTATATGAAGGTCCCACTGAGACGTATAGGCCAACTCGCCAGGTATGTTGTCAAATATTACAGCCGAAATGTTAGGTTGGGTTAGGTTAGGTTATATTACGTTATAGATGTATATAAATGTCTCACGGAGACGTAGAGGCCAACAAGCCAGGAATGTGGTCAAATATTACCGCCGAGATCCTAGATTGGGTTAGGTTATGTTATATTACGTTATTGATGTATATGAAGGTCCCACGGAGACGTAGAGGCCAACTCGCCAGGAATGTTTTCAAATATTACCGCCGAGATGTTAGGTTGGGTTAGGTTAGGTTTTATTACGTTATTGATGTATATGAAGGCCAAACGGAGACGTAGAGTCCAACTCGCCAGGAATGTTGTCAAATATTACCGCCGAGATGATAGGTTGGGTTAGGTTAGGTTATATTACGTTATAGATGTATATAAAGGTCCCACGAAGACGTAGAGGCCAACAAGCCAGGAATGTGGTCAAATATTACCGCCGAGATGTTAGATTGGGTTAGGTTATGTTATATTACGTTATTGATGTATATAAAGATCCCACGGAGACGTAGAGGCCAACTCGCCAGGAATCTTGTCAAATATTATCGCCGAGATGATAGGTTGATTTGGGTTAGGTTATATTTCGTTATTGATGTATATGAAGGGCCCACGGAGACGTAGAGGCCAACTCGCCAGGTATGTTGTCAAATATTACTGCGGAGATGTTGGGTTGGCTTAGGTTAAGTTATATTACGTTATTGATGTATATAAAGGTCCCACGGAGACGTAGAAGCCAACAAGCCAGGAATGTGGTCAAATATTTCCGCCGAGATGTTAGATTGGGTTAGGCTAGCTTATATTATGTTATTGATGTATATAAAGGTCCCACGGAGACGTGGAGGCCAACTCGCCAGGTATGTTGTCAAATAATACCGCGGAGATGTTAGGTTGGGTTAGGTTAGGTTATATTAAGTTATTGATGTATATAAAGGTCCCACGGAAACGTAGAGGCCAACTCGCCAGGAATGTCGTCAAATATTACCGCCGAGATGCTAGGTTGGGTTAGGTTAGGTTATATTTCGTTATTGATGTATATGAAGGTCCCACTGAGACGTAGAGGCCAACTCGCCAGGTATGTTGTCAAATATTACAGCCGAGATGTTAGGTTGGGTTAGGTTAGGTTATATTACGCTATAGATGTATATAAAGGCCTCACGGAGACGTAGAGGCCAACAAGCCAGGAATGTGGTCAAATATTACCGCCGAGATCCTAGATTGGGTTAGGTTAGGTTATATTACGTTATTGATGTATATGATGGTCCCACGGAGACGTAGAGGCCAACTCGCCAGGAATGTTTTCAAATATTACCGCCGAGATGTTAGGTTGGGTTAGGTTAGGTTATATTACGTTATTGATGTATATGAAGGTCAAACGGAGACGTAGAGGCCAACTCGCCAGGAATGTTGTCAAATATTACCGCCGAGATGATAGGTTGGGTTAGGTTAGGTTATATTACGTTATAGATGTATATAAAGGTCCCACGGAGACGTAGAGGCCAACAAGCGAGGAACGTGGTCAAATATTACCGCCGAGATGTTAGATTGGGTTAGGTTATGTTATATTACGTTATTGATGTATATAAAGATCCCACGGAGACGTAGAGGGCAACTCGCCAGGAATCTTGTCAAATATTATCGCCGAGATGATAGGTTGATTTAGGTTAGGTTATATTTTTGTTATTGATGTATATGAAGGACCCACGGAGACGTAGAGGCCAACTCGCCAGGTATGTTGTCAAATATTACAGCCGAGATGTTAGGTTGGGTTAGGTTAGGTTATATTACGTTATAGATGTATATAAACGTCTCACGGAGACGTAGAGGCCAACTCGCCAGGTATGTTGTCAAATATTACCGCGGAGATGTTGGGTTGGGTTAGGTTAAGTTATATTACGTTATTGATGTATATAAAAGTCCCACGAAGACGTAGAGGCCAACTCGCCAGGAATGTGGTCAAATATTACCGCCGAGATGTTAGATTGGGTTAGGTTATGTTATATTACGTTATTGATGTATATAAAGATCCCACGGAGACGTAGAGGCCAACTCGCCAGGAATCTTGTGAAATATTATCGCCGAGATGATAGGTTGATTTAGGTTAGGTTATATTTCGTTATTGATGTATATGAAGGGCCCACGGAGACGTAGAGGCCAACTCGCCAGGTATGTTGTCAAATATTACTGCGGAGATGTTGGGTTGGGTTAGGTTAAGTTATATTACGTTATTGATGTATATAAAGGTCCCACGGAGACGTAGAGGCCAACAAGCCAGGAATGTGGTCAAATATTACCGCCGAGATGTTAGATTGGGTTAGGCTAGCTTATATTGTGTTATTGATGTATATAAAGGTCCCACGGAGACGTGGAGGCCAACTCGCCAGGTATGTTGTCAAATAATACCGCGGAGATGTTAGGTTGGGTTAGGTTAGGTTACATTACGTTATTGATGTATATAAAGGTCCCACGGAAACGTAGAGGCCAACTCGCCAGGAATGTCGTCAAATATTACCGCCGAGATGCTAGGTTGGGTTAGGTTAGGTTATATTTCGTTATTGATGTGTATGAAGGTCCCACTGAGACGTAGAGGCCAACTCGCCAGGTATGTTGTCAAATATTACAGCCGAGATGTTAGGTTGGGTTAGGTTAGTTTATATTACGTTATAGATGTATATAAAGGCCTCACGGAGACGTAGAGGCCAACAAGCCAGGAATGTGGTCAAATATTACCGCCGAGATCCTAGATTGGGTTAGGTTAGGTTATATTACGTTATTGATGTATATGATGGTCCCACGGAGACGTAGAGGCCAACTCGCCAGGAATGTTTTCAAATATTACCGCCGAGATGTTAGGTTGGGTTAGGTTAGGTTTTATTACGTTATTGATGTATATGAAGGCCAAACGGAGACGTAGAGTCCAACTCGCCAGGAATGTTGTCAAATATTACCGCCGAGATGATAGGTTGGGTTAGGTTAGGGTATATTACGTTATAGATGTATATAAAGGTCCCACGGAGACGTAGAGGCCAACAAGCCAGGAATGTGGTCAAATATTACCGCCGAGATGTTAGATTGGGTTAGGTTATGTTATATTACGTTATTAATGTATATAAAGATCCCACGGAGACGTAGAGGCCAACTCGCCAGGAATCTTGTCAAATATTATCGCCGAGATGATAGGTTGATTTGGGTTAGGTTATATTTCGTTATTGATGTATATGAAGGGCCCACGGAGACGTAGAGGCCAACTCGCCAGGTATGTTGTCAAATATTACTGCGGAGATGTTGGGTTGGCTTAGGTTAAGTTATATTACGTTATTGATGTATATAAAGGTCCCACGGAGACGTAGAAGCCAACAAGCCAGGAATGTGGTCAAATATTTCCGCCGAGATGTTAGATTGGGTTAGGCTAGCTTATATTATGTTATTGATGTATATAAAGGTCCCACGGAGACGTGGAGGCCAACTCGCCAGGTATGTTGTCAAATAATACCGCGGAGATGTTAGGTTGGGTTAGGTTAGGTTATATTAAGTTATTGATGTATATAAAGGTCCCACGGAAACGTAGAGGCCAACTCGCCAGGAATGTCGTCAAATATTACCGCCGAGATGCTAGGTTGGGTTAGGTTAGGTTATATTTCGTTATTGATGTATATGAAGGTCCCACTGAGACGTAGAGGCCAACTCGCCAGGTATGTTGTCAAATATTACAGCCGAGATGTTAGGTTGGGTTAGGTTAGGTTATATTACGCTATAGATGTATATAAAGGCCTCACGGAGACGTAGAGGCCAACAAGCCAGGAATGTGGTCAAATATTACCGCCGAGATCCTAGATTGGGTTAGGTTAGGTTATATTACGTTATTGATGTATATGATGGTCCCACGGAGACGTAGAGGCCAACTCGCCAGGAATGTTTTCAAATATTACCGCCGAGATGTTAGGTTGGGTTAGGTTAGGTTATATTACGTTATTGATGTATATGAAGGCCAAACGGAGACGTAGAGTCCAACTCGCCAGGAATGTTGTCAAATATTACCGCCGAGATGATAGGTTGGGTTAGGTTAGGGTATATTACGTTATAGATGTATATAAAGTTCCCACGGAGACGTAGAGGCCAACAAGCCAGGAATGTGGTCAAATATTACCGCCGAGATGTTAGATTGGGTTAGGTTATGTTATATTACGTTATTAATGTATATAAAGATCCCACGGAGACGTAGAGGCCAACTCGCCAGGAATCTTGTCAAATATTATCGCCGAGATGATAGGTTGATTTGGGTTAGGTTATATTTCGTTATTGATGTATATGAAGGGCCCACGGAGACGTAGAGGCCAACTCGCCAGGTATGTTGTCAAATATTACTGCGGAGATGTTGGGTTGGCTTAGGTTAAGTTATATTACGTTATTGATGTATATAAAGGTCCCACGGAGACGTAGAAGCCAACAAGCCAGGAATGTGGTCAAATATTTCCGCCGAGATGTTAGATTGGGTTAGGCTAGCTTATATTATGTTATTGATGTATATAAAGGTCCCACGGAGACGTGGAGGCCAACTCGCCAGGTATGTTGTCAAATAATACCGCGGAGATGTTAGGTTGGGTTAGGTTAGGTTATATTAAGTTATTGATGTATATAAAGGTCCCACGGAAACGTAGAGGCCAACTCGCCAGGAATGTCGTCAAATATTACCGCCGAGATGCTAGGTTGGGTTAGGTTAGGTTATATTTCGTTATTGATGTATATGAAGGTCCCACTGAGACGTAGAGGCCAACTCGCCAGGTATGTTGTCAAATATTACAGCCGAGATGTTAGGTTGGGTTAGGTTAGGTTATATTACGCTATAGATGTATATAAAGGCCTCACGGAGACGTAGAGGCCAACAAGCCAGGAATGTGGTCAAATATTACCGCCGAGATCCTAGATTGGGTTAGGTTAGGTTATATTACGTTATTGATGTATATGATGGTCCCACGGAGACGTAGAGGCCAACTCGCCAGGAATGTTTTCAAATATTACCGCCGAGATGTTAGGTTGGGTTAGGTTAGGTTATATTACGTTATTGATGTATATGAAGGTCAAACGGAGACGTAGAGGCCAACTCGCCAGGAATGTTGTCAAATATTACCGCCGAGATGATAGGTTGGGTTAGGTTAGGTTATATTACGTTATAGATGTATATAAAGGTCCCACGGAGACGTAGAGGCCAACAAGCGAGGAACGTGGTCAAATATTACCGCCGAGATATTAGATTGGGTTAGGTTATGTTATATTACGTTATTGATGTATATAAAGATCCCACGGAGACGTAGAGGGCAACTCGCCAGGAATCTTGTCAAATATTATCGCCGAGATGATAGGTTGATTTAGGTTAGGTTATATTTTTGTTATTGATGTATATGAAGGACCCACGGAGACGTAGAGGCCAACTCGCCAGGTATGTTGTCAAATATTACAGCCGAGATGTTAGGTTGGGTTAGGTTAGGTTATATTACGTTATAGATGTATATAAACGTCTCACGGAGACGTAGAGGCCAACTCGCCAGGTATGTTGTCAAATATTACCGCGGAGATGTTGGGTTGGGTTAGGTTAAGTTATATTACGTTATTGATGTATATAAAAGTCCCACGAAGACGTAGAGGCCAACTCGCCAGGAATGTGGTCAAATATTACCGCCGAGATGTTAGATTGGGTTAGGTTATGTTATATTACGTTATTGATGTATATAAAGATCCCACGGAGACGTAGAGGCCAACTCGCCAGGAATCTTGTGAAATATTATCGCCGAGATGAGAGGTTGATTTAGGTTAGGTTATATTTCGTTATTGATGTATATGAAGGGCCCACGGAGACGTAGAGGCCAACTCGCCAGGTATGTTGTCAAATATTACTGCGGAGATGTTGGGTTGGGTTAGGTTAAGTTATATTACGTTATTGATGTATATAAAGGTCCCACGGAGACGTAGAGGCCAACAAGCCAGGAATGTGGTCAAATATTACCGCCGAGATGTTAGATTGGGTTAGGCTAGCTTATATTATGTTATTGATGTATATAAAGGTCCCACGGAGACGTGGAGGCCAACTCGCCAGGTATGTTGTCAAATAATACCGCGGAGATGTTAGGTTGGGTTAGGTTAGGTTACATTACGTTATTGATGTATATAAAGGTCCCACGGAAACGTAGAGGCCAACTCGCCAGGAATGTCGTCAAATATTACCGCCGAGATGCTAGGTTGGGTTAGGTTAGGTTATATTTCGTTATTGATGTGTATGAAGGTCCCACTTAGACGTAGAGGCCAACCCGCCAGGTATGTTGTCAAATATTACAGCCGAGATGTTAGGTTGGGTTAGGTTAGTTTATATTACGTTATAGATGTATATAAAGGCCTCACGGAGACGTAGAGGCCAACAAGCCAGGAATGTGGTCAAATATTACCGCCGAGATCCTAGATTGGGTTAGGTTAGGTTATATTACGTTATTGATGTATATGATGGTCCCACGGAGACGTAGAGGCCAACTCGCCAGGAATGTTTTCAAATATTACCGCCGAGATGTTAGGTTGGGTTAGGTTAGGTTATATTACGTTATTGATGTATATGTAGGTCAAACGGAGACGTAGAGGCCAACTCGCCAGGAATGTTGTCAAATATTACCGCCGAGATGATAGGTTGCGTTAGGTTAGGTTATATTACGTTATAGATGTATATAAAGGTCCCACGGAGACGTAGAGGCCAACAAGCGAGGAACGTGGTCAAATATTACCGCCGAGATGTTAGATTGGGTTAGGTTATGTTATATTACGTTATTGATGCATATAAAGATCCCACGGAGACGTAGAGGGCAACTCGTCAGGAATCTTGTCAAATATTATCGCCGAGATGATAGGTTGATTTAGGTTAGGTTATATTTTTGTTATTGATGTATATGAAGGGCCCACGGAGACGTAGAGGCCAACTCGCCAGGTATGTTGTTAAATATTACCGCGGAGATGTTGGGTTGGGTTAGGTTAAGTTATATTACGTTATTAATGTATATAAAAGTCCCACGAAGCGTTGAGGCCAACTCGCCAGGAATGTGGTCAAATATTACCGCCGAGATGTTAGATTGGGTTAGGTTATATTATATTACGTTATTGATGTATATAAAGATCCCACGGAGACGTAGAGGCCAACTCGCCAGGAATCTTGTCAAATATTATCGCCGAGATGATAGGTTGATTTAGGTTAGGTTATATTTTTGTTATTGATGTATATGAAGGGCCCACGGAGACGTAGAGGCCAACTCGCCAGGTATGTTGTCAAATATTACCGCGGAGATGTTGGGTTGGGTTAGGTTAAGTTATATTACGTTATTGATGTATATAAAAGTCCCACGAAGACGTAGAGGCCAACTCGCCAGGAATGTGGTCAAATATTACCGCCGAGATGTTAGATTGGGTTAGGTTATGTTATATTACGTTATTGATGTATATAAAGATCCCACAGAGACGTAGAGGGCAACTCGCCAGGAATCTTGTCAAATATTATCGCCGAGATGTTGGGTTGGGTTAGGTTAAGTTATATTACGTTACTGATGTATATAAAAGTCCCACGAAGACGTAGAGGCCAACTCGCCAGGAATGTGGTCAAATATTACCGCCGAGATGTTAGATTGGGTTAGGTTATGTTATATTACGTTATTGATGTATATAAAGATCCCACGGAGACGTAGAGGCCAACTCGCCAGGTATGTTGTCAAATATTACGGCGGAGATGTTGGGTTGGGTTAGGTTAAGTTATATTAAGTTATTGATGTATATAAAGGTCCCACGGAAACGTAGAGGCCAACTCGCCAGGAATGTCGTCAAATATTACCGCCGAGATGCTAGGTTGGGTTAGGTTAGGCTATATTTCGTTATTGATGTATATAAAAGTCCCACGAAGACGTAGAGGCCAACTCGTCAGGAATGTGGTCAAATATTACCGCCGAGATGTTAGATTGGGTTAGGTTATGTTATATTACGTTATTGATGTATATAAAGATCCCACGGAGACGTAGAGGCCAACTCGCCAGGTATGTTGTCAAATATTACGGCGGAGATGTTGGGTTGGGTTAGGTTAAGTTATATTAAGTTATTGATGTATATAAAGGTCCCACGGAAACGTAGAGGCCAACTCGCCAGGAATGTCGTCAAATATTACCGCCGAGATGCTAGGTTGGGTTAGGTTAGGCTATATTTCGTTATTGATGTGTATGAAGGTCCCACTGAGACGTAGAGGCCAACTCGCCAGGTATGTTGTCAAATATTACCGCGGAGATGTTAGGTTGGGTTAGGTTAGGTTATATTACGTTATAGATGTATATAAAGGCCTCACGGAGACGTAGAGGCCAACAAGCCAGGAATGTGGTCAAATATTACCGCCGAGATCCTAGATTGGGTTAGGTTAGGTTATATTACGTTATTGATGTATATGATGGTCCCACGGAGACGTAGAGGCCAACTCGCCAGGAATGTTTTCAAATATTACCGCCGAGATGTTAGGTTGGGTTAGGTTAGGTTATATTACGTTATTGATGTATATGAAGGTCAAACGGAGACGTAGAGGCCAACTCGCCAGGAATGTTGTCAAATATTACCGCCGAGATGATAGGTTGGGTTAGGTTAGGTTATATTACGTTATAGATGTATATAAAGGTCCCACGGAGACGTAGAGGCCAACAAGCGAGGAACGTGGTCAAATATTACCGCCGAGATGTTAGATTGGGTTAGGTTATGTTATATTACGTTATTGATGTATATAAAGATCCCACGGAGACGTAGAGGGCAACTCGCCAGGAATCTTGTCAAATATTATCGCCGAGATGATAGGTTGATTTAGGTTAGGTTATATTTCGTTATTGATGTATATGAAGGGCCCACGGAGACGTAGAGGCCAACTCGCCAGGTATGTTGTCAAATATTACTGCGGAGATGTTGGGTTGGGTTAGGTTAAGTTATATTACGTTATTGATGTATATAAAGGTCCCACGGAGACGTAGAGGCCAACAAGCCAGGAATGTGGTCAAATATTACCGCCGAGATGTTAGATTGGGTTAGGCTAGCTTATATTATGTTATTGATGTATATAAAGGTCCCACGGAGACGTGGAGGCCAACTCGCCAGGTATGTTGTCAAATAATACCGCGGAGATGTTAGGTTGGGTTAGGTTAGGTTACATTACGTTATTGATGTATATAAAGGTCCCACGGAAACGTAGAGGCCAACTCGCCAGGAATGTCGTCAAATATTACCGCCGAGATGCTAGGTTGGGTTAGGTTAGGTTATATTTCGTTATTGATGTGTATGAAGGTCCCACTGAGACGTAGAGGCCAACTCGCCAGGTATGTTGTCAAATATTACAGCCGAGATGTTAGGTTGGGTTAGGTTAGTTTATATTACGTTATAGATGTATATAAAGGCCTCACGGAGACGTAGAGGCCAACAAGCCAGGAATGTGGTCAAATATTACCGCCGAGATCCTAGATTGGGTTAGGTTAGGTTATATTACGTTATTGATGTATATAAAGGTCCCACGGAGACGTAGAGGCCAACAAGCGAGGAACGTGGTCAAATATTACCGCCGAGATGTTAGATTGGGTTAGGTTATGTTATATTACGTTATTGATGCATATAAAGATCCCACGGAGACGTAGAGGGCAACTCGTCAGGAATCTTGTCAAATATTATCGCCGAGATGATAGGTTGATTTAGGTTAGGTTATATTTTTGTTATTGATGTATATGAAGGGCCCACGGAGACGTAGAGGCCAACTCGCCAGGTATGTTGTTAAATATTACCGCGGAGATGTTGGGTTGGGTTAGGTTAAGTTATATTACGTTATTAATGTATATAAAAGTCCCACGAAGCGTTGAGGCCAACTCGCCAGGAATGTGGTCAAATATTACCGCCGAGATGTTAGATTGGGTTAGGTTATATTATATTACGTTATTGATGTATATAAAGATCCCACGGAGACGTAGAGGCCAACTCGCCAGGAATCTTGTCAAATATTATCGCCGAGATGATAGGTTGATTTAGGTTAGGTTATATTTTTGTTATTGATGTATATGAAGGGCCCACGGAGACGTAGAGGCCAACTCGCCAGGTATGTTGTCAAATATTACCGCGGAGATGTTGGGTTGGGTTAGGTTAAGTTATATTACGTTATTGATGTATATAAAAGTCCCACGAAGACGTAGAGGCCAACTCGCCAAGAATGTGGTCAAATATTACCGCCGAGATGTTAGATTGGGTTAGGTTATGTTATATTACGTTATTGATGTATATAAAGATCCCACAGAGACGTAGAGGGCAACTCGCCAGGAATCTTGTCAAATATTATCGCCGAGATGTTGGGTTGGGTTAGGTTAAGTTATATTACGTTATTGATGTATATAAAAGTCCCACGAAGACGTAGGGGCCAACTCGCCAGGAATGTGGTCAAATATTACCGCCGAGATGTTAGATTGGGTTAGGTTATGTTATATTACGTTATTGATGTATATAAAGATCCCACGGAGACGTAGAGGCCAACTCGCCAGGTATGTTGTCAAATATTACGGCGGAGATGTTGGGTTGGGTTAGGTTAAGTTATATTAAGTTATTGATGTATATAAAGGTCCCACGGAAACGTAGAGGCCAACTCGCCAGGAATGTCGTCAAATATTACCGCCGAGATGCTAGGTTGGGTTAGGTTAGGCTATATTTCGTTATTGATGTATATAAAAGTCCCACGAAGACGTAGAGGCCAACTCGCCAGGAATGTGGTCAAATATTACCGCCGAGATGTTAGATTGGGTTAGGTTATGTTATATTACGTTATTGATGTATATAAAGATCCCACGGAGACGTAGAGGCCAACTCGCCAGGTATGTTGTCAAATATTACGGCGGAGATGTTGGGTTGGGTTAGGTTAAGTTATATTAAGTTATTGATGTATATAAAGGTCCCACGGAAACGTAGAGGCCAACTCGCCAGGAATGTCGTCAAATATTACCGCCGAGATGCTAGGTTGGGTTAGGTTAGGCTATATTTCGTTATTGATGTGTATGAAGGTCCCACTGAGACGTAGAGGCCAACTCGCCAGGTATGTTGTCAAATATTACAGCCGAGATGTTAGGTTGGGTTAGGTTAGGTTATATTACGTTATAGATGTATATAAAGGCCTCACGGAGACGTAGAGGCCAACAAGCCAGGAATGTGGTCAAATATTACCGCCGAGATCCTAGATTGGGTTAGGTTAGGTTATATTACGTTATAGATGTATATAAAGGTCCCACGGAGACGTAGAGGCCAACAAGCGAGGAACGTGGTCAAATATTACCGCCGAGATGTTAGATTGGGTTAGGTTATGTTATATTACGTTATTGATGTATATAAAGATCCCACGGAGACGTAGAGGGCAACTCGCCAGGAATCTTGTCAAATATTATCGCCGAGATGATAGGTTGATTTAGGTTAGGTTATATTTTTGTTATTGATGTATATGAAGGACCCACGGAGACGTAGAGGCCAACTCGCCAGGTATGTTGTCAAATATTACCGCGGAGATGTTAGGTTGGGTTAGGTTAGGTTATATTACGTTATAGATGTATATAAAGGCCTCACGGAGACGTAGAGGCCAACAAGCCAGGAATGTGGTCAAATATTACCGCCGAGATCCTAGATTGGGTTAGGTTAGGTTATATTACGTTATTGATGTATATGATGGTCCCACGGAGACGTAGAGGCCAACTCGCCAGGAATGTTTTCAAATATTACCGCCGAGATGTTAGGTTGGGTTAGGTTAGGTTATATTACGTTATTGATGTATATGAAGGTCAAACGGAGACGTAGAGGCCAACTCGCCAGGAATGTTGTCAAATATTACCGCCGAGATGATAGGTTGGGTTAGGTTAGGTTATATTACGTTATAGATGTATATAAAGGTCCCACGGAGACGTAGAGGCCAACAAGCGAGGAACGTGTTCAAATATTACCGCCGAGATGTTAGATTGTGTTAGGTTATGTTATATTACGTTATTGATGTATATAAAGATCCCACGGAGACGTAGAGGGCAACTCGCCAGGAATCTTGTCAAATATTATCGCCGAGATGATAGGTTGATTTAGGTTAGGTTATATTTTTGTTATTGATGTATATGAAGGGCCCACGGAGACGTAGAGGCCAACTCGCCAGGTATGTTGTCAAATATTACCGCGGAGATGTTGGGTTGGGTTAGGTTAAGTTATATTACGTTATTGATGTATATAAAAGTCCCACGAAGACGTAGAGGCCAACTCGCCAGGAATGTGGTCAAATATTACCGCCGAGATGTTAGATTGGGTTAGGTTATGTTATATTACGTTATTGATGTATATAAAGATCCCACGGAGACGTAGAGGCCAACTCGCCAGGAATCTTGTCAAATATTATCGCTGAGATGATAGGTTGATTTAGGTTAGGTTATATTTCGTTATTGATGTATATGAAGGGCCCACGGAGACGTAGAGGCCAACTCGCCAGGTATGTTGTCAAATATTACCGCGGAGATGTTAGGTTGGGTTAGGTTAGGTTATATTACGTTATAGATGTATATAAAGGCCTCACGGAGACGTAGAGGCCAACAAGCCAGGAATGTGGTCAAATATTACCGCCGAGATCCTAGATTGGGTTAGGTTAGGTTATATTACGTTATTGATGTATATGATGGTCCCACGGAGACGTAGAGGCCAACTCGCCAGGAATGTTTTCAAATATTACCGCCGAGATGTTAGGTTGGGTTAGGTTAGGTTATATTACGTTATTGATGTATATGAAGGTCAAACGGAGACGTAGAGGCCAACTCGCCAGGAATGTTGTCAAATATTACCGCCGAGATGATAGGTTGGGTTAGGTTAAGTTATATTACGTTATTGATGTATATAAAGGTCCCACGGAGACGTAGAGGCCAACAAGCCAGGAATGTGGTCAAATATTACCGCCGAGATGTTAGATTGGGTTAGGCTAGCTTATATTATGTTATTGATGTATATAAAGGTCCCACGGAGACGTGGAGGCCAACTCGCCAGGTATGTTGTCAAATAATACCGCGGAGATGTTAGGTTGGGTTAGGTTAGGTTACATTACGTTATTGATGTATATAAAGGTCCCACGGAAACGTAGAGGCCAACTCGCCAGGAATGTCGTCACATATTACCGCCGAGATGCTAGGTTGGGTTAGGTTAGGTTATATTTCGTTATTGATGTGTATGAAGGTCACACTGAGACGTAGAGGCCAACTCGCCAGGTATGTTGTCAAATATTACAGCCGAGATGTTAGGTTGGGTTAGGTTAGTTTATATTACGTTATAGATGTATATAAAGGCCTCACGGAGACGTAGAGGCCAACAAGCCAGGAATGTGGTCAAATATTACCGCCGAGATCCTAGATTGGGTTAGGTTAGGTTATATTACGTTATTGATGTATATAAAGGTCCCACGGAGACGTAGAGGCCAACAAGCGAGGAACGTGGTCAAATATTACCGCCGAGATGTTAGATTGGGTTAGGTTATGTTATATTACGTTATTGATGTATATGATGGTCCCACGGAGACGTAGAGGCCAACTCGCCAGGAATGTTTTCAAATATTACCGCCGAGATGTTAGGTTGGGTTAGGTTAGGTTATATTACGTTATTGATGTATATGAAGGTCAAACGGAGACGTAGAGGCCAACTCGCCAGGAATGTTGTCAAATATTACCGCCGAGATGATAGGTTGGGTTAGGTTAGGTTATATTACGTTATAGATGTATATAAAGGTCCCACGGAGACGTAGAGGCCAACAAGCGAGGAACGTGGTCAAATATTACCGCCGAGATGTTAGATTGTGTTAGGTTATGTTATATTACGTTATTGATGTATATAAAGATCCCACGGAGACGTAGAGGGCAACTCGCCAGGAATCTTGTCAAATATTATCGCCGAGATGATAGGTTGATTTAGGTTAGGTTATATTTTTGTTATTGATGTATATGAAGGACCCACGGAGACGTAGAGGCCAACTCGCCAGGTATGTTGTCAAATATTACCGCGGAGATGTTAGGTTGGGTTAGGTTAGGTTATATTACGTTATAGATGTATATAAAGGCCTCACGGAGACGTAGAGGCCAACAAGCCAGGAATGTGGTCAAATATTACCGCCGAGATCCTAGATTGGGTTAGGTTAGGTTATATTACGTTATTGATGTATATGATGGTCCCACGGAGACGTAGAGGCCAACTCGCCAGGAATGTTTTCAAATATTACCGCCGAGATGTTAGGTTGGGTTAGGTTAGGTTATATTACGTTATTGATGTATATGAAGGTCAAACGGAGACGTAGAGGCCAACTCGCCAGGAATGTTGTCAAATATTACCGCCGAGATGATAGGTTGGGTTAGGTTAGGTTATATTTCGTTATTGATGTATATGAAGGGCCCACGGAGACGTAGAGGCCAACTCGCCAGGTATGTTGTCAAATATTACTGCGGAGATGTTGGGTTGGGTTAGGTTAAGTTATATTACGTTATTGATGTATATAAAGGTCCCACGGAGACGTAGAGGCCAACAAGCCAGGAATGTGGTCAAATATTACCGCCGAGATGTTAGATTGGGTTAGGCTAGCTTATATTATGTTATTGATGTATATAAAGGTCCCACGGAGACGTGGAGGCCAACTCGCCAGGTATGTTGTCAAATAATACCGCGGAGATGTTAGGTTGGGTTAGGTTAGGTTACATTACGTTATTGATGTATATAAAGGTCCCACGGAAACGTAGAGGCCAACTCGCCAGGAATGTCGTCACATATTACCGCCGAGATGCTAGGTTGGGTTAGGTTAGGTTATATTTCGTTATTGATGTGTATGAAGGTCACACTGAGACGTAGAGGCCAACTCGCCAGGTATGTTGTCAAATATTACAGCCGAGATGTTAGGTTGGGTTAGGTTAGTTTATATTACGTTATAGATGTATATAAAGGCCTCACGGAGACGTAGAGGCCAACAAGCCAGGAATGTGGTCAAATATTACCGCCGAGATCCTAGATTGGGTTAGGTTAGGTTATATTACGTTATTGATGTATATAAAGGTCCCACGGAGACGTAGAGGCCAACAAGCGAGGAACGTGGTCAAATATTACCGCCGAGATGTTAGATTGGGTTAGGTTATGTTATATTACGTTATTGATGTATATAAAGATCCCACGGAGACGTAGAGGGCAACTCGTCAGGAATCTTGTCAAATATTATCGCCGAGATGATAGGTTGATTTAGGTTAGGTTATATTTTTGTTATTGATGTATATGAAGGGCCCACGGAGACGTAGAGGCCAACTCGCCAGGTATGTTGTTAAATATTACCGCGGAGATGTTGGGTTGGGTTAGGTTAAGTTATATTACGTTATTGATGTATATAAAAGTCCCACGAAGCGTTGAGGCCAACTCGCCAGGAATGTGGTCAAATATTACCGCCGAGATGTTAGATTGGGTTAGGTTATATTATATTACGTTATTGATGTAAATAAAGATCCCACGGAGACGTAGAGGCCAACTCGCCAGGAATCTTGTCAAATATTATCGCCGAGATGATAGGTTGATTTAGGTTAGGTTATATTTTTGTTATTGATGTATATGAAGGGCCCACGGAGACGTAGAGGCCAACTCGCCAGGTATGTTGTCAAATATTACCGCGGAGATGTTGGGTTGGGTTAGGTTAAGTTATATTACGTTATTGATGTATATAAAAGTCCCACGAAGACGTAGAGGCCAACTCGCCAGGAATGTGGTCAAATATTACCGCCGAGATGTTAGATTGGGTTAGGTTATGTTATATTACGTTATTGATGTATATAAAGATCCCACGGAGACGTAGAGGCCAACTCGCCAGGAATCTTGTCAAATATTATCGCCGAGATGATAGGTTGATTTAGGTTAGGTTATATTTCGTTATTGATGTATATGAAGGGCCCACGGAGACGTAGAGGCCAACTCGCCAGGTATGTTGTCAAATATTACTGCGGAGATGTTGGGTTGGGTTAGGTTAAGTTATATTACGTTATTGATGTATATAAAGGTCCCACGGAGACGTAGAGGCCAACAAGCCAGGAATGTGGTCAAATATTACCGCCGAGATGTTAGATTGGGTTAGGCTAGCTTATATTATGTTATTGATGTATATAAAGGTCCCACGGAGACGTGGAGGCCAACTCGCCAGGTATGTTGTCAAATAATACCGCGGAGATGTTAGGTTGGGTTAGGTTAGGTTACATTACGTTATTGATGTATATAAAGGTCCCACGGAAACGTAGAGGCCAACTCGCCAGGAATGTCGTCAAATATTACCGCCGAGATGCTAGGTTGGGTTAGGTTAGGTTATATTTCGTTATTGATGTGTATGAAGGTCCCACTGAGACGTAGAGGCCAACTCGCCAGGTATGTTGTCAAATATTACAGCCGAGATGTTAGGTTGGGTTAGGTTAGTTTATATTACGTTATAGATGTATATAAAGGCCTCACGGAGACGTAGAGGCCAACAAGCCAGGAATGTGGTCAAATATTACCGCCGAGATCCTAGATTGGGTTAGGTTAGGTTATATTACGTTATTGATGTATATAAAGGTCCCACGGAGACGTAGAGGCCAACAAGCGAGGAACGTGGTCAAATATTACCGCCGAGATGTTAGATTGGGTTAGGTTATGTTATATTACGTTATTGATGTATATAAAGATCCCACGGAGACGTAGAGGGCAACTCGTCAGGAATCTTGTCAAATATTATCGCCGAGATGATAGGTTGATTTAGGTTAGGTTATATTTTTGTTATTGATGTATATGAAGGGCCCACGGAGACGTAGAGGCCAACTCGCCAGGTATGTTGTTAAATATTACCGCGGAGATGTTGGGTTGGGTTAGGTTAAGTTATATTACGTTATTGATGTATATAAAAGTCCCACGAAGCGTTGAGGCCAACTCGCCAGGAATGTGGTCAAATATTACCGCCGAGATGTTAGATTGGGTTAGGTTATATTATATTACGTTATTGATGTAAATAAAGATCCCACGGAGACGTAGAGGCCAACTCGCCAGGAATCTTGTCAAATATTATCGCCGAGATGATAGGTTGATTTAGGTTAGGTTATATTTTTGTTATTGATGTATATGAAGGGCCCACGGAGACGTAGAGGCCAACTCGCCAGGTATGTTGTCAAATATTACCGCGGAGATGTTGGGTTGGGTTAGGTTAAGTTATATTACGTTATTGATGTATATAAAAGTCCCACGAAGACGTAGAGGCCAACTCGCCAGGAATGTGGTCAAATATTACCGCCGAGATGTTAGATTGGGTTAGGTTATGTTATATTACGTTATTGATGTATATAAAGATCCCACGGAGACGTAGAGGCCAACTCGCCAGGAATCTTGTCAAATATTATCGCCGAGATGATAGGTTGATTTAGGTTAGGTTATATTTCGTTATTGATGTATATGAAGGGCCCACGGAGACGTAGAGGCCAACTCGCCAGGTATGTTGTCAAATATTACTGCGGAGATGTTGGGTTGGGTTAGGTTAAGTTATATTACGTTATTGATGTATATAAAGGTCCCACAGAGACGTAGAGGCCAACAAGCCAGGAATGTGGTCAAATATTACCGCCGAGATGTTAGATTGGGTTAGGCTAGCTTATATTATGTTATTGATGTATATAAAGGTCCCACGGAGACGTGGAGGCCAACTCGCCAGGTATGTTGTCAAATAATACCGCGGAGATGTTAGGTTGGGTTAGGTTAGGTTACATTACGTTATTGATGTATATAAAGGTCCCACGGAAACGTAGAGGCCAACTCGCCAGGAATGTCGTCAAATATTACCGCCGAGATGCTAGGTTGGGTTAGGTTAGGTTATATTTCGTTATTGATGTGTATGAAGGTCCCACTGAGACGTAGAGGCCAACTCGCCAGGTATGTTGTCAAATATTACAGCCGAGATGTTAGGTTGGGTTAGGTTAGTTTATATTACGTTATAGATGTATATAAAGGCCTCACGGAGACGTAGAGGCCAACAAGCCAGGAATGTGGTCAAATATTACCGCCGAGATCCTAGATTGGGTTAGGTTAGGTTATATTACGTTATTGATGTATATAAAGGTCCCACGGAGACGTAGAGGCCAACAAGCGAGGAACGTGGTCAAATATTACCGCCGAGATGTTAGATTGGGTTAGGTTATGTTATATTACGTTATTGATGTATATAAAGATCCCACGGAGACGTAGAGGGCAACTCGTCAGGAATCTTGTCAAATATTATCGCCGAGATGATAGGTTGATTTAGGTTAGGTTATATTTTTGTTATTGATGTATATGAAGGGCCCACGGAGACGTAGAGGCCAACTCGCCAGGTATGTTGTTAAATATTACCGCGGAGATGTTGGGTTGGGTTAGGTTAAGTTATATTACGTTATTGATGTATATAAAAGTCCCACGAAGCGTTGAGGCCAACTCGCCAGGAATGTGGTCAAATATTACCGCCGAGATGTTAGATTGGGTTAGGTTATATTATATTACGTTATTGATGTATATAAAGATCCCACGGAGACGTAGAGGCCAACTCGCCAGGAATCTTGTCAAATATTATCGCCGAGATGATAGGTTGATTTAGGTTAGGTTATATTTTTGTTATTGATGTATATGAAGGGCCCACGGAGACGTAGAGGCCAACTCGCCAGGTATGTTGTCAAATATTACCGCGGAGATGTTGGGTTGGGTTAGGTTAAGTTATATTACGTTATTGATGTATATAAAAGTCCCACGAAGACGTAGAGGCCAACTCGCCAGGAATGTGGTCAAATATTACCGCCGAGATGTTAGATTGGGTTAGGTTATGTTATATTACGTTATTGATGTATATAAAGATCCCACAGAGACGTAGAGCGCAACTCGCCAGGAATCTTGTCAAATATTATCGCCGAGATGATAGGTTGATTTAGGTTAGGTTATATTTTTGTTATTGATGTATATGAAGGGCCCACGTAGACGTAGAGGCCAACTCGACAGGTATGTTGTCAAATATTACGGCGGAGATGTTGGGTTGGGTTGGGTTAAGTTATATTAAGTTATTGATGTATATAAAGGTCCCACGGAAACGTAGAGGCCAACTCGCCAGCAATGTCGTCAAATATTACCGCCGAGATGCTAGGTTGGGTTAGGTTAGGCTATATTTCGTTATTGATGTGTATGAAGGTCCCACTGAGACGTAGAGGCCAACTCGCCAGGTATGTTGTCAAATATTACAGCCGAGATGTTAGGTTGGGTTAGGTTATGTTATATTACGTTATTGATGTATATAAAGATCCCACGGAGACGTAGAGGCCAACTCGCCAGGAATCTTGTCAAATATTATCGCCGAGATGATAGGTTGATTTGGGTTAGGTTATATTACGTTATTGATGTATATGATGGTCCCACGGAGACGTAGAGGCCAACTCGCCAGGAATGTTTTCAAATATTACCGCCGAGATGTTAGGTTGGGTTAGGTTAGGTTATATTACGTTATTGATGTATATGAAGGTCAAACGGAGACGTAGAGGCCAACTCGCCAGGAATGTTGTCAAATATTACCGCCGAGATGATAGGTTGGGTTAGGTTAGGTTATATTACGTTATAGATGTATATAAAGGTCCCACGGAGACGTAGAGGCCAACAAGCGAGGAACGTGGTCAAATATTACCGCCGAGATGTTAGGTTGGGTTAGGTTAGGTTACATTACGTTATTGATGTATATAAAGGTCCCACGGAAACGTAGAGGCCAACTCGCCAGGAATGTCGTCAAATATTACCGCCGAGATGCTAGGTTGGGTTAGGTTAGGTTATATTTCGTTATTGATGTGTATGAAGGTCCCACTGAGACGTAGAGGCCAACTCGCCAGGTATGTTGTCAAATATTACAGTCGAGATGTTAGGTTGGGTTAGGTTAGTTTATATTACATTATAGATGTATATAAAGGCCTCACGGAGACGTAGAGGCCAACAAGCCAGGAATGTGGTCAAATATTACCGCCGAGATCCTAGATTGGGTTAGGTTAGGTTATATTACGTTATTGATGTATATAAAGGTCCCACGGAGACGTAGAGGCCAACAAGCGAGGAACGTGGTCAAATATTACCGCCGAGATGTTAGATTGGGTTAGGTTATGTTATATTACGTTATTGATGTATATAAAGATCCCACGGAGACGTAGAGGGCAACTCGTCAGGAATCTTGTCAAATATTACCGCGGAGATGTTAGGTTGGGTTAGGTTAGGTTATATTACGTTATAGATGTATATAAAGGCCTCACGGAGACGTAGAGGCCAACAAGCCAGGAATGTGGTCAAATATTACCGCCGAGATCCTAGATTGGGTTAGGTTAGGTTATATTACGTTATTGATGTATATGATGGTCCCACGGAGACGTAGAGGCCAACTCGCCAGGAATGTTTTCAAATATTACCGCCGAGATGTTAGGTTGGGTTAGGTTAGGTTATATTACGTTATTGATGTATATGAAGGTCAAACGGAGACGTAGAGGCCAACTCGCCAGGAATGTTGTCAAATATTACCGCCGAGATGATAGGTTGGGTTAGGTTAGGTTATATTACGTTATAGATGTATATAAAGGTCCCACGGAGACGTAGAGGCCAACAAGCGAGGAACGTGGTCAAATATTACCGCCGAGATGTTAGATTGGGTTAGGTTATGTTATATTACGTTATTGATGTATATAAAGATCCCACGGAGACGTAGAGGCCAACTCGCCAGGAATCTTGTCAAATATTATCGCCGAGATGATAGGTTGATTTAGGTTAGGTTATATTTCGTTATTGATGTATATGAAGGGCCCACGGAGACGTAGAGGCCAACTCGCCAGGTATGTTGTCAAATATTACTGCGGAGATGTTGGGTTGGGTTAGGTTAAGTTATATTACGTTATTGATGTATATAAAGGTCCCACGGAGACGTAGAGGCCAACAAGCCAGGAATGTGGTCAAATATTACCGCCGAGATGTTAGATTGGGTTAGGCTAGCTTATATTATGTTATTGATGTATATAAAGGTCCCACGGAGACGTGGAGGCCAACTCGCCAGGTATGTTGTCAAATAATACCGCGGAGATGTTAGGTTGGGTTAGGTTAGGTTACATTACGTTATTGATGTATATAAAGGTCGCACGGAAACGTAGAGGCCAACTCGCCAGGAATGTCGTCAAATATTACCGCCGAGATGCTAGGTTGGGTTAGGTTAGGTTATATTTCGTTATTGATGAGTATGAAGGTCCCACTGAGACGTAGAGGCCAACTCGCCAGGTATGTTGTCAAATATTACAGCCGAGATGTTAGGTTGGGTTAGGTTAGTTTATATTACGTTATAGATGTATATAAAGGCCTCACGGAGACGTAGAGGCCAACAAGCCAGGAATGTGGTCAAATATTACCGCCGAGATCCTAGATTGGGTTAGGTTAGGTTATATTACGTTATTGATGTATATAAAGGTCCCACGGAGACGTAGAGGCCAACAAGCGAGGAACGTGGTCAAATATTACCGCCGAGATGTTAGATTGGGTTAGGTTATGTTATATTACGTTATTGATGTATATAAAGATCCCACGGAGACGTAGAGGGCAACTCGTCAGGAATCTTGTCAAATATTATCGCCGAGATGATAGGTTGATTTAGGTTAGGTTATATTTTTGTTATTGATGTATATGAAGGGCCCACGGAGACGTAGAGGCCAACTCGCCAGGTATGTTGTTAAATATTACCGCGGAGATGTTGGGTTGGGTTAGGTTAAGTTATATTACGTTATTGATGTATATAAAAGTCCCACGAAGCGTTGAGGCCAACTCGCCAGGAATGTGGTCAAATATTACCGCCGAGATGTTAGATTGGGTTAGGTTATATTATATTACGTTATTGATGTATATAAAGATCCCACGGAGACGTAGAGGCCAACTCGCCAGGAATCTTGTCAAATATTATCGCCGAGATGATAGGTTGATTTAGGTTAGGTTATATTTTTGTTATTGATGTATATGAAGGGCCCACGGAGACGTAGAGGCCAACTCGCCAGGTATGTTGTCAAATATTACCGCGGAGATGTTGGGTTGGGTTAGGTTAAGTTATATTACGTTATTGATGTATATAAAAGTCCCACGAAGACGTAGAGGCCAACTCGCCAGGAATGTGGTCAAATATTACCGCCGAGATGTTAGATTGGGTTAGGTTATGTTATATTACGTTATTGATGTATATAAAGATCCCACAGAGACGTAGAGCGCAACTCGCCAGGAATCTTGTCAAATATTATCGCCGAGATGATAGGTTGATTTAGGTTAGGTTATATTTTTGTTATTGATGTATATGAAGGGCCCACGTAGACGTAGAGGCCAACTCGACAGGTATGTTGTCAAATATTACGGCGGAGATGTTGGGTTGGGTTGGGTTAAGTTATATTAAGTTATTGATGTATATAAAGGTCCCACGGAAACGTAGAGGCCAACTCGCCAGCAATGTCGTCAAATATTACCGCCGAGATGCTAGGTTGGGTTAGGTTAGGCTATATTTCGTTATTGATGTGTATGAAGGTCCCACTGAGACGTAGAGGCCAACTCGCCAGGTATGTTGTCAAATATTACAGCCGAGATGTTAGGTTGGGTTAGGTTATGTTATATTACGTTATTGATGTATATAAAGATCCCACGGAGACGTAGAGGCCAACTCGCCAGGAATCTTGTCAAATATTATCGCCGAGATGATAGGTTGATTTGGGTTAGGTTATATTACGTTATTGATGTATATGATGGTCCCACGGAGACGTAGAGGCCAACTCGCCAGGAATGTTTTCAAATATTACCGCCGAGATGTTAGGTTGGGTTAGGTTAGGTTATATTACGTTATTGATGTATATGAAGGTCAAACGGAGACGTAGAGGCCAACTCGCCAGGAATGTTGTCAAATATTACCGCCGAGATGATAGGTTGGGTTAGGTTAGGTTATATTACGTTATAGATGTATATAAAGGTCCCACGGAGACGTAGAGGCCAACAAGCGAGGAACGTGGTCAAATATTACCGCCGAGATGTTAGGTTGGGTTAGGTTAGGTTACATTACGTTATTGATGTATATAAAGGTCCCACGGAAACGTAGAGGCCAACTCGCCAGGAATGTCGTCAAATATTACCGCCGAGATGCTAGGTTGGGTTAGGTTAGGTTATATTTCGTTATTGATGTGTATGAAGGTCCCACTGAGACGTAGAGGCCAACTCGCCAGGTATGTTGTCAAATATTACAGTCGAGATGTTAGGTTGGGTTAGGTTAGTTTATATTACATTATAGATGTATATAAAGGCCTCACGGAGACGTAGAGGCCAACAAGCCAGGAATGTGGTCAAATATTACCGCCGAGATCCTAGATTGGGTTAGGTTAGGTTATATTACGTTATTGATGTATATAAAGGTCCCACGGAGACGTAGAGGCCAACAAGCGAGGAACGTGGTCAAATATTACCGCCGAGATGTTAGATTGGGTTAGCTTATGTTATATTACGTTATTGATGTATATAAAGATCCCACGGAGACGTAGAGGGCAACTCGTCAGGAATCTTGTCAAATATTACCGCGGAGATGTTAGGTTGGGTTAGGTTAGGTTATATTACGTTATAGATGTATATAAAGGCCTCACGGAGACGTAGAGGCCAACAAGCCAGGAATGTGGTCAAATATTACCGCCGAGATCCTAGATTGGGTTAGGTTAGGTTATATTACGTTATTGATGTATATGATGGTCCCACGGAGACGTAGAGGCCAACTCGCCAGGAATGTTTTCAAATATTACCGCCGAGATGTTAGGTTGGGTTAGGTTAGGTTATATTACGTTATTGATGTATATGAAGGTCAAACGGAGACGTAGAGGCCAACTCGCCAGGAATGTTGTCAAATATTACCGCCGAGATGATAGGTTGGGTTAGGTTAGGTTATATTACGTTATAGATGTATATAAAGGTCCCACGGAGACGTAGAGGCCAACAAGCGAGGAACGTGGTCAAATATTACCGCCGAGATGTTAGATTGGGTTAGGTTATGTTATATTACGTTATTGATGTATATAAAGATCCCACGGAGACGTAGAGGCCAACTCGCCAGGAATCTTGTCAAATATTATCGCCGAGATGATAGGTTGATTTAGGTTAGGTTATATTTCGTTATTGATGTATATGAAGGGCCCACGGAGACGTAGAGGCCAACTCGCCAGGTATGTTGTCAAATATTACTGCGGAGATGTTGGGTTGGGTTAGGTTAAGTTATATTACGTTATTGATGTATATAAAGGTCCCACGGAGACGTAGAGGCCAACAAGCCAGGAATGTGGTCAAATATTACCGCCGAGATGTTAGATTGGGTTAGGCTAGCTTATATTATGTTATTGATGTATATAAAGGTCCCACGGAGACGTGGAGGCCAACTCGCCAGGTATGTTGTCAAATAATACCGCGGAGATGTTAGGTTGGGTTAGGTTAGGTTACATTACGTTATTGATGTATATAAAGGTCCCACGGAAACGTAGAGGCCAACTCGCCAGGAATGTCGTCAAATATTACCGCCGAGATGCTAGGTTGGGTTAGGTTAGGTTATATTTCGTTATTGATGTGTATGAAGGTCCCACTGAGACGTAGAGGCCAACTCGCCAGGTATGTTGTCAAATATTACAGCCGAGATGTTAGGTTGGGTTAGGTTAGTTTATATTACGTTATAGATGTATATAAAGGCCTCACGGAGACGTAGAGGCCAACAAGCCAGGAATGTGGTCAAATATTACCGCCGAGATCCTAGATTGGGTTAGGTTAGGTTATATTACGTTATTGATGTATATAAAGGTCCCACGGAGACGTAGAGGCCAACAAGCGAGGAACGTGGTCAAATATTACCGCCGAGATGTTAGATTGGGTTAGGTTATGTTATATTACGTTATTGATGTATATAAAGATCCCACGGAGACGTAGAGGGCAACTCGTCAGGAATCTTGTCAAATATTATCGCCGAGATGATAGGTTGATTTAGGTTAGGTTATATTTTTGTTATTGATGTATATGAAGGGCCCACGGAGACGTAGAGGCCAACTCGCCAGGTATGTTGTTAAATATTACCGCGGAGATGTTGGGTTGGGTTAGGTTAAGTTATATTACGTTATTGATGTATATAAAAGTCCCACGAAGCGTTGAGGCCAACTCGCCAGGAATGTGGTCAAATATTACCGCCGAGATGTTAGATTGGGTTAGGTTATATTATATTACGTTATTGATGTATATAAAGATCCCACGGAGACGTAGAGGCCAACTCGCCAGGAATCTTGTCAAATATTATCGCCGAGATGATAGGTTGATTTAGGTTAGGTTATATTTTTGTTATTGATGTATATGAAGGGCCCACGGAGACGTAGAGGCCAACTCGCCAGGTATGTTGTCAAATATTACCGCGGAGATGTTGGGTTGGGTTAGGTTAAGTTATATTACGTTATTGATGTATATAAAAGTCCCACGAAGACGTAGAGGCCAACTCGCCAGGAATGTGGTCAAATATTACCGCCGAGATGTTAGATTGGGTTAGGTTATGTTATATTACGTTATTGATGTATATAAAGATCCCACAGAGACGTAGAGCGCAACTCGCCAGGAATCTTGTCAAATATTATCGCCGAGATGATAGGTTGATTTAGGTTAGGTTATATTTTTGTTATTGATGTATATGAAGGGCCCACGTAGACGTAGAGGCCAACTCGACAGGTATGTTGTCAAATATTACGGCGGAGATGTTGGGTTGGGTTGGGTTAAGTTATATTAAGTTATTGATGTATATAAAGGTCCCACGGAAACGTAGAGGCCAACTCGCCAGCAATGTCGTCAAATATTACCGCCGAGATGCTAGGTTGGGTTAGGTTAGGCTATATTTCGTTATTGATGTGTATGAAGGTCCCACTGAGACGTAGAGGCCAACTCGCCAGGTATGTTGTCAAATATTACAGCCGAGATGTTAGGTTGGGTTAGGTTATGTTATATTACGTTATTGATGTATATAAAGATCCCACGGAGACGTAGAGGCCAACTCGCCAGGAATCTTGTCAAATATTATCGCCGAGATGATAGGTTGATTTAGGTTAGGTTATATTTTTGTTATTGATGTATATGAAGGGCCCACGGAGACGTAGAGGCCAACTCGCCAGGTATGTTGTCAAATATTACCGCGGAGATGTTGGGTTGGGTTAGGTTAAGTTATATTACGTTATTGATGTATATAAAAGTCCCACGAAGACGTAGAGGCCAACTCGCCAGGAATGTGGTCAAATATTACCGCCGAGATGTTAGATTGGGTTAGGTTATGTTATATTACGTTATTGATGTATATAAAGATCCCACGGAGACGTAGAGGCCAACTCGCCAGGAATCTTGTCAAATATTATCGCCGAGATGATAGGTTGATTTAGGTTAGGTTATATTTCGTTATTGATGTATATGAAGGGCCCACGGAGACGTAGAGGCCAACTCGCCAGGTATGTTGTCAAATATTACTGCGGAGATGTTGGGTTGGGTTAGGTTAAGTTATATTACGTTATTGATGTATATAAAGGTCCCACGGAGACGTAGAGGCCAACAAGCCAGGAATGTGGTCAAATATTACCGCCGAGATGTTAGATTGGGTTAGGCTAGCTTATATTATGTTATTGATGTATATAAAGGTCCCACGGAGACGTGGAGGCCAACTCGCCAGGTATGTTGTCAAATAATACCGCGGAGATGTTAGGTTGGGTTAGGTTAGGTTACATTACGTTATTGATGTATATAAAGGTCCCACGGAAACGTAGAGGCCAACTCGCCAGGAATGTCGTCAAATATTACCGCCGAGATGCTAGGTTGGGTTAGGTTAGGTCATATTTCGTTATTGATGTGTATGAAGGTCCCACTGAGACGTAGAGGCCAACTCGCCAGGTATGTTGTCAAATATTACAGCCGAGATGTTAGGTTGGGTTAGGTTAGTTTATATTACGTTATAGATGTATATAAAGGCCTCACGGAGACGTAGAGGCCAACAAGCCAGGAATGTGGTCAAATATTACCGCCGAGATCCTAGATTGGGTTAGGTTAGGTTATATTACGTTATTGATGTATATAAAGGTCCCACGGAGACGTAGAGGCCAACTCGCCAGGTATGTTGTCAAATAATACCGCGTAGATGTTAGGTTGGGTTAGGTTAGGTTACATTACGTTATTGATGTATATAAAGGTCCCACGGAAACGTAGAGGCCAACTCGCCAGGAATGTCGTCAAATATTACCGCCGAGATGCTAGGTTGGGTTAGGTTAGGTCATATTTCGTTATTGATGTGTATGAAGGTCCCACTGAGACGTAGAGGCCAACTCGCCAGGTATGTTGTCAAATATTACAGCCGAGATGTTAGGTTGGGTTAGGTTAGTTTATATTACGTTATAGATGTATATAAAGGCCTCACGGAGACGTAGAGGCCAACAAGCCAGGAATGTGGTCAAATATTACCGCCGAGATCCTAGATTGGGTTAGGTTAGGTTATATTACGTTATTGATGTATATAAAGGTCCCACGGAGACGTAGAGGCCAACAAGCGAGGAACGTGGTCAAATATTACCGCCGAGATGTTAGATTGGGTTAGGTTATGTTATATTACGTTATTGATGTATATAAAGATCCCACGGAGACGTAGAGGGCAACTCGTCAGGAATCTTGTCAAATATTATCGCCGAGATGATAGGTTGATTTAGGTTAGGTTATATTTTTGTTATTGATGTATATGAAGGGCCCACGGAGACGTAGAGGCCAACTCGCCAGGTATGTTGTTAAATATTACCGCGGAGATGTTGGGTTGGGTTAGGTTAAGTTATATTACGTTATTGATGTATATAAAAGTCCCACGAAGCGTTGAGGCCAACTCGCCAGGAATGTGGTCAAATATTACCGCCGAGATGTTAGATTGGGTTAGGTTATATTATATTACGTTATTGATGTATATAAAGATCCCACGGAGACGTAGAGGCCAACTCGCCAGGAATCTTGTCAAATATTATCGCCGAGATGATAGGTTGATTTAGGTTAGGTTATATTTTTGTTATTGATGTATATGAAGGGCCCACGGAGACGTAGAGGCCAACTCGCCAGGTATGTTGTCAAATATTACCGCGGAGATGTTGGGTTGGGTTAGGTTAAGTTATATTACGTTATTGATGTATATAAAAGTCCCACGAAGACGTAGAGGCCAACTCGCCAGGAATGTGGTCAAATATTACCGCCGAGATGTTAGATTGGGTTAGGTTATGTTATATTACGTTATTGATGTATATAAAGATCCCACAGAGACGTAGAGGGCAACTCGCCAGGAATCTTGTCAAATATTATCGCCGAGATGATAGGTTGATTTAGGTTAGGTTATATTTTTGTTATTGATGTATATGAAGGGCCCACGTAGACGTAGAGGCCAACTCGACAGGTATGTTGTCAAATATTACGGCGGAGATGTTGGGTTGGGTTGGGTTAAGTTATATTAAGTTATTGATGTATATAAAGGTCCCACGGAAACGTAGAGGCCAACTCGCCAGCAATGTCGTCAAATATTACCGCCGAGATGCTAGGTTGGGTTAGGTTAGGCTATATTTCGTTATTGATGTGTATGAAGGTCCCACTGAGACGTAGAGGCCAACTCGCCAGGTATGTTGTCAAATATTACAGCCGAGATGTTAGGTTGGGTTAGGTTATGTTATATTACGTTATTGATGTATATAAAGATCCCACGGAGACGTAGAGGCCAACTCGCCAGGAATCTTGTCAAATATTATCGCCGAGATGATAGGTTGATTTGGGTTAGGTTATATTACGTTATTGATGTATATGATGGTCCCACGGAGACGTAGAGGCCAACTCGCCAGGAATGTTTTCAAATATTACCGCCGAGATGTTAGGTTGGGTTGGGTTAGGTTATATTACGTTATTGATGTATATGAAGGTCAAACGGAGACGTAGAGGCCAACTCGCCAGGAATGTTGTCAAATATTACCGCCGAGATGATAGGTTGGGTTAGGTTTGGTTATATTACGTTATAGATGTATATAAAGGTCCCACGGAGACGTAGAGGCCAACAAGCGAGGAACGTGGTCAAATATTACCGCCGAGATGTTAGGTTGGGTTAGGTTAGGTTACATTACGTTATTGATGTATATAAAGGTCCCACGGAAACGTAGAGGCCAACTCGCCAGGAATGTCGTCAAATATTACCGCCGAGATGCTAGGTTGGGTTAGGTTAGGTTATATTTCGTTATTGATGTGTATGAAGGTCCCACTGAGACGTAGAGGCCAACTCGCCAGGTATGTTGTCAAATATTACAGTCGAGATGTTAGGTTGGGTTAGGTTAGTTTATATTACGTTATAGATGTATATAAAGGCCTCACGGAGACGTAGAGGCCAACAAGCCAGGAATGTGGTCAAATATTACCGCCGAGATCCTAGATTGGGTTAGGTTAGGTTATATTACGTTATTGATGTATATAAAGGTCCCACGGAGACGTAGAGGCCAACAAGCGAGGAACGTGGTCAAATATTACCGCCGAGATGTTAGATTGGGTTAGGTTATGTTATATTACGTTATTGATGTATATAAAGATCCCACGGAGACGTAGAGGGCAACTCGTCAGGAATCTTGTCAAATATTATCGCCGAGATGATAGGTTGATTTAGGTTAGGTTATATTTTTGTTATTGATGTATATGAAGGGCCCACGGAGACGTAGAGGCCAACTCGCCAGGTATGTTGTTAAATATTACCGCGGAGATGTTGGGTTGGGTTAGGTTAAGTTATATTATGTTATTGATGTATATAAAAGTCCCACGAAGCGTTGAGGCCAACTCGCCAGGAATGTGGTCAAATATTACCGCCGAGATGTTAGATTGGGTTAGGTTATATTATATTACGTTATTGATGTATATAAAGATCCCACGGAGACGTAGAGGCCAACTCGCCAGGAATCTTGTCAAATATTATCGCCGAGATGATAGGTTGATTTAGGTTAGGTTATATTTTTGTTATTGATGTATATGAAGGGCCCACGGAGACGTAGAGGCCAACTCGCCAGGTATGTTGTCAAATATTACCGCGGAGATGTTGGGTTGGGTTAGGTTAAGTTATATTACGTTATTGATGTATATAAAAGTCCCACGAAGACGTAGAGGCCAACTCGCCAGGAATGTGGTCAAATATTACCGCCGAGATGTTAGATTGGGTTAGGTTATGTTATATTACGTTATTGATGTATATAAAGATCCCACAGAGACGTAGAGGGCATCTCGCCAGGAATCTTGTCAAATATTATCGCCGAGATGATAGGTTGATTTAGGTTAGGTTATATTTTTGTTATTGATGTATATGAAGGGCCCACGTAGACGTAGAGGCCAACTCGACAGGTATGTTGTCAAATATTACGGCGGAGATGTTGGGTTGGGTTGGGTTAAGTTATATTAAGTTATTGTTGTATATAAAGGTCCCACGGAAACGTAGAGGCCAACTCGCCAGCAATGTCGTCAAATATTACCGCCGAGATGCTAGGTTGGGTTAGGTTAGGCTATATTTCGTTATTGATGTGTATGAAGGTCCCACTGAGACGTAGAGGCCAACTCGCCAGGTATGTTGTCAAATATTACAGCCGAGATGTTAGGTTGGGTTAGGTTAGGTTATATTACGTTATAGATGTATATAAAGGCCTCACGGAGACGTAGAGGCCAACAAGCCAGGAATGTGGTCAAATATTACCGCCGAGATCCTAGATTGGGTTAGGTTAGGTTATATTACGTTATTGATGTATATGATGGTCCCACGGAGACGTAGAGGCCAACTCGCCAGGAATGTTTTCAAATATTACCGCCGAGATGTTAGGTTGGGTTAGGTTAGGTTATATTACGTTATTGATGTATATGAAGGTCAAACGGAGACGTAGAGGCCAACTCGCCAGGAATGTTGTCAAATATTACCGCCGAGATGATAGGTTGGGTTAGGTTAGGTTATATTACGTTATAGATGTATATAAAGGTCCCACGGAGACGTAGAGGCCAACAAGCGAGGAACGTGGTCAAATATTACCGCCGAGATGTTAGATTGGGTTAGGTTATGTTATATTACGTTATTGATGTATATAAAGATCCCACGGAGACGTAGAGGGCAACTCGCCAGGAATCTTGTCAAATATTATCGCCGAGATGATAGGTTGATTTAGGTTAGGTTATATTTCGTTATTGATGTATATGAAGGGCCCACGGAGACGTAGAGGCCAACTCGCCAGGTATGTTGTCAAATATTACTGCGGAGATGTTGGGTTGGGTTAGGTTAAGTTATATTACGTTATTGATGTATATAAAGGTCCCACGGAGACGTAGAGGCCAACAAGCCAGGAATGTGGTCAAATATTACCGCCGAGATGTTAGATTGGGTTAGGCTAGCTTATATTATGTTATTGATGTATATAAAGGTCCCACGGAGACGTGGAGGCCAACTCGCCAGGTATGTTGTCAAATAATACCGCGGAGATGTTAGGTTGGGTTAGGTTAGGTTACATTACGTTATTGATGTATATAAAGGTCCCACGGAAACGTAGAGGCCAACTCGCCAGGAATGTCGTCAAATATTACCGCCGAGATGCTAGGTTGGGTTAGGTTAGGTCATATTTCGTTATTGATGTGTATGAAGGTCCCACTGAGACGTAGAGGCCAACTCGCCAGGTATGTTGTCAAATATTACAGCCGAGATGTTAGGTTGGGTTAGGTTAGTTTATATTACGTTATAGATGTATATAAAGGCCTCACGGAGACGTAGAGGCCAACAAGCCAGGAATGTGGTCAAATATTACCGCCGAGATCCTAGATTGGGTTAGGTTAGGTTATATTACGTTATTGATGTATATAAAGGTCCCACGGAGACGTAGAGGCCAACTCGCCAGGTATGTTGTCAAATAATACCGCGGAGATGTTAGGTTGGGTTAGGTTAGGTTACATTACGTTATTGATGTATATAAAGGTCCCACGGAAACGTAGAGGCCAACTCGCCAGGAATGTCGTCAAATATTACCGCCGAGATGCTAGGTTGGGTTAGGTTAGGTCATATTTCGTTATTGATGTGTATGAAGGTCCCACTGAGACGTAGAGGCCAACTCGCCAGGTATGTTGTCAAATATTACAGCCGAGATGTTAGGTTGGGTTAGGTTAGTTTATATTACGTTATAGATGTATATAAAGGCCTCACGGAGACGTAGAGGCCAACAAGCCAGGAATGTGGTCAAATATTACCGCCGAGATCCTAGATTGGGTTAGGTTAGGTTATATTACGTTATTGATGTATATAAAGGTCCCACGGAGACGTAGAGGCCAACAAGCGAGGAACGTGGTCAAATATTACCGCCGAGATGTTAGATTGGGTTAGGTTATGTTATATTACGTTATTGATGTATATAAAGATCCCACGGAGACGTAGAGGGCAACTCGTCAGGAATCTTGTCAAATATTATCGCCGAGATGATAGGTTGATTTAGGTTAGGTTATATTTTTGTTATTGATGTATATGAAGGGCCCACGGAGACGTAGAGGCCAACTCGCCAGGTATGTTGTTAAATATTACCGCGGAGATGTTGGGTTGGGTTAGGTTAAGTTATATTACGTTATTGATGTATATAAAAGTCCCACGAAGCGTTGAGGCCAACTCGCCAGGAATGTGGTCAAATATTACCGCCGAGATGTTAGATTGGGTTAGGTTATATTATATTACGTTATTGATGTATATAAAGATCCCACGGAGACGTAGAGGCCAACTCGCCAGGAATCTTGTCAAATATTATCGCCGAGATGATAGGTTGATTTAGGTTAGGTTATATTTTTGTTATTGATGTATATGAAGGGCCCACGGAGACGTAGAGGCCAACTCGCCAGGTATGTTGTCAAATATTACCGCGGAGATGTTGGGTTGGGTTAGGTTAAGTTATATTACGTTATTGATGTATATAAAAGTCCCACGAAGACGTAGAGGCCAACTCGCCAGGAATGTGGTCAAATATTACCGCCGAGATGTTAGATTGGGTTAGGTTATGTTATATTACGTTATTGATGTATATAAAGATCCCACAGAGACGTAGAGGGCAACTCGCCAGGAATCTTGTCAAATATTATCGCCGAGATGATAGGTTGATTTAGGTTAGGTTATATTTTTGTTATTGATGTATATGAAGGGCCCACGTAGACGTAGAGGCCAACTCGACAGGTATGTTGTCAAATATTACGGCGGAGATGTTGGGTTGGGTTGGGTTAAGTTATATTAAGTTATTGATGTATATAAAGGTCCCACGGAAACGTAGAGGCCAACTCGCCAGCAATGTCGTCAAATATTACCGCCGAGATGCTAGGTTGGGTTAGGTTAGGCTATATTTCGTTATTGATGTGTATGAAGGTCCCACTGAGACGTAGAGGCCAACTCGCCAGGTATGTTGTCAAATATTACAGCCGAGATGTTAGGTTGGGTTAGGTTATGTTATATTACGTTATTGATGTATATAAAGATCCCACGGAGACGTAGAGGCCAACTCGCCAGGAATCTTGTCAAATATTATCGCCGAGATGATAGGTTGATTTGGGTTAGGTTATATTACGTTATTGATGTATATGATGGTCCCACGGAGACGTAGAGGCCAACTCGCCAGGAATGTTTTCAAATATTACCGCCGAGATGTTAGGTTGGGTTGGGTTAGGTTATATTACGTTATTGATGTATATGAAGGTCAAACGGAGACGTAGAGGCCAACTCGCCAGGAATGTTGTCAAATATTACCGCCGAGATGATAGGTTGGGTTAGGTTTGGTTATATTACGTTATAGATGTATATAAAGGTCCCACGGAGACGTAGAGGCCAACAAGCGAGGAACGTGGTCAAATATTACCGCCGAGATGTTAGGTTGGGTTAGGTTAGGTTACATTACGTTATTGATGTATATAAAGGTCCCACGGAAACGTAGAGGCCAACTCGCCAGGAATGTCGTCAAATATTACCGCCGAGATGCTAGGTTGGGTTAGGTTAGGTTATATTTCGTTATTGATGTGTATGAAGGTCCCACTGAGACGTAGAGGCCAACTCGCCAGGTATGTTGTCAAATATTACAGTCGAGATGTTAGGTTGGGTTAGGTTAGTTTATATTACGTTATAGATGTATATAAAGGCCTCACGGAGACGTAGAGGCCAACAAGCCAGGAATGTGGTCAAATATTACCGCCGAGATCCTAGATTGGGTTAGGTTAGGTTATATTACGTTATTGATGTATATAAAGGTCCCACGGAGACGTAGAGGCCAACAAGCGAGGAACGTGGTCAAATATTACCGCCGAGATGTTAGATTGGGTTAGGTTATGTTATATTACGTTATTGATGTATATAAAGATCCCACGGAGACGTAGAGGGCAACTCGTCAGGAATCTTGTCAAATATTATCGCCGAGATGATAGGTTGATTTAGGTTAGGTTATATTTTTGTTATTGATGTATATGAAGGGCCCACGGAGACGTAGAGGCCAACTCGCCAGGTATGTTGTTAAATATTACCGCGGAGATGTTGGGTTGGGTTAGGTTAAGTTATATTATGTTATTGATGTATATAAAAGTCCCACGAAGCGTTGAGGCCAACTCGCCAGGAATGTGGTCAAATATTACCGCCGAGATGTTAGATTGGGTTAGGTTATATTATATTACGTTATTGATGTATATAAAGATCCCACGGAGACGTAGAGGCCAACTCGCCAGGAATCTTGTCAAATATTATCGCCGAGATGATAGGTTGATTTAGGTTAGGTTATATTTTTGTTATTGATGTATATGAAGGGCCCACGGAGACGTAGAGGCCAACTCGCCAGGTATGTTGTCAAATATTACCGCGGAGATGTTGGGTTGGGTTAGGTTAAGTTATATTACGTTATTGATGTATATAAAAGTCCCACGAAGACGTAGAGGCCAACTCGCCAGGAATGTGGTCAAATATTACCGCCGAGATGTTAGATTGGGTTAGGTTATGTTATATTACGTTATTGATGTATATAAAGATCCCACAGAGACGTAGAGGGCATCTCGCCAGGAATCTTGTCAAATATTATCGCCGAGATGATAGGTTGATTTAGGTTAGGTTATATTTTTGTTATTGATGTATATGAAGGGCCCACGTAGACGTAGAGGCCAACTCGACAGGTATGTTGTCAAATATTACGGCGGAGATGTTGGGTTGGGTTGGGTTAAGTTATATTAAGTTATTGTTGTATATAAAGGTCCCACGGAAACGTAGAGGCCAACTCGCCAGCAATGTCGTCAAATATTACCGCCGAGATGCTAGGTTGGGTTAGGTTAGGCTATATTTCGTTATTGATGTGTATGAAGGTCCCACTGAGACGTAGAGGCCAACTCGCCAGGTATGTTGTCAAATATTACAGCCGAGATGTTAGGTTGGGTTAGGTTAGGTTATATTACGTTATAGATGTATATAAAGGCCTCACGGAGACGTAGAGGCCAACAAGCCAGGAATGTGGTCAAATATTACCGCCGAGATCCTAGATTGGGTTAGGTTAGGTTATATTACGTTATTGATGTATATGATGGTCCCACGGAGACGTAGAGGCCAACTCGCCAGGAATGTTTTCAAATATTACCGCCGAGATGTTAGGTTGGGTTAGGTTAGGTTATATTACGTTATTGATGTATATGAAGGTCAAACGGAGACGTAGAGGCCAACTCGCCAGGAATGTTGTCAAATATTACCGCCGAGATGATAGGTTGGGTTAGGTTAGGTTATATTACGTTATAGATGTATATAAAGGTCCCACGGAGACGTAGAGGCCAACAAGCGAGGAACGTGGTCAAATATTACCGCCGAGATGTTAGATTGGGTTAGGTTATGTTATATTACGTTATTGATGTATATAAAGATCCCACGGAGACGTAGAGGGCAACTCGCCAGGAATCTTGTCAAATATTATCGCCGAGATGATAGGTTGATTTAGGTTAGGTTATATTTCGTTATTGATGTATATGAAGGGCCCACGGAGACGTAGAGGCCAACTCGCCAGGTATGTTGTCAAATATTACTGCGGAGATGTTGGGTTGGGTTAGGTTAAGTTATATTACGTTATTGATGTATATAAAAGTCCCACGGAGACGTAGAGGCCAACTCGCCAGGAATGTGGTCAAATATTACCGCCGAGATGTTAGATTGGGTTAGGCTAGCTTATATTATGTTATTGATGTATATAAAGGTCCCACGGAGACGTGGAGGCCAACTCGCCAGGTATGTTGTCAAATAATACCGCGGAGATGTTAGGTTGGGTTAGGTTAGGTTACATTACGTTATTGATGTATATAAAGGTCCCACGGAAACGTAGAGGCCAACTCGCCAGGAATGTCGTCAAATATTACCGCCGAGATCCTAGATTGGGTTAGGTTAGGTTATATTACGTTATTGATGTATATGATGGTCCCACGGAGACGTAGAGGCCAACTCGCAAGGAATGTTTTCAAATATTACCGCCGAGATGTTAGGTTGGGTTAGGTTAGGTTATATTACGTTATTGATGTATATGTAGGTCAAACGGAGACGTAGAGGCCAACTCGCCAGGAATGTTGTCAAATATTACCGCCGAGATGATAGGTTGCGTTAGGTTAGGTTATATTACGTTATAGATGTATGTAAAGGTCCCACGGAGACGTAGAGGCCAACAAGCCAGGAATGTGGTCAAATATTACCGCCGAGATGTTAGATTGGGTTAGGCTAGCTTATATTATGTTATTGATGTATATAAAGGTCCCACGCAGACGTGGAGGCCAACTCGCCAGGTATGTTGTCAAATAATACCGCGGAGATGTTAGGTTGGGTTAGGTTAGGTTACATTACGTTATTGATGTATATAAAGGTCCCACGGAAACGTAGAGGCCAACTCGCCAGGAATGTGGTCAAATATTACCGCCGAGATGCTAGGTTGGGTTAGGTTAGGTTATATTTCGTTATTGATGTATATGTAGGTCAAACGGAGACGTAGAGGCCAACTCGCCAGGAATGTTGTCAAATATTACCGCCGAGATGATAGGTTGCGTTAGGTTAGGTTATATTACGTTATAGATGTATAGAAAGGTCCCACGGAGACGTAGAGGCCAACAAGCGAGGAACGTGGTCAAATATTACCGCCGAGATGTTAGATTGGGTTAGGTTATGTTATATTACGTTATTGATATATATATAAAGATCCCACGGAGACGTAGAGGCCAACTCGCCAGGTATGTTGTCAAATATTACGGCGGAGATGTTGGGTTGGGTTAGGTTAAGTTATATTAAGTTATTGATGTATATAAAGGTCCCACGGAAACGTAGAGGCCAACTCGCCAGGAATGTCGTCAAATATTACCGCCGAGACGCTAGGTTGGGTTAGGTTAGGCTATATTTCGTTATTGATGTGTATGAAGGTCCCACTGAGACGTAGAGGCCAATTCGCCAGGTATGTTGTCAAATATTACAGCCGAGATGTTAGGTTGGGTTAGGTTAGGTTATATTACGTTATAGATGTATATAAAGGCCTCACGGAGACGTAGAGGCCAACAAGCCAGGAATGTGGTCAAATATTACCGCCGAGATCCTAGATTGGGTTAGGTTAGGTTATATTACGTTATAGATGTATATAAAGGTCCCACGGAGACGTAGAGGCCAACAAGCGAGGAACGTGGTCAAATATTACCGGCGAGATGTTAGATTGGGTTAGGTTATGTTATATTACGTTATTGATGTATATAAAGATCCTACGGAGACGTAGAGGGCAACTCGCCAGGAATCTTGTCAAATATTATCGCCGAGATGATAGGTTGATTTAGGTTAGGTTATATTTTTGTTATTGATGTATATGAAGGACCCACGGAGACGTAGAGGCCAACTCGCCAGGTATGTTGTCAAATATTACCGCGGAGATGTTAGGTTGGGTTAGGTTAGGTTATATTACGTTATAGATGTATATAAAGGCCTCACGGAGACGTAGAGGCCAACAAGCCAGGAATGTGGTCAAATATTACCGCCGAGATCCTAGATTGGGTTAGGTTAGGTTATATTACGTTATTGATGTATATGATGGTCCCACGGAGACGTAGAGGCCAACTCGCCAGGAATGTTTTCAAATATTACCGCCGAGATGTTAGGTTGGGTTAGGTTAGGTTATATTACGTTATTGATGTATATGAAGGTCAAACGGAGACGTAGAGGCCAACTCGCCAGGAATGTTGTCAAATATTACCGCCGAGATGATAGGTTGGGTTAGGTTAGGTTATATTACGTTATAGATGTATATAAAGGTCCCACGGAGACGTAGAGGCCAACAAGCGAGGAACGTGGTCAAATATTACCGCCGAGATGTTAGATTGTGTTAGGTTATGTTATATTACGTTATTGATGTATATAAAGATCCCACGGAGACGTAGAGGGCAACTCGCCAGGAATCTTGTCAAATATTATCGCCGAGATGATAGGTTGATTTAGGTTAGGTTATATTTTTGTTATTGATGTATATGAAGGGCCCACGGAGACGTAGAGGCCAACTCGCCAGGTATGTTGTCAAATATTACCGCGGAGATGTTGGGTTGGGTTAGGTTAAGTTATATTACGTTATTGATGTATATAAAAGTCCCACGAAGACGTAGAGGCCAACTCGCCAGGAATGTGGTCAAATATTACCGCCGAGATGTTAGATTGGGTTAGGTTATGTTATATTACGTTATTGATGTATATAAAGATCCCACGGAGACGTAGAGGCCAACTCGCCAGGAATCTTGTCAAATATTATCGCCGAGATGATAGGTTGATTTAGGTTAGGTTATATTTCGTTATTGATGTATATGAAGGGCCCACGGAGACGTAGAGGCCAACTCGCCAGGTATGTTGTCAAATATTACTGCGGAGATGTTGGGTTGGGTTAGGTTAAGTTATATTACGTTATTGATGTATATAAAGGTCCCACGGAGACGTAGAGGCCAACAAGCCAGGAATGTGGTCAAATATTACCGCCGAGATGTTAGATTGGGTTAGGCTAGCTTATATTATGTTATTGATGTATATAAAGGTCCCACGGAGACGTGGAGGCCAACTCGCCAGGTATGTTGTCAAATAATACCGCGGAGATGTTAGGTTGGGTTAGGTTAGGTTACATTACGTTATTGATGTATATAAAGGTCCCACGGAAACGTAGAGGCCAACTCGCCAGGAATGTCGTCAAATATTACCGCCGAGATGCTAGGTTGGGTTAGGTTAGGCTATATTTCGTTATTGATGTGTATGAAGGTCCCACTGAGACGTAGAGGCCAATTCGCCAGGTATGTTGTCAAATATTACAGCCGAGATGTTAGGTTGGGTTAGGTTAGGTTATATTACGTTATAGATGTATATAAAGGCCTCACGGAGACGTAGAGGCCAACAAGCCAGGAATGTGGTCAAATATTACCGCCGAGATCCTAGATTGGGTTAGGTTAGGTTATATTACGTTATAGATGTATATAAATGTCCCACGGAGACGTAGAGGCCAACAAGCGAGGAACGTGGTCAAATATTACCGCCGAGATGTTAGATTGGGTTAGGTTATGTTATATTACGTTATTGATGTATATAAAGATCCCACGGAGACGTAGAGGGCAACTCGCCAGGAACCTTGTCAAATATTATCGCCGAGATGATAGGTTGATTTAGGTTAGGTTATATTTTTGTTATTGATGTATATGAAGGACCCACGGAGACGTAGAGGCCAACTCGCCAGGTATGTTGTCAAATATTACCGCGGAGATGTTAGGTTGGGTTAGGTTAGGTTATATTACGTTATAGATGTATATAAAGGCCTCACGGAGACGTAGAGGCCAACAAGCCAGGAATGTGGTCAAATATTACCGCCGAGATCCTAGATTGGGTTAGGTTAGGTTATATTACGTTATTGATGTATATGATGGTCCCACGGAGACGTAGAGGCCAACTCGCCAGGAATGTTTTCAAATATTACCGCCGAGATGTTAGGTTGGGTTAGGTTAGGTTATATTACGTTATTGATGTATATGAAGGTCAAACGGAGACGTAGAGGCCAACTCGCCAGGAATGTTGTCAAATATTACCGCCGAGATGATAGGTTGGGTTAGGTTAGGTTATATTACGTTATAGATGTATATAAAGGTCCCACGGAGACGTAGAGGCCAACAAGCGAGGAACGTGGTCAAATATTACCGCCGAGATGTTAGATTGGGTTAGGTTATGTTATATTACGTTATTGATGTATATAAAGATCCCACGGAGACGTAGAGGGCAACTCGCCAGGAATCTTGTCAAATATTATCGCCGAGATGATAGGTTGATTTAGGTTAGGTTATATTTTTGTTATTGATGTATATGAAGGGCCCACGGAGACGTAGAGGCCAACTCGCCAGGTATGTTGTCAAATATTACTGCGGAGATGTTGGGTTGGGTTAGGTTAAGTTATATTACGTTATTGATGTATATAAAGGTCCCACGGAGACGTAGAGGCCAACAAGCCAGGAATGTGGTCAAATATTACCGCCGAGATGTTAGATTGGGTTAGGCTAGCTTATATTATGTTATTGATGTATATAAAGGTCCCACGGAGACGTGGAGGCCAACTCGCCAGGTATGTTGTCAAATAATACCGCGGAGATGTTAGGTTGGGTTAGGTTAGGTTACATTACGTTATTGATGTATATAAAGGTCCCACGGAAACGTAGAGGCCAACTCGCCAGGAATGTCGTCAAATATTACCGCCGAGATGCTAGGTTGGGTTAGGTTAGGTTATATTTCGTTATTGATGTGTATGAAGGTCCCACTGAGACGTAGAGGCCAACTCGCCAGGTATGTTGTCAAATATTACAGCCGAGATGTTAGGTTGGGTTAGGTTAGTTTATATTACGTTATAGATGTATATAAAGGCCTCACGGAGACGTAGAGGCCAACAAGCCAGGAATGTGGTCAAATATTACCGCCGAGATCCTAGATTGGGTTAGGTTAGGTTATATTACGTTATTGATGTATATAAAGGTCCCACGGAGACGTAGAGGCCAACAAGCGAGGAACGTGGTCAAATATTACCGCCGAGATGTTAGATTGGGTTAGGTTATGTTATATTACGTTATTGATGTATATAAAGATCCCACGGAGACGTAGAGGGCAACTCGTCAGGAATCTTGTCAAATATTATCGCCGAGATGATAGGTTGATTTAGGTTAGGTTATATTTTTGTTATTGATGTATATGAAGGGCCCACGGAGACGTAGAGGCCAACTCGCCAGGTATGTTGTTAAATATTACCGCGGAGATGTTGGGTTGGGTTAGGTTAAGTTATATTACGTTATTGATGTATATAAAAGTCCCACGAAGCGTTGAGGCCAACTCGCCAGGAATGTGGTCAAATATTACCGCCGAGATGTTAGATTGGGTTAGGTTATATTATATTACGTTATTGATGTATATAAAGATCCCACGGAGACGTAGAGGCCAACTCGCCAGGAATCTTGTCAAATATTATCGCCGAGATGATAGGTTGATTTAGGTTAGGTTATATTTTTGTTATTGATGTATATGAAGGGCCCACGGAGACGTAGAGGCCAACTCGCCAGGTATGTTGTCAAATATTACCGCGGAGATGTTGGGTTGGGTTAGGTTAAGTTATATTACGTTATTGATGTATATAAAGATCCCACGGAGACGTAGAGGGCAACTCGCCAGGAATCTTGTCAAATATTATCGCCGAGATGATAGGTTGATTTAGGTTAGGTTATATTTTTGTTATTGATGTATATGAAGGGCCCACGGAGACGTAGAGGCCAACTCGCCAGGTATGTTGTCAAATATTACCGCGGAGATGTTGGGTTGGGTTAGGTTAAGTTATATTACGTTATTGATGTATATAAAAGTCCCACGAAGACGTAGAGGCCAACTCGCCAGGAATGTGGTCAAATATTACCGCCGAGATGTTAGATTGGGTTAGGTTATGTTATATTACGTTATTGATGTATATAAAGATCCCACGGAGACGTAGAGGCCAACTCGCCAGGAATCTTGTCAAATATTATCGCCGAGATGATAGGTTGATTTAGGTTAGGTTATATTTCGTTATTGATGTATATGAAGGGCCCACGGAGACGTAGAGGCCAACTCGCCAGGTATGTTGTCAAATATTACTGCGGAGATGTTGGGTTGGGTTAGGTTAAGTTATATTACGTTATTGATGTATATAAAGGTCCCACGGAGACGTAGAGGCCAACAAGCCAGGAATGTGGTCAAATATTACCGCCGAGATGTTAGATTGGGTTAGGCTAGCTTATATTATGTTATTGATGTATATAAAGGTCCCACGGAGACGTGGAGGCCAACTCGCCAGGTATGTTGTCAAATAATACCGCGGAGATGTTAGGTTGGGTTAGGTTAGGTTACATTACGTTATTGATGTATATAAAGGTCCCACGGAAACGTAGAGGCCAACTCGCCAGGAATGTCGTCAAATATTACCGCCGAGATGCTAGGTTGGGTTAGGTTAGGTTATATTTCGTTATTGATGTGTATGAAGGTCCCACTGAGACGTAGAGGCCAACTCGCCAGGTATGTTGTCAAATATTACAGCCGAGATGTTAGGTTGGGTTAGGTTAGTTTATATTACGTTATAGATGTATATAAAGGCCTCACGGAGACGTAGAGGCCAACAAGCCAGGAATGTGGTCAAATATTACCGCCGAGATCCTAGATTGGGTTAGGTTAGGTTATATTACGTTATTGATGTATATAAAGGTCCCACGGAGACGTAGAGGCCAACAAGCGAGGAACGTGGTCAAATATTACCGCCGAGATGTTAGATTGGGTTAGGTTATGTTATATTACGTTATTGATGTATATAAAGATCCCACGGAGACGTAGAGGGCAACTCGTCAGGAATCTTGTCAAATATTATCGCCGAGATGATAGGTTGATTTAGGTTAGGTTATATTTTTGTTATTGATGTATATGAAGGGCCCACGGAGACGTAGAGGCCAACTCGCCAGGTATGTTGTTAAATATTACCGCGGAGATGTTGGGTTGGGTTAGGTTAAGTTATATTACGTTATTGATGTATATAAAAGTCCCACGAAGCGTTGAGGCCAACTCGCCAGGAATGTGGTCAAATATTACCGCCGAGATGTTAGATTGGGTTAGGTTATATTATATTACGTTATTGATGTATATAAAGATCCCACGGAGACGTAGAGGCCAACTCGCCAGGAATCTTGTCAAATATTATCGCCGAGATGATAGGTTGATTTAGGTTAGGTTATATTTTTGTTATTGATGTATATGAAGGGCCCACGGAGACGTAGAGGCCAACTCGCCAGGTATGTTGTCAAATATTACCGCGGAGATGTTGGGTTGGGTTAGGTTAAGTTATATTACGTTATTGATGTATATAAAGATCCCACGGAGACGTAGAGGGCAACTCGCCAGGAATCTTGTCAAATATTATCGCCGAGATGATAGGTTGATTTAGGTTAGGTTATATTTTTGTTATTGATGTATATGAAGGGCCCACGGAGACGTAGAGGCCAACTCGCCAGGTATGTTGTCAAATATTACCGCGGAGATGTTGGGTTGGGTTAGGTTAAGTTATATTACGTTATTGATGTATATAAAAGTCCCACGAAGACGTAGAGGCCAACTCGCCAGGAATGTGGTCAAATATTACCGCCGAGATGTTAGATTGGGTTAGGTTATGTTATATTACGGTATTGATGTATATAAAGATCCCACGGAGACGTAGAGGCCAACTCGCCAGGAATCTTGTCAAATATTATCGCCGAGATGATAGGTTGATTTAGGTTAGGTTATATTTTTGTTATTGATGTATATGAAGGGCCCACGGAGACGTAGAGGCCAACTCGCCAGGTATGTTGTCAAATATTATCGCCGAGATGATAGGTTGATTTAGGTTAGGTTATATTTTTGTTATTGATGTATATGAAGGGCCCACGGAGACGTAGAGGCCAACTCGCCAGGTATGTTGTCAAATATTACCGCGGAGATGTTGGGTTGGGTTAGGTTAAGTTATATTACGTTATTGATGTATATAAAGATCCCACGGAGACGTAGAGGGCAACTCGCCAGGAATCTTGTCAAATATTATCGCCGAGATGATAGGTTGATTTAGGTTAGGTTATATTTTTGTTATTGATGTATATGAAGGGCCCACGGAGACGTAGAGGCCAACTCGCCAGGTATGTTGTCAAATATTACCGCGGAGATGTTGGGTTGGGTTAGGTTAAGTTATATTACGTTATTGATGTATATAAAGGTCCCACGGAGACGTAGAGGCCAACAAGCCAGGAATGTGGTCAAATATTACCGCCGAGATGTTAGATTGGGTTAGGCTAGCTTATATTATGTTATTGATGTATATAAAGGTCCCACGGAGACGTGGAGGCCAACTCGCCAGGTATGTTGTCAAATAATACCGCGGAGATGTTAGGTTGGGTTAGGTTAGGTTACATTACGTTATTGATGTATATAAAGGTCCCACGGAAACGTAGAGGCCAACTCGCCAGGAATGTCGTCAAATATTACCGCCGAGATGCTAGGTTGGGTTAGGTTAGGTTATATTTCGTTATTGATGTGTATGAAGGTCCCACTGAGACGTAGAGGCCAACTCGCCAGGTATGTTGTCAAATATTACAGCCGAGATGTTAGGTTGGGTTAGGTTAGTTTATATTACGTTATAGATGTATATAAAGGCCTCACGGAGACGTAGAGGCCAACAAGCCAGGAATGTGGTCAAATATTACCGCCGAGATCCTAGATTGGGTTAGGTTAGGTTATATTACGTTATTGATGTATATAAAGGTCCCACGGAGACGTAGAGGCCAACAAGCGAGGAACGTGGTCAAATATTACCGCCGAGATGTTAGATTGGGTTAGGTTATGTTATATTACGTTATTGATGTATATAAAGATCCCACGGAGACGTAGAGGGCAACTCGTCAGGAATCTTGTCAAATATTATCGCCGAGATGATAGGTTGATTTAGGTTAGGTTATATTTTTGTTATTGATGTATATGAAGGGCCCACGGAGACGTAGAGGCCAACTCGCCAGGTATGTTGTTAAATATTACCGCGGAGATGTTGGGTTGGGTTAGGTTAAGTTATATTACGTTATTGATGTATATAAAAGTCCCACGAAGCGTTGAGGCCAACTCGCCAGGAATGTGGTCAAATATTACCGCCGAGATGTTAGATTGGGTTAGGTTATATTATATTACGTTATTGATGTATATAAAGATCCCACGGAGACGTAGAGGCCAACTCGCCAGGAATCTTGTCAAATATTATCGCCGAGATGATAGGTTGATTTAGGTTAGGTTATATTTTTGTTATTGATGTATATGAAGGGCCCACGGAGACGTAGAGGCCAACTCGCCAGGTATGTTGTCAAATATTACCGCGGAGATGTTGGGTTGGGTTAGGTTAAGTTATATTACGTTATTGATGTATATAAAGATCCCACGGAGACGTAGAGGGCAACTCGCCAGGAATCTTGTCAAATATTATCGCCGAGATGATAGGTTGATTTAGGTTAGGTTATATTTTTGTTATTGATGTATATGAAGGGCCCACGGAGACGTAGAGGCCAACCCGCCAGGTATGTTGTCAAATATTACCGCGGAGATGTTGGGTTGGGTTAGGTTAAGTTATATTACGTTATTGATGTATATAAAAGTCCCACGAAGACGTAGAGGCCAACTCGCCAGGAATGTGGTCAAATATTACCGCCGAGATGTTAGATTGGGTTAGGTTATGTTATATTACGTTATTGATGTATATAAAGATCCCACGGAGACGTAGAGGCCAACTCGCCAGGAATCTTGTCAAATATTATCGCCGAGATGATAGGTTGATTTAGGTTAGGTTATATTTCGTTATTGATGTATATGAAGGGCCCACGGAGACGTAGAGGCCAACTCGCCAGGTATGTTGTCAAATATTACTGCGGAGATGTTGGGTTGGGTTAGGTTAAGTTATATTACGTTATTGATGTATATAAAGGTCCCACGGAGACGTAGAGGCCAACAAGCCAGGAATGTGGTCAAATATTACCGCCGAGATGTTAGATTGGGTTAGGCTAGCTTATATTATGTTATTGATGTATATAAAGGTCCCACGGAGACGTGGAGGCCAACTCGCCAGGTATGTTGTCAAATAATACCGCGGAGATGTTAGGTTGGGTTAGGTTAGGTTACATTACGTTATTGATGTATATAAAGGTCCCACGGAAACGTAGAGGCCAACTCGCCAGGAATGTCGTCAAATATTACCGCCGAGATGCTAGGTTGGGTTAGGTTAGGTTATATTTCGTTATTGATGTGTATGAAGGTCCCACTGAGACGTAGAGGCCAACTCGCCAGGTATGTTGTCAAATATTACAGCCGAGATGTTAGGTTGGGTTAGGTTAGTTTATATTACGTTATAGATGTATATAAAGGCCTCACGGAGACGTAGAGGCCAACAAGCCAGGAATGTGGTCAAATATTACCGCCGAGATCCTAGATTGGGTTAGGTTAGGTTATATTACGTTATTGATGTATATAAAGGTCCCACGGAGACGTAGAGGCCAACAAGCGAGGAACGTGGTCAAATATTACCGCCGAGATGTTAGATTGGGTTAGGTTATGTTATATTACGTTATTGATGTGTATAAAGATCCCACGGAGACGTAGAGGGCAACTCGTCAGGAATCTTGTCAAATATTATCGCCGAGATGATAGGTTGATTTAGGTTAGGTTATATTTTTGTTATTGATGTATATGAAGGGCCCACGGAGACGTAGAGGCCAACTCGCCAGGTATGTTGTTAAATATTACCGCGGAGATGTTGGGTTGGGTTAGGTTAAGTTATATTACGTTATTGATGTATATAAAAGTCCCACGAAGCGTTGAGGCCAACTCGCCAGGAATGTGGTCAAATATTACCGCCGAGATGTTAGATTGGGTTAGGTTATATTATATTACGTTATTGATGTATATAAAGATCCCACGGAGACGTAGAGGCCAACTCGCCAGGAATCTTGTCAAATATTATCGCCGAGATGATAGGTTGATTTAGGTTAGGTTATATTTTTGTTATTGATGTATATGAAGGGCCCACGGAGACGTAGAGGCCAACTCGCCAGGTATGTTGTCAAATATTACCGCGGAGATGTTGGGTTGGGTTAGGTTAAGTTATATTACGTTATTGATGTATATAAAGATCCCACGGAGACGTAGAGGGCAACTCGCCAGGAATCTTGTCAAATATTATCGCCGAGATGATAGGTTGATTTAGGTTAGGTTATATTTTTGTTATTGATGTATATGAAGGGCCCACGGAGACGTAGAGGCCAACTCGCCAGGTATGTTGTCAAATATTACCGCGGAGATGTTGGGTTGGGTTAGGTTAAGTTATATTACGTTATTGATGTATATAAAAGTCCCACGAAGACGTAGAGGCCAACTCGCCAGGAATGTGGTCAAATATTACCGCCGAGATGTTAGATTGGGTTAGGCTAGCTTATATTATGTTATTGATGTATATAAAGGTCCCACGGAGACGTGGAGGCCAACTCGCCAGGTATGTTGTCAAATAATACCGCGGAGATGTTAGGTTGGGTTAGGTTAGGTTACATTACGTTATTGATGTATATAAAGGTCCCACGGAAACGTAGAGGCCAACTCGCCAGGAATGTCGTCAAATATTACCGCCGAGATGCTAGGTTGGGTTAGGTTAGGTTATATTTCGTTATTGATGTGTATGAAGGTCCCACTGAGACGTAGAGGCCAACTCGCCAGGTATGTTGTCAAATATTACAGCCGAGATGTTAGGTTGGGTTAGGTTAGTTTATATTACGTTATAGATGTATATAAAGGCCTCACGGAGACGTAGAGGCCAACAAGCCAGGAATGTGGTCAAATATTACCGCCGAGATCCTAGATTGGGTTAGGTTAGGTTATATTACGTTATTGATGTATATAAAGGTCCCACGGAGACGTAGAGGCCAACAAGCGAGGAACGTGGTCAAATATTACCGCCGAGATGTTAGATTGGGTTAGGTTATGTTATATTACGTTATTGATGTATATAAAGATCCCACGGAGACGTAGAGGGCAACTCGTCAGGAATCTTGTCAAATATTATCGCCGAGATGAAAGGTTGATTTAGGTTAGGTTATATTTTTGTTATTGATGTATATGAAGGGCCCACGGAGACGTAGAGGCCAACTCGCCAGGTATGTTGTTAAATATTACCGCGGAGATGTTGGGTTGGGTTAGGTTAAGTTATATTACGTTATTGATGTATATAAAAGTCCCACGAAGCGTTGAGGCCAACTCGCCAGGAATGTGGTCAAATATTACCGCCGAGATGTTAGATTGGGTTAGGTTATATTATATTACGTTATTGATGTATATAAAGATCCCACGGAGACGTAGAGGCCAACTCGCCAGGAATCTTGTCAAATATTATCGCCGAGATGATAGGTTGATTTAGGTTAGGTTATATTTTTGTTATTGATGTATATGAAGGGCCCACGGAGACGTAGAGGCCAACTCGCCAGGTATGTTGTCAAATATTACCGCGGAGATGTTGGGTTGGGTTAGGTTAAGTTATATTACGTTATTGATGTATATAAAAGTCCCACGAAGACGTAGAGGCCAACTCGCCAGGAATGTGGTCAAATATTACCGCCGAGATGTTAGATTGGGTTAGGTTATGTTATATTACGTTATTGATGTATATAAAGATCCCACAGAGACGTAGAGGGCAACTCGCCAGGAATCTTGTCAAATATTATCGCCGAGATGATAGGTTGATTTAGGTTAGGTTATATTTTTGTTATTGATGTATATGAAGGGCCCACGTAGACGTAGAGGCCAACTCGACAGGTATGTTGTCAAATATTACCGCGGGGATGTTGGGTTGGGTTAGGTTAAGTTATATTACGTTATTGATGTATATAAAAGTCCCACGAAGACGTAGAGGCCAACTCGCCAGGAATGTGGTCAAATATTACCGCCGAGATGTTAGATTGGGTTAGGTTATGTTATATTACGTTATTGATGTATATAAAAATCCCACGGAGACGTAGAGGCCAACTCGCCAGGTATGTTGTCAAATATTACGGCGGAGATGTTGGGTTGGGTTGGGTTAAGTTATATTAAGTTATTGATGTATATAAAGGTCCCACGGAAACGTAGAGGCCAACTCGCCAGGAATGTCGTCAAATATTACCGCCGAGATGCTAGGTTGGGTTAGGTTAGGCTATATTTCGTTATTGATGTGTATGAAGGTCCCACTGAGACGTAGAGGCCAACTCGCCAGGTATGTTGTCAAATATTACAGCCGAGATGTTAGGTTGGGTTAGGTTAGGTTATATTACGTTATAGATGTATATAAAGGCCTCACGGAGACGTAGAGGCCAACAAGCCAGGAATGTGGTCAAATATTACCGCCGAGATCCTAGATTGGGTTAGGTTAGGTTATATTACGTTATTGATGTATATGATGGTCCCACGGAGACGTAGAGGCCAACTCGCCAGGAATGTTTTCAAATATTACCGCCGAGATGTTAGGTTGGGTTAGGTTAGGTTATATTACGTTATTGATGTATATGAAGGTCAAACGGAGACGTAGAGGCCAACTCGCCAGGAATGTTGTCAAATATTACCGCCGAGATGATAGGTTGGATTAGGTTAGGTTATATTACGTTATAGATGTATATAAAGGTCCCACGGAGACGTAGAGGCCAACAAGCGAGGAACGTGGTCAAATATTACCGCCGAGATGTTAGATTGGGTTAGGTTATGTTATATTACGTTATTGATGTATATAAAGATCCCACGGAGACGTAGAGGGCAACTCGCCAGGAATCTTGTCAAATATTATCGCCGAGATGATAGGTTGATTTAGGTTAGGTTATATTTTTGTTATTGATGTATATGAAGGGCCCACGGAGACGTAGAGGCCAACTCGCCAGGTATGTTGTCAAATATTACCGCGGAGATGTTGGGTTGGGTTAGGTTAAGTTATATTACGTTATTGATGTATATAAAAGTCCCACGAAGACGTAGAGGCCAACTTGCCAGGAATGTGGTCAAATATTACCGCCGAGATGTTAGATTGGGTTAGGTTATGTTATATTACGTTATTGATGTATATAAAGATCCCACGGAGACGTAGAGGCCAACTCGCCAGGAATCTTGTCAAATATTATCGCCGAGATGATAGGTTGATTTAGGTTAGGTTATATTTCGTTATTGATGTATATGAAGGGCCCACGGAGACGTAGAGGCCAACTCGCCAGGTATGTTGTCAAATATTACTGCGGAGATGTTGGGTTGGGTTAGGTTAAGTTATATTACGTTATTGATGTATATAAAAGTCCCACGGAGACGTAGAGGCCAACTCGCCAGGAATGTGGTCAAATATTACCGCCGAGATGTTAGATTGGGTTAGGCTAGCTTATATTATGTTATTGATGTATATAAAGGTCCCACGGAGACGTGGAGGCCAACTCGCCAGGTATGTTGTCAAATAATACCGCGGAGATGTTAGGTTGGGTTAGGTTAGGTTACATTACGTTATTGATGTATATAAAGGTCCCACGGAAACGTAGAGGCCAACTCGCCAGGAATGTCGTCAAATATTACCGCCGAGATCCTAGATTGGGTTAAGTTAGGTTATATTACGTTATTGATGTATATGGTGGTCCCACGGAGACGTAGAGGCCAACTCGCAAGGAATGTTTTCAAATATTACCGCCGAGATGTTAGGTTGGGTTAGGTCAGGTTATATTACGTTATTGATGTATATGTAGGTCAAACGGAGACGTAGAGGCCAACTCGCCAGGAATGTTGTCAAATATTACCGCCGAGATGATAGGTTGCGTTAGGTTAGGTTATATTACGTTATAGATGTATGTAAAGGTCCCACGGAGACGTAGAGGCCAACAAGCCAGGAATGTGGTCAAATATTACCGCCGAGATGTTAGATTGGGTTAGGCTAGCTTATATTATGTTATTGATGTATATAAAGGTCCCACGCAGACGTGGAGGCCAACTCGCCAGGTATGTTGTCAAATAATACCGCGGAGATGTTAGGTTGGGTTAGGTTAGGTTACATTACGTTATTGATGTATATAAAGGTCCCACGGAAACGTAGAGGCCAACTCGCCAGGAATGTCGTCAAATATTACCGCCGAGATGCTAGGTTGGGTTAGGTTAGGTTATATTTCGTTATTGATGTATATGTAGGTCAAACGGAGACGTAGAGGCCAACTCGCCAGGAATGTTGTCAAATATTACCGCCGAGATGATAGGTTGCGTTAGGTTAGGTTATATTACGTTATAGATGTATATAAAGGTCCCACGGAGACGTAGAGGCCAACAAGCGAGGAACGTGGTCAAATATTACCGCCGAGATGTTAGATTGGGTTAGGTTATGTTATATTACGTTATTGATGTATATAAAGATCCCACGGAGACGTAGAGGGCAACTCGCCAGGAATCTTGCCAAATATTATCGCCGAGATGATAGGTTGATTTAGGTTAGGTTATATTTTTGTTATTGATGTATATGAACGGCCCACGGAGACGTACAGGCCAACAAGCCAGGAATGTGGTCAAATATCACCGCCGAGATCCTAGATTGGGTTAGGTTAGGTTATATTACGTTATTGATGTATATGATGGTCCCACGGAGACGTAGAGGCCAACTCGCCAGGAATGTTCTCAAATATTACCGCCGAGATGTTAGGTTGGGTTAGGTTAGGTTATATTACGTTATTGATGTATATGAAGGTCAAACGGAGACGTAGAGGCCAACTCGCCAGGAATGTTGTCAAATATTACCGCCGAGATGATAGGTTGGGTTAGGTTAGGTTATATTACGTTATAGATGTATATAAAGGTCCCACGGAGACGTAGAGGCCAACAAGCGAGGAACGTGGTCAAATATTACCGCCGAGATGTTAGATTGGGTTAGGTTATGTTATATTACGTTATTGATGTATATAAAGATCCCACGGAGACGTAGAGGGCAACTCGCCAGGAATCTTGTCAAATATTATCGCCGAGATGATAGGTTGATTTAGGTTAGGTTATATTTTTGTTATTGATGTATATGAAGGGCCCACGGAGACGTAGAGGCCAACTCGCCAGGAATGTCGTCAAATATTACCGCCGAGATGCTAGGTTGGGTTAGGTTAGGTTATATTTCGTTATTGATGTGTATGAAGGTCCCACTGAGACGTAGAGGCCAACTCGCCAGGTATGTTGTCAAATATTACAGCCGAGATGTTAGGTTGGGTTAGGTTAGTTTATATTACGTTATAGATGTATATAAAGGCCTCACGGAGACGTAGAGGCCAACAAGCCAGGAATGTGGTCAAATATTACCGCCGAGATCCTAGATTGGGTTAGGTTAGGTTATATTACGTTATTGATGTATATAAAGGTCCCACGGAGACGTAGAGGCCAACAAGCGAGGAACGTGGTCAAATATTACCGCCGAGATGTTAGATTGGGTTAGGTTATGTTATATTACGTTATTGATGTATATAAAGATCCCACGGAGACGTAGAGGGCAACTCGTCAGGAATCTTGTCAAATATTATCGCCGAGATGAAAGGTTGATTTAGGTTAGGTTATATTTTTGTTATTGATGTATATGAAGGGCCCACGGAGACGTAGAGGCCAACTCGCCAGGTATGTTGTTAAATATTACCGCGGAGATGTTGGGTTGGGTTAGGTTAAGTTATATTACGTTATTGATGTATATAAAAGTCCCACGAAGCGTTGAGGCCAACTCGCCAGGAATGTGGTCAAATATTACCGCCGAGATGTTAGATTGGGTTAGGTTATATTATATTACGTTATTGATGTATATAAAGATCCCACGGAGACGTAGAGGCCAACTCGCCAGGAATCTTGTCAAATATTATCGCCGAGATGATAGGTTGATTTAGGTTAGGTTATATTTTTGTTATTGATGTATATGAAGGGCCCACGGAGACGTAGAGGCCAACTCGCCAGGTATGTTGTCAAATATTACCGCGGAGATGTTGGGTTGGGTTAGGTTAAGTTATATTACGTTATTGATGTATATAAAAGTCCCACGAAGACGTAGAGGCCAACTCGCCAGGAATGTGGTCAAATATTACCGCCGAGATGTTAGATTGGGTTAGGTTATGTTATATTACGTTATTGATGTATATAAAGATCCCACAGAGACGTAGAGGGCAACTCGCCAGGAATCTTGTCAAATATTATCGCCGAGATGATAGGTTGATTTAGGTTAGGTTATATTTTTGTTATTGATGTATATGAAGGGCCCACGTAGACGTAGAGGCCAACTCGACAGGTATGTTGTCAAATATTACCGCGGGGATGTTGGGTTGGGTTAGGTTAAGTTATATTACGTTATTGATGTATATAAAAGTCCCACGAAGACGTAGAGGCCAACTCGCCAGGAATGTGGTCAAATATTACCGCCGAGATGTTAGATTGGGTTAGGTTATGTTATATTACGTTATTGATGTATATAAAAATCCCACGGAGACGTAGAGGCCAACTCGCCAGGTATGTTGTCAAATATTACGGCGGAGATGTTGGGTTGGGTTGGGTTAAGTTATATTAAGTTATTGATGTATATAAAGGTCCCACGGAAACGTAGAGGCCAACTCGCCAGGAATGTCGTCAAATATTACCGCCGAGATGCTAGGTTGGGTTAGGTTAGGCTATATTTCGTTATTGATGTGTATGAAGGTCCCACTGAGACGTAGAGGCCAACTCGCCAGGTATGTTGTCAAATATTACAGCCGAGATGTTAGGTTGGGTTAGGTTAGGTTATATTACGTTATAGATGTATATAAAGGCCTCACGGAGACGTAGAGGCCAACAAGCCAGGAATGTGGTCAAATATTACCGCCGAGATCCTAGATTGGGTTAGGTTAGGTTATATTACGTTATTGATGTATATGATGGTCCCACGGAGACGTAGAGGCCAACTCGCCAGGAATGTTTTCAAATATTACCGCCGAGATGTTAGGTTGGGTTAGGTTAGGTTATATTACGTTATTGATGTATATGAAGGTCAAACGGAGACGTAGAGGCCAACTCGCCAGGAATGTTGTCAAATATTACCGCCGAGATGATAGGTTGGATTAGGTTAGGTTATATTACGTTATAGATGTATATAAAGGTCCCACGGAGACGTAGAGGCCAACAAGCGAGGAACGTGGTCAAATATTACCGCCGAGATGTTAGATTGGGTTAGGTTATGTTATATTACGTTATTGATGTATATAAAGATCCCACGGAGACGTAGAGGGCAACTCGCCAGGAATCTTGTCAAATATTATCGCCGAGATGATAGGTTGATTTAGGTTAGGTTATATTTTTGTTATTGATGTATATGAAGGGCCCACGGAGACGTAGAGGCCAACTCGCCAGGTATGTTGTCAAATATTACCGCGGAGATGTTGGGTTGGGTTAGGTTAAGTTATATTACGTTATTGATGTATATAAAAGTCCCACGAAGACGTAGAGGCCAACTTGCCAGGAATGTGGTCAAATATTACCGCCGAGATGTTAGATTGGGTTAGGTTATGTTATATTACGTTATTGATGTATATAAAGATCCCACGGAGACGTAGAGGCCAACTCGCCAGGAATCTTGTCAAATATTATCGCCGAGATGATAGGTTGATTTAGGTTAGGTTATATTTCGTTATTGATGTATATGAAGGGCCCACGGAGACGTAGAGGCCAACTCGCCAGGTATGTTGTCAAATATTACTGCGGAGATGTTGGGTTGGGTTAGGTTAAGTTATATTACGTTATTGATGTATATAAAAGTCCCACGGAGACGTAGAGGCCAACTCGCCAGGAATGTGGTCAAATATTACCGCCGAGATGTTAGATTGGGTTAGGCTAGCTTATATTATGTTATTGATGTATATAAAGGTCCCACGGAGACGTGGAGGCCAACTCGCCAGGTATGTTGTCAAATAATACCGCGGAGATGTTAGGTTGGGTTAGGTTAGGTTACATTACGTTATTGATGTATATAAAGGTCCCACGGAAACGTAGAGGCCAACTCGCCAGGAATGTCGTCAAATATTACCGCCGAGATCCTAGATTGGGTTAAGTTAGGTTATATTACGTTATTGATGTATATGGTGGTCCCACGGAGACGTAGAGGCCAACTCGCAAGGAATGTTTTCAAATATTACCGCCGAGATGTTAGGTTGGGTTAGGTCAGGTTATATTACGTTATTGATGTATATGTAGGTCAAACGGAGACGTAGAGGCCAACTCGCCAGGAATGTTGTCAAATATTACCGCCGAGATGATAGGTTGCGTTAGGTTAGGTTATATTACGTTATAGATGTATGTAAAGGTCCCACGGAGACGTAGAGGCCAACAAGCCAGGAATGTGGTCAAATATTACCGCCGAGATGTTAGATTGGGTTAGGCTAGCTTATATTATGTTATTGATGTATATAAAGGTCCCACGCAGACGTGGAGGCCAACTCGCCAGGTATGTTGTCAAATAATACCGCGGAGATGTTAGGTTGGGTTAGGTTAGGTTACATTACGTTATTGATGTATATAAAGGTCCCACGGAAACGTAGAGGCCAACTCGCCAGGAATGTCGTCAAATATTACCGCCGAGATGCTAGGTTGGGTTAGGTTAGGTTATATTTCGTTATTGATGTATATGTAGGTCAAACGGAGACGTAGAGGCCAACTCGCCAGGAATGTTGTCAAATATTACCGCCGAGATGATAGGTTGCGTTAGGTTAGGTTATATTACGTTATAGATGTATATAAAGGTCCCACGGAGACGTAGAGGCCAACAAGCGAGGAACGTGGTCAAATATTACCGCCGAGATGTTAGATTGGGTTAGGTTATGTTATATTACGTTATTGATGTATATAAAGATCCCACGGAGACGTAGAGGGCAACTCGCCAGGAATCTTGCCAAATATTATCGCCGAGATGATAGGTTGATTTAGGTTAGGTTATATTTTTGTTATTGATGTATATGAACGGCCCACGGAGACGTACAGGCCAACAAGCCAGGAATGTGGTCAAATATCACCGCCGAGATCCTAGATTGGGTTAGGTTAGGTTATATTACGTTATTGATGTATATGATGGTCCCACGGAGACGTAGAGGCCAACTCGCCAGGAATGTTCTCAAATATTACCGCCGAGATGTTAGGTTGGGTTAGGTTAGGTTATATTACGTTATTGATGTATATGAAGGTCAAACGGAGACGTAGAGGCCAACTCGCCAGGAATGTTGTCAAATATTACCGCCGAGATGATAGGTTGGGTTAGGTTAGGTTATATTACGTTATAGATGTATATAAAGGTCCCACGGAGACGTAGAGGCCAACAAGCGAGGAACGTGGTCAAATATTACCGCCGAGATGTTAGATTGGGTTAGGTTATGTTATATTACGTTATTGATGTATATAAAGATCCCACGGAGACGTAGAGGGCAACTCGCCAGGAATCTTGTCAAATATTATCGCCGAGATGATAGGTTGATTTAGGTTAGGTTATATTTTTGTTATTGATGTATATGAAGGGCCCACGGAGACGTAGAGGCCAACTCGCCAGGTATGTTGTCAAATATTACCGCGGAGATACTGGGTTGGGTTAGGTTAGGTTATATTACGTTATTGATGTATATGATGGTCCCACGGAGACGTAGAGGCCAACTCGCCAGGAATGTTTTCAAATATTACCGCCGAGATGTTAGGTTGGGTTAGGTTAGGTTATATTACGTTATTGATGTATATGTAGGTCAAACGGAGACGTAGAGGCCAACTCGCCAGGAATGTTGTCAAATATTACCGCCGAGATGATAGGTTGCGTTAGGTTAGGTTATATTACGTTATAGATGTATATAAAGGTCCCACGGAGACGTAGAGGCCAACAAGCGAGGAACGTGGTCAAATATTACCGCCGAAATGTTAGATTGGGTTAGGTTATGTTATATTACGTTATTGATGTATATAAAGATCCCACGGAGACGTAGAGGGCAACTCGCCAGGTATGTTGTCAAATAATACCGCGGAGATGTTAGGTTGGGTTAGGTTAGGTTATATTAAGTTATTGATGTATATAAAGGTCCCACGGAAACGTAGAGGCCAACTCGCCAGGAATGTCGTCAAATATTACCGCCGAGATGCTAGGTTGGGTTAGGTTAGGTAATATTTCGTTATTGATGTATATGAAGGTCCCACTGAGACGTAGAGGCCAACTCGCCAGGTATGTTGTCAAATATTACAGCCGAGATGTTAGGTTGGGTTAGGTTAGGTTATATTACGTTATAGATGTATATAAAGGCCTCACGGAGACGTAGAGGCCAACAAGCCAGGAATGTGGTCAAATATTACCGCCGAGATCCTAGATTGGGTTAGGTTAGGTTATATTACGTTATTGATGTATATGATGGTCCCACGGAGACGTAGAGGCCAACTCGCCAGGAATGTTTTCAAATATTACCGCCGAGATGTTAGGTTGGGTTAGGTTAGGTTATATTACGTTATTGATGTATATGAAGGTCAAACGGAGACGTAGAGGCCAACTCGCCAGGAATGTTGTCAAATATTACCACCGAGATGATAGGTTGGGTTAGGTTAGGTTATATTACGTTATAGATGTATATAAAGGTCCCACGGAGACGTAGAGGCCAACAAGCGAGGAACGTGGTCAAATATTACCGCCGAGATGTTAGATTGGGTTAGGTTATGTTATATTACGTTATTGATGTATATAAAGATCCCACGGAGACGTAGAGGGCAACTCGCCAGGAATCTTGTCAAATATTATCGCCGAGATGATAGGTTGATTTAGGTTAGGTTATATTTTTGTTATTGATGTATATGAAGGACCCACGGAGACGTAGAGGCCAACTCGCCAGGTGTGTTGTCAAATATTACAGCCGAGATGTTAGGTTGGTTAGGTTAGGTTATATTACGTTATAGATGTATATAAACGTCTCACGGAGACGTAGAGGCCGACTCGCCAGGTATGTTGTCAAATATTACCGCGGAGATGTTGGGTTGGGTTAGGTTAAGTTATATTACGTTATTGATGTATATAAAAGTCCCACGAAGACGTAGAGGCCAACTCGCCAGGAATGTGGTCAAATATTACCGCCGAGATGTTAGATTGGGTTAGGTTATGTTATATTACGTTATTGATGTATATAAAGATCCCACGGAGACGTAGAGGCCAACTCGCCAGGAATCTTGTCAAATATTATCGCCGAGATGATAGGTTGATTTAGGTTAGGTTATATTTTTGTTATTGATGTATATGAAGGGCCCACGGAGACGTAGAGGCCAACTCGCCAGGTATGTTGTCAAATACTACCGCGGAGATGTTGGGTTGGGTTAGGTTAAGTTATATTACGTTATTGATGTATATAATAGTCCCACGAAGACGTAGAGGCCAACTCGCCAGGAATGTGGTCAAATATTACCGCCGAGATGTTGGATTGGGTTAGGTTATGTTATATTACGTTATTGAAGTATATAAAGGTCCCACGGAAACGTAGAGGCCAACTCGCCAGGAATGTCGTCAAATATTACCGCCGAGATGATAGGTTGGGTTAGGTTAGGTTATATTTCGTTATTGATGTGTATGAAGGTCCCACTGAGACGTAGAGGCCAACTCGCCAGGTATGTCGTCTAATATTACAGCCGAGAAGTTAGGTTGGGTTAGGTTAGGTTATATTACGTTATAGATGTATATAAAGCCCTCACGGAGACGTAGAGGCCAACAAGCCAGGAATGTGGTCAAATATTACCGCCGAGATCCTAGATTGGGTTAGGTTAGGTTATATTACGTTATTGATGTATATGATGGTCCCACGGAGACGTAGAGGCCAACTCGCCAGGAATGTTTTCAAATATTACCGCCGAGATGTTAGGTTGGGTTAGGTTAGGTTATATTACGTTATTGATGTATATGTAGGTCAAACGGAGACGTAGAGGCCAACTCGCCAGGAATGTTGTCAAATATTACCGCCGAGATGATAGGTTGCGTTAGGTTAGGTTATATTACGTTATAGATGTATATAAAGGTCCCACGGAGACGTAGAGGCCAACAAGCGAGGAACGTGGTCAAATATTACCGCCGAGATGTTAGATTGGGTTAGGTTATGTTATATTACGTTATTGATGTATATAAAGATCCCACGGAGACGTAGAGGGCAACTCGCCAGCTATGTTGTCAAATAATACCGCGGAGATGTTAGGTTGGGTTAGGTTAGGTTATATTAAGTTATTGATGTATATAAAGGTCCCACGGAAACGTAGAGGCCAACTCGCCAGGAATGTCGTCAAATATTACCGCCGAGATGCTAGGTTGGGTTAGGTTAGGTTATATTTCGTTATTGATGTATATGAAGGTCCCACTGGGACGTAGAGGCCAACTCGCCAGGTATGTTGTCAAATATTACAGCCGAGATGTTAGGTTGGCTTAGGTTAGGTTATATTACGTTATAGATGTATATAAAGGCCTCACGGAGACGTAGAGGCCAACAAGCCAGGAATGTGGTCAAATATTACCGCCGAGATCCTAGATTGGGTTAGGTTAGGTTATATTACGTTGTTGATGTATATGATGGTCCCACGGAGACGTAGAGGCCAACTCGCCAGGAATGTTTTCAAATATTACCGCCGAGATGTTAGGTTGGGTTAGGTTAGGTTATATTACGTTATTGATGTATATGAAGGTCAAACGGAGACGTAGAGGCCAACTCGCCAGGAATGTTGTCAAATATTACCGCCGAGATGATAGGTTGGGTTAGGTTAGGTTATATTACGTTATAGATGTATATAAAGGTCCCACGGAGACGTAGAGGCCAACAAGCGAGGAACGTGGTCAAATATTACCGCCGAGATGTTAGATTGGGTTAGGTTAAGTTATATTACGTTATTGATGTATATAAAAGTCCCACGAAGACGTAGAGGCCAACTCGCCAGGAATGTGGTCAAATATTACCGCCGAGATGTTAGATTGGGTTAGGTTATGTTATATTACGTTATTGATGTATATAAAGGTCCCACGGAAACGTAGAGGCCAACTCGCCAGGAATGTCGTCAAATATTACCGCCGAGATGCTAGGTTGGGTTAGGTTAGGTTATATTTCGTTATTGATGTGTATGAAGGTCCCACTGAGACGTAGAGGCCAACTCGCCAGGTATGTTGTCAAATATTACAGCCGAGATGTTAGGTTGGGTTAGGTTAGTTTATATTACGTTATAGATGTATATAAAGGCCTCACGGAGACGTAGAGGCCAACAAGCCAGGAATGTGGTCAAATATTACCGCCGAGATCCTAGATTGGGTTAGGTTAGTTTATATTACGTTATTGATGTATATGATGGTCCCACGGAGACGTAGAGGGCAACTCGCCAGGAATCTTGTCAAATATAATCGCCGAGATGATAGGTTGATTTAGGTTAGGTTATATTTTTGTTATTGATGTATATGAAGGGCCCACGGAGACGTAGAGGCCAACTCGCCAGGAATGTGGTCAAATATTACCGCCGAGATGTTAGATTGGGTTAGGTTATGTTATATTACGTTATTGATGTATATAAAGATCCCACGGAGACGTAGAGGCCAACAAGCCAGGAATGTGGTCAAATATTACCGCCGAGATCCTAGATTGGGTTAGGTTAGGTTATATTACGTTATTGATGTATATGATGGTCCCACGGAGACGTAGAGGCCAACTCGCCAGGAATGTTCTCAAATATTGCCGCCGAGATGTTAGGTTGGGTTAGGTTAGGTTATATTACGTTATTGATGTATATGAAGGTCAAACGGAGACGTAGAGGCCAACTCGCCAGGAATGTTGTCAAATATTACCGCCGAGATGATAGGTTGGGTTAGGTTAGGTTATATTACGTTATAGATGTATATAAAGGTCCCACGGAGACGTAGAGGCCAACAAGCGAGGAACGTGGTCAAATATTACCGCCGAGATGTTAGATTGGGTTAGGTTATGTTATATTACGTTATTGATGTATATAAAGATCCCACGGAGACGTAGAGGGCAACTCGCCAGGAATCTTGTCAAATATTATCGCCGAGATGATAGGTTGATTTAGGTTAGGTTATATTTTTGTTATTGATGTATATGAAGGGGCCACGGAGACGTAGAGGCCAACTCGCCAGGTATGTTCTCAAATATTACCGCGGAGATGTTGGGTTGGGTTAGGTTAAGTTATATTACGTCATTGATGTATATTAAAGTCCCACGAAGACGTAGAGGCCAACTCGCCAGGAATGTGGTCAAATATTACCGCCGAGATGTTAGATTGGGTTAGGCTAGCTTATATTATGTTATTGATGTATATAAAGGTCCCACGCAGACGTGGAGGCCAACTCGCCAGGTATGTTGTCAAATAATACCGCGGAGATGTTAGGTTGGGTTAGGTTAGGTTACATTACGTTATTGATGTATATAAAGGTCCCACGGAAACGTAGAGGCCAACTCGCCAGGAATGTCGTCAAATATTACCGCCGAGATGCTAGGTTGGGTTAGGTTAGGTTATATTTCGTTATTGATGTATATGTAGGTCAAACGGAGACGTAGAGGCCAACTCGCCAGGAATGTTGTCAAATATTACCGCCGAGATGATAGGTTGCGTTAGGTTAGGTTATATTACGTTATAGATGTATATAAAGGTCCCACGGAGACGTAGAGGCCAACAAGCGAGGAACGTGGTCAAATATTACCGCCGAGATGTTAGATTGGGTTAGGTTATGTTATATTACGTTATTGATGTATATAAAGATCCCACGGAGACGTAGAGGGCAACTCGCCAGGAATCTTGCCAAATATTATCGCCGAGATGATAGGTTGATTTAGGTTAGGTTATATTTTTGTTATTGATGTATATGAACGGCCCACGGAGACGTACAGGCCAACAAGCCAGGAATGTGGTCAAATATCACCGCCGAGATCCTAGATTGGGTTAGGTTAGGTTATATTACGTTATTGATGTATATGATGGTCCCACGGAGACGTAGAGGCCAACTCGCCAGGAATGTTCTCAAATATTACCGCCGAGATGTTAGGTTGGGTTAGGTTAGGTTATATTACGTTATTGATGTATATGAAGGTCAAACGGAGACGTAGAGGCCAACTCGCCAGGAATGTTGTCAAATATTATCGCCGAGATGATAGGTTGATTTAGGTTAGGTTATATTTCGTTATTGATGTATATGAAGGGCCCACGGAGACGTAGAGGCCAACTCGCCAGGTATGTTGTCAAATATTACTGGGGAGATGTTGGGTTGGGTTAGGTTAAGTTATATTACGTTATTGATGTATATAAAGGTCCCACGGAGACGTAGAGGCCAACAAGCCAGGAATGTGGTCAAATATTACCGCCGAGATGTTAGATTGGGTTAGGCTAGCTTATATTATGTTATTGATGTATATAAAGGTCCCACGGATACGTGGAGGCCAACTCGCCAGGTATGTTGTCAAATAATACCGCGGAGATGTTAGGTTGGGTTAGGTTAGGTTACATTACGTTATTGATGTATATAAAGGTCCCACGGAAACGTAGAGGCCAACTCGCCAGGAATGTCGTCAAATATTACCGCCGAGATGCTAGGTTGGGTTAGGTTAGGTTATATTTCGTTATTGATGTGTATGAAGGTCCCACTGATACGTAGAGGCCAACTCGCCAGGTATGTTGTCAAATATTACAGCCGAGATGTTAGGTTGGGTTAGGTTAGTTTATATTACGTTATAGATGTATATAAAGGCCTCACGGAGACGTAGAGGCCAACAAGCCAGGAATGTGGTCAAATATTACCGCCGAGATCCTAGATTGGGTTAGGTTAGGTTATATTACGTTATTGATGTATATGATGGTCCCACGGAGACGTAGAGGCCAACTCGCCAGGAATGTTTTCAAATATTACCGCCGAGATGTTAGGTTGGGTTAGGTTAGGTTATATTACGTTATTGATGTATATGTAGGTCAAACGGAGACGTAGAGGCCAACTCGCCAGGAATGTTGTCAAATATTACCGCCGAGATGATAGGTTGCGTTAGGTTAGGTTATATTACGTTATAGATGTATATAAAGGTCCCACTGAGACGTAGAGGCCAACTCGCCAGGTATGTTGTCAAATATTACAGCCGAGATGTTAGGTTGGGTTAGGTTAGTTTATATTACGTTATAGATGTATATAAAGGCCTCACGGAGACGTAGAGGCCAACAAGCCAGGAATGTGGTCAAATATTACCGCCGAGATCCTAGATTGGGTTAGGTTAGGTTATATTACGTTATTGATGTATATAAAGGTCCCACGGAGACGTAGAGGCCAACAAGCGAGGAACGTGGTCAAATATTACCGCCGAGATGTTAGATTGGGTTAGGTTATGTTATATTACGTTATTGATGTATATAAAGATCCCACGGAGACGTAGAGGCCAACTCGCCAGGAATCTTGTCAAATATTATCGCCGAGATGATAGGTTGATTTAGGTTAGGTTATATTTTTGTTATTGATGTATATGAAGGGCCCACGGAGACGTAGAGGCCAACTCGCCAGGTATGTTGTCAAATATTATCGCGGAGATGTTGGGGTGGGTTAGGTTAAGTTATATTACGTTATTGATGTATATAAAAGTCCCACGAAGACGTAGAGTGCAACTCGCCAGGAATGTGGTCAAATATTACCGCCGAGATCCTAGATTGGGTTAGGTTAGGTTATATTACGTTATTGATGTATATGATGGTCCCACGGAGACGTAGAGGCCAACTCGCCAGGAATGTTTTCAAATATTACCGCCGAGATGTTAGGTTGGGTTAGGTTAGGTTATATTACGTTATTGATGTATATGATGGTCCCACGGAGACGTAGAGGCCAACTCGCCAGGAATGTTTTCAAATATTACCGCCGAGATGTTAGGTTGGGTTAGGTTAGGTTATATTACGTTATTGATGTATATGTAGATCAAACGGAGACGTAGAGGCCAACTCGCCAGGAATGTTGTCAAATATTACCGCCGAGGTGATAGGTTGCGTTAGGTTAGGTTATATTACGTTATAGATGTATATAAAGGTCCCACGGAGACGTAGAGGCCAACAAGCGAGGAACGTGGTCAAATATTACCGCCGAGATGTTAGATTGGGTTAGGTTATGTTATATTACGTTATTGATGTATATAAAGATCCCACGGAGACGTAGAGGGCAACTCGCCAGCTATGTTGTCAAATAATACCGCGGAGATGTTAGGTTGGGTTAGGTTAGGTTATATTAAGTTATTGATGTATATAAAGGTCCCACGGAGACGTAGAGGCCAACAAGCGAGGAACGTGGTCAAATATTACCGCCGAGATGTTAGATTGGGTTAGGTTATGTTATATTACGTTATTGATGTATATAAAGATCCCACGGAGACGTAGAGGGCAACTCGCCAGGAATCTTGTCAAATATTATCGCCGAGATGATAGGTTGATTTAGGTTAGGTTATATTTTTGTTATTGATGTATATGAAGGGCCCACGGAGACGTAGAGGCCAACTCGCCAGGTATGTTGTCAAATATTACCGCGGAGATGTTGGGTTGGGTTAGGTTAAGTTATATTACGTTATTGATGTATATAAAAGTCCCACGAAGACGTAGAGGCCAACTCGCCAGGAATGTGGTCAAATATTACCGCCGAGATGTTAGATTGGGTTAGGTTATGTTATATTACGTTATTGATGTATATAAAGATCCCACGGAGACGTAGAGGCCAACTCGCCAGGAATCTTGTCAAATATTATCGCCGAGATGATAGGTTGATTTAGGTTGGGTTATATTTCGTTATTGATGTATATGAAGGGCCCACGGAGACGTAGAGGCCAACTCGCCAGGTATGTTGTCAAATATTACTGCGGAGATGTTGGGTTGGGTTAGGTTAAGTTATATTACGTTATTGATGTATATAAAGGTCCCACGGAGACGTAGAGGCCAACAAGCCAGGAATGTGGTCAAATATTACCGCCGAGATGTTAGATTGGGTTAGGCTAGCTTATATTATGTTATTGATGTATATAAAGGTCCCACGGAGACGTGGAGGCCAACTCGCCAGGTATGTTGTGAAATAATACCGCGGAGATGTTAGGTTGGGTTAGGTTAGGTTACATTACGTTATTGATGTATATAAAGGTCCCACGGAAACGTAGAGGCCAACTCGCCAGGAATGTCGTCAAATATTACCGCCGAGATGCTAGGTTGGGTTAGGTTAGGTTATATTACGTTATTGATGTGTATGAAGGTCCCACTGAGACGTAGAGGCCAACTCGCCAGGAATGTTGTCAAATATTACCGCCGAGATGATAGGTTGCGTTAGGTTAGGTTATATTACGTTATAGATGTATATAAAGGTCCCACGGAGACGTAGAGGCCAACAAGCGAGGAACGTGGTCAAATATTACCGCCGAGATGTTAGATTGGGTTAGGTTATGTTATATTACGTTATTGATGTATATAAAGATCCCACGGAGACGTAGAGGCCAACTCGCCAGGAATCTTGTCAAATATTATCGCCGAGATGATAGGTTGATTTAGGTTAGGTTATATTTCGTTATTGATGTATATGAAGGGCCCACGGAGACGTAGAGGCCAACTCGCCAGGTATGTTGTCAAATATTACTGCGGAGATGTTGGGTTGGGTTAGGTTAAGTTATATTACGTTATTGATGTATATAAAGGTCCCACGGAGACGTAGAGGCCAACAAGCCAGGAATGTGGTCAAATATTACCGCCGAGATGTTAGATTGGGTTAGGCTAGCTTATATTATGTTATTGATGTATATAAAGGTCCCACGGATACGTGGAGGCCAACTCGCCATGTATGTTGTCAAATAATACCGCGGAGATGTTAGGTTGGGTTAGGTTAGGTTACATTACGTTATTGATGTATATAAAGGTCCCACGGAAACGTAGAGGCCAACTCGCCAGGAATGTCGTCAAATATTACCGCCGAGATGCTAGGTTGGGTTAGGTTAGGTTATATTTCGTTATTGATGTGTATGAAGGTCCCACTGATACGTAGAGGCCAACTCGCCAGGTATGTTGTCAAATATTACAGCCGAGATGTTAGGTTGGGTTAGGTTAGTTTATATTACGTTATAGATGTATATAAAGGCCTCACGGAGACGTAGAGGCCAACAAGCCAGGAATGTGGTCAAATATTACCGCCGAGATCCTAGATTGGGTTAGGTTAGGTTATATTACGTTATTGATGTATATGATGGTCCCACGGAGACGTAGAGGCCAACTCGCCAGAAATGTTTTCAAATATTACCGCCGAGATGTTAGGTTGGGTTAGGTTAGGTTATATTACGTTATTGATGTATATGTAGGTCAAACGGAGACGTAGAGGCCAACTCGCCAGGAATGTTGTCAAATATTACCGCCGAGATGATAGGTTGCGTTAGGTTAGGTTATATTACGTTATAGATGTATATAAAGGTCCCACTGAGACGTAGAGGCCAACTCGCCAGGTATGTTGTCAAATATTACAGCCGAGATGTTAGGTTGGGTTAGGTTAGTTTATATTACGTTATAGATGTATATAAAGGCCTCACGGAGACGTAGAGGCCAACAAGCCAGGAATGTGGTCAAATATTACCGCCGAGATCCTAGATTGGGTTAGGTTAGGTTATATTACGTTATTGATGTATATAAAGGTCCCACGGAGACGTAGAGGCCAACAAGCGAGGAACGTGGTCAAACATTACCGCCGAGATGTTAGATTGGGTTAGGTTATGTTATATTACGTTATTGATGTATATAAAGATCCCACGGTGACGTAGAGGCCAACTCGCCAGGAATCTTGTCAAATATTATCGCCGAGATGATAGGTTGATTTAGGTTAGGTTATATTTTTGTTATTGATGTATATGAAGGGCCCACGGAGACGTAGAGGCCAACTCGCCAGGTATGTTGTCAAATATTATCGCGGAGATGTTGGGGTGGGTTAGGTTAAGTTATATTACGTTATTGATGTATATAAAAGTCCCACGAAGACGTAGAGTGCAACTCGCCAGGAATGTGGTCAAATATTACCGCCGAGATGTTAGATTGGGTTAGGTTATGTTATATTACGATATTGATGTATATAAAGATCCCACGGAGACGTAGAGGCCAACTCGCCAGGAATCTTGTCAAATATTATCGCCGAGATGATAGGTTGATTTAGGTTAGGTTATATTTCGTTATTGATGTATATGAAGGGCCCACGGAGACGTAGAGGCCAACTCGCCAGGTATGTTGTCAAATATTACTGCGGAGAAGTTGGGTTGGGTTAGGTTAAGTTATATTACGTTATTGATGTATATAAAGGTCCCACGGAGACGTAGAGGTCAACAAGCCAGGAATGTGGTCAAATATTTCCGCCGAGATGCTAGATTGGGTTAGGTTAGGTTATATTACGTTATTGAAGTATATAAAGGTCCCACGGAAACGTAGAGGCCAACTCGCCAGGAATGTCGTCAAATATTACCGCCGAGATGATAGGTTGGGTTAGATTAGGTTATATTTCGTTATTGATGTGTATGAAGGTCCCACTGAGACGTAGAGGCCAACTCGCCAGGTATGTCGTCTAATATTACAGCCGAGAAGTTAGGTTGGGTTAGGTTAGGTTATATTACGTTATAGATGTATATAAAGCCCTCACGGAGACGTAGAGGCCAACAAGCCAGGAATGTGGTCAAATATTACCGCCGAGATCCTAGATTGGGTTAGGTTAGGTTATATTACGTTATTGATGTATATGATGGTCCCACGGAGACGTAGAGGCCAACTCGCCAGGAATGTTCTCAAATATTACCGCCGAGATGTTAGGTTGGGTTAGGTTAGGTTATATTACGTTATTGATGTATATGAAGGTCAAACGGAGACGTAGAGGCCAACTCGCCAGGAATGTTGTCAAATATTACCGCCGAGATGATAGGTTGGGTTAGGTTAGGTTATATTACGTTATAGATGTATATAAAGGTCCCACGGAGACGTAGAGGCCAACAAGCGAGGAACGTGGTCAAATATTACCGCCGAGATGTTAGATTGGGTTAGGTTATGTTATATTACGTTATTGATGTATATAAAGATCCCACGGAGACGTAGAGGGCAACTCGCCAGGAATCTTGTCAAATATTATCGCCGAGATGATAGGTTGATTTAGGTTAGGTTATATTTTTGTTATTGATGTATATGAAGGGCCCACGGAGACGTAGAGGCCAACTCGCCAGGTATGTTGTCAAATATTACCGCGGAGATGTTGGGTTGGGTTAGGTTAAGTTATATTATGTTATTGATGTATATAAAAGTCCCACGAAGACGTAGAGGCCAACTCGCCAGGAATGTGGTCAAATATTACCGCCGAGATGTTAGATTGGGTTAGGTTATGTTATATTACGTTATTGATGTATATAAAGATCCCACGGAGACGTAGAGGCCAACTCGCCAGGAATCTTGTCAAATATTATCGCCGAGATGATAGGTTGATTTAGGTTAGGTTATATTTCGTTATTGATGTATATGAAGGGCCCACGGAGACGTAGAGGCCAACTCGCCAGGTATGTTGTCAAATATTACTGCGGAGATGTTGGGTTGGGTTAGGTTAAGTTATATTACGTTATTGATGTATATAAAGGTCCCACGGAGACGTAGAGGCCAACAAGCCAGGAATGTGGTCAAATATTACCGCCGAGATGTTAGATTGGGTTAGGCTAGCTTATATTATGTTATTGATGTATATAAAGGTCCCACGGATACGTGGAGGCCAACTCGCCAGGTATGTTGTCAAATAATACCGCGGAGATGTTAGGTTGGGTTAGGTTAGGTTACATTACGTTATTGATGTATATAAAGGTCCCACGGAAACGTAGAGGCCAACTCGCCAGGAATGTCGTCAAATATTACCGCCGAGATGCTAGGTTGGGTTAGGTTAGGTTATATTTCGTTATTGATGTGTATGAAGGTCCCGCTGATACGTAGAGGCCAACTCGCCAGGTATGTTGTCAAATATTACAGCCGAGATGTTAGGTTGGGTTAGGTTAGTTTATATTACGTTATAGATGTATATAAAGGCCTCACGGAGACGTAGAGGCCAACAAGCCAGGAATGTGGTCAAATATTACCGCCGAGATCCTAGATTGGGTTAGGTTAGGTTATATTACGTTATTGATGTATATGATGGTCCCACGGAGACGTAGAGGCCAACTCGCCAGGAATGTTTTCAAATATTACCGCCGAGATGTTAGGTTGGGTTAGGTTAGGTTATATTACGTTATTGATGTATATGTAGGTCAAACGGAGACGTAGAGGCCAACTCGCCAGGAATGTTGTCAAATATTACCGCCGAGATGATAGGTTGCGTTAGGTTAGGTTATATTACGTTATAGATGTATATAAAGGTCCCACGGAGACGAGAAGGCCAACAAGCGAGGAACGTGGTCAAATATTACCGCCGAGATGTTAAATTGGGTGAGGTTATGTTATATTACGTTATTGATGTATATAAAGATCCCACGGAGACGTAGAGGGCAACTCGCCAGGAATCTTGTCAAATATTATCGCCGAGATGATAGGTTGATTTAGGTTAGGTTATATTTTTGTTATTGATGTATATGAAGGGCCCACGGAGACGTAGAGGCCAACTCGCCAGGTATGTTGTCAAATATTATCGCGGAGATGTTGGGGTGGGTTAGGTTAAGTTATATTACGTTATTGATGTATATAAAAGTCCCACGAAGACGTAGAGTGCAACTCGCCAGGAATGTGGTCAAATATTACCGCCGAGATGTTAGATTGGGTTAGGTTATGTTATATTACGATATTGATGTATATAAAGATCCCACGGAGACGTAGAGGCCAACTCGCCAGGAATCTTGTCAAATATTATCGCCGAGATGATAGGTTGATTTAGGTTAGGTTATATTTCGTTATTGATGTATATGAAGGGCCCACGGAGACGTAGAGGCCAACTCGCCAGGTATGTTGTCAAATATTACTGCGGAGATGTTGGGTTGGGTTAGGTTAAGTTATATTACGTTATTGATGTATATAAAGGTCCCACGGAGACGTAGAGGTCAACAAGCCAGGAATGTGGTCAAATATTTCCGCCGAGATGCTAGATTGGGTTAGGTTAGGTTATATTACGTTATTGAAGTATATAAGGGTCCCACGGAAACGTAGAGGCCAACTCGCCAGGTATGTTGTGAAATAATACCGCGGAGATGTTAGGTTGGGTTAGGTTAGGTTACATTACGTTATTGATGTATATAAAGGTCCCACGGAAACGTAGAGGCCAACTCGCCAGGAATGTCGTCAAATATTACCGCCGAGATGCTAGGTTGGGTTAGGTTAGGTTATATTACGTTATTGATGTGTATGAAGGTCCCACTGAGACGTAGAGGCCAACTCGCCAGGAATGTTGTCAAATATTACCGCCGAGATGATAGGTTGCGTTAGGTTAGGTTATATTACGTTATAGATGTATATAAAGGTCCCACGGAGACGTAGAGGCCAACAAGCCAGGAATGTGGTCAAATATTACCGCCGAGATCCTAGATTGGGTTAGGTTAGTTTATATTACGTTATTGATGTATATGATGGTCCCACGGAGACGTAGAGGGCAACTCGCCAGGAATCTTGTCAAATATTATCGCCGAGATGATAGGTTGATTTAGGTTAGGTTATATTTTTGTTATTGATGTATATGAAGGGCCCACGGAGACGTAGAGGCCAACTCGCCAGGTATGTTGTCAAATATTACCGCGGAGATGTTGGGTTGGGTTAGGTTCAGTTATATTACGTTATTGATGTATATAAAAGTCCCACGAAGACGTAGAGGCCAACTCGCCAGGAATGTGGTCAAATATTACCGCCGAGATGTTAGATTGGGTTAGGTTATGTTATATTACGTTATTGATGTATATAAAGATCCCACGGAGACGTAGAGGCCAACTCGCCAGGAATCTTGTCAAATATTATCGCCGAGATGATAGGTTGATTTAGGTTAGGTTATATTTCGTTATTGATGTATATGAAGGGCCCACGGAGACGTAGAGGCCAACTCGCCAGGTATGTTGTCAAATATTACTGCGGAGATGTTGGGTTGGGTTAGGTTAAGTTATATTACGTTATTGATGTATATAAAGGTCCCACGGAGACGTAGAGGCCAACAAGCCAGGAATGTGGTCAAATATTACCGCCGAGATGTTAGATTGGGTTAGGTTATGTTATATTACGTTATTGATGTATATAAAGATCCCACGGAGACGTAGAGGGCAACTCGCCAGGAATCTGGCCAAATATTATCGCCGAGATGATAGGTTGACTTAGGTTAGGTTATATTTTTGTTATTGATGTATATGAAGGGCCCACGGAGACGTAGAGGCCAACTCGCCAGGTATGTTGTCAAATATTACCGCGGAGATGTTGGGTTGGGTTAGGTTAAGTTATATTACGTTATTGATGTATATAAAGGTCCCACGATGACGTAGAGGCCAACTCGCCAGGAATGTGGTCAAATATTACCGCCGAGAAGTTAGATTGGGTTAGGCTAGCTTATATTATGTTATTGATGTATATAAAGGTTCCACGGAGACGTGGAGGCCAACTCGCCAGGTATGTTGTCAAATAATACCGCGGAGATGTTAGGTTGGGTTAGGTTAGGTTATATTACGTTATTGATGTATATAAAGTTCCCACGGAAACGTAGAGGCCAACTCGCCAGGAATGTCGTCAAATATTACCGCCGAGATGCTAGGTTGGGTTAGGTTAGGTTATATTTCGTTATTGATGTGTATGAAGGTCCCACTGAGACGTAGAGGCCAACTCGCCAGGTATGTTGTCTAATATTACAGCCGAGATGTTAGGTTGGGTTAGGTTAGGTTATATTACGTTATAGATGTATATAAAGCCCTCACGGAGACGTAGAGGCCAACAAGCCAGGAATGTGGTCAAATATTACCGCCGAGATCCTAGATTGGGTTAGGTTAGGTTATATTACGTTATTGATGTATATGATGGTCCCACGGAGACGTAGAGGCCAACTCGCCAGGAATGTTTTCAAATATTACCGCCGAGATGTTAGGTTGGGTTAGGTTAGGTTATATTACGTTATTGATGTATATGTAGGTCAAACGGAGACGTAGAGGCCAACTCGCCAGGAATGTTGTCAAATATTACCGCCGAGATGATAGGTTGCGTTAGGTTAGGTTATATTACGTTATAGATGTATATAAAGGTCCCACGGAGACGTAGAGGCCAACAAGCGAGGAACGTGGTCAAATATTACCGCCGAGATGTTAGATTGGATTAGGTTATGTTATATTACGTTATTGATGTATATAAAGATCCCACGGAGACGTAGAGGGCAACTCGCCAGGAATCTTGTCAAATATTATCGCCGAGATGATAGGTTGATTTAGGTTAGGTTATATTTTTGTTATTGGTGTATATGAAGGGCCCACGGAGACGTAGAGGCCAACTCGCCAGGTATGTTGTCAAATATTACCGCGGAGATGTTGGGTTGGGTTAGGTTAAGTTATATTACGTTATTGATGTATATAAAGGTCCCACGGAGACGTAGAGGCCAACAAGCCAGGAATGTGGTCAAATATTACCGCCGAGATGTTAGATTGGTTTAGGTTATGTTATATTACGTTATTGATGTATATAAAGATCCCACGGAGACGTAGAGGGCAGCTCGCCAGGAATCTTGCCAAATATTATCGCCGAGATGATAGGTTGATTTAGGTTAGGTTATATTTTTGATATTGATGTATATGAAGGGCCCACGGAGACGTAGAGGCCAACTCGCCAGGTATGTTGTCTAATATTACAGCCGAGAAGTTAGGTTGTGTTAGGTTAGGTTATATTACGTTATAGATGTATATAAAGCCCTCACGGAGACGTAGAGGCCAACAAGCCAGGAATGTGGTCAAATATTACCGCCGAGATTCTAGATTGGGTTAGGTTAGGTTATATTACGTTATTGATGTATATGATGGTCCCACGGAGACGTAGAGGCCAACTCGCCAGGAATGTTGTCAAATATTACCGCCGAGATGATAGGTTGCGTTAGGTTAGGTTATATTACGTTATAGATGTATATAAAGGTCCCACGGAGACGTAGAGGCCAACAAGCGAGGAACGTGGTCAAATATTACCGCCGAGATGTTAGGTTGGGTTAGGTTAGGTTATATTACGTTATAGATGTATATAAAGGTCCCACGGCAACGTAGCGGCTAACTCGCCACGAATGTTGTCAAATATTTCCGCGGAGATGTTAGGTTGGGTTAGGTTAAGTTACATTACGTTATTGATGTATATAAAGGTCCCACGAAGACGTAGAGGCCAACTCGCCAGGAATGTTGCCAAATATAACCGCCGAGATGATAGGTTGGGTTAGGTTAGGTTATATTACGTTATTGATGTATATGAAGGTCCCACGGAGACGTGGATGTCAACAAGACAGGAATGTGGTCAAATATTACCGCCGAGATGCTAGATTGGGTTAGGTTAGGTTATATTACGTTATTGAAGTATATAAAGGTCCCACGGAGACGTAGAGGCCAACAAGCCAGGAATGTGGTCAAATATTACCGCCGAGATGTTAGATTGGGTTAGGCTAGCTTATATTATGTTATTGATGTATATATAGGTCCCACGGAGACGTAGAGGCCAACAAGCCAGGAATGTGGTCATATATTACCGCCGAGAACCTAGATTGGGTTAGGTTAGGTTATATTACGTTATTGATGTATATGAAGGTCCCACGGAGACGTAGATGCCAACTCGCCAGGAATGTTTTCAAATATTACCGCCGAGATGTTAGGTTGTGTTAGGTTAGGTTATATTACGTTATTGATGTATATGAAGGGCCCACGGAGACGTAGAGGCCAACTCGCGAGGTATGTTGTCAAATATTACCGCGGAGATGTTGGGTTGGGTTAGGTTAAGTTATATTACGTTATTGATGTATATAAAGGTCCCACGAAGACGTAGAGGCCAACTCGCCAGGAATGTGGTCAAATATTACCGCCGAGAAGTTAGATTGGGTTAGGCTAGCTTATATTATGTTATTGAGGTATATAAAGGTCCCACGGAGACGTGGAGGCCAACTCGCCAGGTATGTTGTCAAATAATACCGCGGAGATGTTAGGTTGGGTTAGGTTAGGTTATATTACGTTATTGATGTATATAAAGTTCCCACCGAAACGTAGAGGCCAACTCGTCAGGAATGTCGTCAAATATTACCGCCGAGATGCTAGGTTGGGTTAGGTTAGGTTATATTTCGTTATTGATGTGTATGAAGGTCCCACTGAGACGTAGAGGCCAACTCGCCAGGTACGTTGTCTAATATTACAGCCGAGATGTTAGGTTGGGTTAGGTTAGGTTATATTACGTTATAGATGTATATAAAGCCCTCACGGAGACGTAGAGGCCAACAAGCCAGGAATGTGGTCAAATATTACCGCCGAGATGTTAGATTGGGTTAGGTTATGTTATATTACGTTATTGATGTATATAAAGATCCCACGGAGACGTAGAGGGCAACTCGCCAGGAATCTTGCCAAATATTATCGCCGAGATGATAGGTTGATTTAGGTTAGGTTATATTTTTGTTATTGATGTATATGAAGGGCCCACGGAGGCGTACAGGCCAACAAGCCAGGAATGTGGTCAAATATTACCGCCGAGATCCTAGATTGGGTTAGGTTAGGTTATATTACGTTATTGATGTATATGATGGTCCCACGGAGACGTAGAGGCCAACTCGCCAGGAATGTTGTCAAATATTACCGCCGAGATGATAGGTTGGGTTAGGTTAGGTTATATTACGTTATGGATGTATATAGAGGTCCCACGGAGACGTAGAGGCCAACAAGCCAGGAATGTAGTCCAATATTACCGCCGAGATGTTAGATTGGGTTAGGTTATGTTATATTACGTTATTGATGTATATAAAGGTCCCACGGAGACGTAGAGGGCAACTCGCCAGGAATCTTGTCAAATATAATCGCCGAGATGATAGGTTGATTTAGGTTAGGTTATATTTTTGTTATTGATGTATATGAAGGGCCCACGGCGACGTAGAGGCCGACTTGCCAGGTATGTTGTCAAATATTACCGCGGAGATGTTAGGTTGGGTTAGGTTAAGTTATATTACGTTATTGATGTATATAAAGGTCCCACGAAGACGTAGAGGCCAACTCGCCAGGAATGTGGTCAAATATTACCGCCGAGATGTTAGATTGGGTTAGGCTAGCTTATATTATGTTATTGATGTATATAAAGGTCCCACGGAGACGTGGAGGCCAACTCGCCAGGAATGTTTTCAAATATTACCGCCGAGATATTAGGTTGGGTTAGGTTAGGTTATATTACGTTATTGATGTATATGAAGGTCAAACGGAGACGTAGAGTCCAACTCGCCAGGAATGTTGTCAAATATTACCGCCGAGATGATAGGTTGGGTTAGGTTAGGTTATATTACGTGATAGATATACATAAAGGTCTTACGGAGACGTAGAGGCCAACAAGCCAGGAATGTGGTCAAATATTACCGCCGAGATGATAGGTTGGGTTAGGTTAGGTTATATTTCGTTCTTGATGTATATGAAGGTCCCACTGAGACGTAGAGGCCAACTCGCCAGGTATGTTGTCAAATATTACAGCCGAGATGTTAGGTTGGGTTAGGTTAGGTTATATAACGTTATTGATGTATATAAAGTTCCCACCGAAACGTAGAGGCCAACTCGCCAGGAATGTCGTCAAATATTACCGCCGAGATGCTAGGTTGGGTTAGGTTAGGTTATATTTCGTTATTGATGTGTATGAAGGTCCCACTGAGACGTAGAGGCCAACTCGCCAGGTATGTTGTCTAATATTACAGCCGAGATGTTAGGTTGGGTTAGGTTAGGTTATATTACGTTATAGATGTATATAAAGCCCTCACGGAGACGTAGAGGCCAACAAGCCAGGAATGTGGTCAAATATTACCGCCGAGATCCTAGATTGGGTTAGGTTAGGTTATACTACGTTATTGATGTATATGATGGTCCCACGGAGACGTAGAGGCCAACTCGCCAGGAATGTTTTCAAATATTACCGCCGAGATGTTAGGTTGGGTTAGGTTAGGTTATATTACGTCATTGATGTATATGTAGGTCAAACGGAGACGTAGAGGCCAACTCGCCAGGAATGTTGTCTAATATTACAGCCGAGATGTTAGGTTGGGTTAGGTTAGGTTATATTACGTTATAGATGTATATAAAGCCCTCACGGAGACGCAGAGGCCAACAAGCCAGGAATGTGGTCAAATATTACCGCCGAGATGTTAGATTGGGTTAGGTTATGTTATATTACGTTATTGATGTATATAAAGATCCCACGGAGACGTAGAGGGCAACTCGCCAGGAATCTTGCCAAATATTATCGCCGAGATGATAGGTTGATTTAGGTTAGGTTATATTTTTGTTATTGATGTATATGAAGGGCCCACGGAGACGTACAGGCCAACAAGCCAGGAATGTGGTCAAATATTACCGCCGAGATCCTAGATTGGGTTAGGTTAGGTTATATTACGTTATTGATGTATATGATGGTCCCACGGAGACGTAGAGGCCAACTCGCCAGGAATGTTGTCAAATATTACCGCCGAGATGATAGGTTGGGTTAGGTTAGGTTATATTACGTTATGGATGTATATAAAGGTCCCACGGAGACGTAGAGGCCAACAAGCCAGGAATGTAGTCCAATATTACCGCCGAGATGTTAGATTGGGTTAGGTTATGTTATATTACGTTATTGATGTATATAAAGTTCCCACGGAGACGTAGAGGGCAACTCGCCAGGAATCTTGACAAATATAATCGCCGAGATGATAGGTTGATTTAGGTTAGGTTATATTTTTGTTATTGATGTATATGAAGGGCCCACGGCGAAGTAGAGGCCGACTTGCCAGGTATGTTGTCAAATATTACCGCGGAGATGTTAGGTTGGGTTAAGTTAAGTTATATTACGTTATTGATGTATATAAAGGTCCCACGAAGACGTAGAGGCCAACTCGCCAGGAATGTGGTCAAATATTACCGCCGAGATGTTAGATTGGGTTAGGCTAGCTTATATTATGTTATTGATGTATATAAAGGTCCCACGGAGACGTGGAGGCCAACTCGCCAGGAATGTTTTCAAATATTACCGCCGAGATATTAGGTTGGGTTAGGTTAGGTTATATTACGTTATTGATGTATATGAAGGTCAAACGGAGACGTAGAGTCCAACTCGCCAGGAATGTTGTCAAATAATACCGCGGAGATGTCAGGTTGGGTTAGGTTATGTTATACTACGTTATTGATGTATATAAAGATCCCACGGAGACGTAGAGGGCAACTCGCCAGGAATCTTGCCAAATATTATCGCCGAGATGATAGGTTGATTTAGGTTAGGTTATATTTTTGTTATTGATGTATATGAAGGGCCCACGGTGACGTAGAGGCCAACTCGCGTGGTATGTTGTCAAATATTACCGCGGAGATGTTGGGTTGGGTTAGGTTAAGTTATATTACGTTATTGATGTATATAAAGGTCCCACGAAGACGTAGAGGCCAACTCGCCAGGAATGTGGTCAAATATTACCGCCGAGAAGTTAGATTGGGTTAGGCTAGCTTATATTATGTTATTGATGTATATAAAGGTCCCACGGAGACGTGGAGGCCAACTCGCCAGGTATGTTGTCAAATAATACCGCGGAGATGTTAGGTTGGGTTAGGTTAGGTTATATTACGTTATTGATGTATATAAAGTTCCCACCGAAACGTAGAGGCCAACTCGCCAGGAATGTCGTCAAATATTACCGCCGAGATGCTAGGTTGGGTTAGGTTAGGTTATATTTCGTTATTGATGTGTATGAAGGTCCCACTGAGACGTAGAGGCCAACTCGCCAGGTATGTTGTCTAATATTACAGCCGAGATGTTAGGTTGGATTAGGTTAGGTTATATTACGTTATAGATGTATATAAAGCCCTCACGGAGACGTAGAGGCCAACAAGCCAGGAATGTGGTCAAATATTACCGCCGAGATCCTAGTTTGGGTTAGGTTAGGTTATATTACGTTATTGATGTATAAGATGGTCCCACGGAGACGTAGAGGCCAACTCGCCAGGAATGTTTTCAAATATTACCGCCGAGATGTTAGGTTGGGTTAGGTTAGGTTATATTACGTTATTGATGTATATGTAGGTCAAACGGAGACGTAGAGGCCAACTCGCCAGGAATGTTGTCAAATATTACCGCCGAGATGATAGGTTGCGTTAGGTTAGGTTATATTACGTTATAGATGTATATAAAGGTCCCACGGAGACGTAGAGGCCAACAAGCGAGGAACGTGGTCAAATATTACCGCCGAGATGTTAGATTGGATTAGGTTATGTTATATTACGTTATTGATGTGTATAAAGATCCCACGGAGACGTAGAGGGCAACTCGCCAGGAATCTTGCCAAATATTATCGCCGAGATGATAGGTTGATTTAGGTTAGGTTATATTTTTGTTATTGATGTATATGAAGGGCCCACGGCGACGTAGAGGCCAACTCGCGAGGTATGTTGTCAAATATTACCGCGGAGATGTTGGGTTGGGTTAGGTTAAGTTATATTACGTTATTGATTTATATAAAGGTCCCACGAAGACGTAGAGGCCAACTCGCCAGGAATGTGGTCAAATATTACCGCCGAGAAGTTAGATTGGGTTAGGCTAGCTTATATTATGTTATTGAGGTATATAAAGGTCCCACGGAGACGTGGAGGCCAACTCGCCAGGTATGTTGTCAAATAATACCGCGGAGATGTTAGGTTGGGTTAGGTTAGGTTATATTACGTTATTGATGTATATAAAGTTCCCACCGAAACGTAGAGGCCAACTCGTCAGGAATGTCGTCAAATATTACCGCCGAGATGCTAGGTTGGGTTAGGTTAGGTTATATTTCGTTATTGATGTGTATGAAGGTCCCACTGAGACGTAGAGGCCAACTCGCCAGGTACGTTGTCTAATATTACAGCCGAGATGTTAGGTTGGGTTAGGTTAGGTTATATTACGTTATAGATGTATATAAAGCCCTCACGGAGACGTAGAGGCCAACAAGCCAGGAATGTGGTCAAATATTACCGCCGAGATGTTAGATTGGGTTAGGTTATGTTATATTACGTTATTGATGTATATAAAGATCCCACGGAGACGTAGAGGGCAACTCGCCAGGAATCTTGCCAAATATTATCGCCGAGATGATAGGTTGATTTAGGTTAGGTTATATTTTTGTTATTGATGTATATGAAGGGCCCACGGAGGCGTACAGGCCAACAAGCCAGGAATGTGGTCAAATATTACCGCCGAGATCCTAGATTGGGTTAGGTTAGGTTATAATACGTTATTGATGTATATGATGGTCCCACGGAGACGTAGAGGCCAACTCGCCAGGAATGTTGTCAAATATTACCGCCGAGATGATAGGTTGGGTTAGGTTAGGTTATATTACGTTATGGATGTATATAGAGGTCCCACGGAGACGTAGAGGCCAACAAGCCAGGAATGTAGTCCAATATTACCGCCGAGATGTTAGATTGGGTTAGGTTATGTTATATTACGTTATTGATGTATATAAAGGTCCCACGGAGACGTAGAGGGCAACTCGCCAGGAATCTTGTCAAATATAATCGCCGAGATGATAGGTTGATTTAGGTTAGGTTATATTTTTGTTATTGATGTATATGAAGGGCCCACGGCGACGTAGAGGCCGACTTGCCAGGTATGTTGTCAAATATTACCGCGGAGATGTTAGGTTGGGTTAGGTTAAGTTATATTACGTTATTGATGTATATAAAGGTCCCACGAAGACGTAGAGGCCAACTCGCCAGGAATGTGGTCAAATATTACCGCCGAGATGTTAGATTGGGTTAGGCTAGCTTATATTATGTTATTGATGTATATAAAGGTCCCACGGAGACGTGGAGGCCAACTCGCCAGGAATGTTTTCAAATATTACCGCCGAGATATTAGGTTGGGTTAGGTTAGGTTATATTACGTTATTGATGTATATGAAGGTCAAACGGAGACGTAGAGTCCAACTCGCCAGGAATGTTGTCAAATATTACCGCCGAGATGATAGGTTGGGTTAGGTTAGGTTATATTACGTGATAGATATATATAAAGGTCTTACGGAGACGTAGAGGCCAACAAGCCAGGAATGTGGTCAAATATTACCGCCGAGATGATAGGTTGGGTTAGGTTAGGTTATATTTCGTTCTTGATGTATATGAAGGTCCCACTGAGACGTAGAGGCCAACTCGCCAGGTATGTTGTCAAATATTACAGCCGAGATGTTAGGTTGGGTTAGGTTAGGTTATATAACGTTATTGATGTATATAAAGTTCCCACCGAAACGTAGAGGCCAACTCGCCAGGAATGTCGTCAAATATTACCGCCGAGATGCTAGGTTGGGTTAGGTTAGGTTATATTTCGTTATTGATGTGTATGAAGGTCCCACTGAGACGTAGAGGCCAACTCGCCAGGTATGTTGTCTAATATTACAGCCGAGATGTTAGGTTGGGTTAGGTTAGGTTATATTACGTTATAGATGTATATAAAGCCCTCACGGAGACGTAGAGGCCAACAAGCCAGGAATGTGGTCAAATATTACCGCCGAGATCCTAGATTGGGTTAGGTTAGGTTATACTACGTTATTGATGTATATGATGGTCCCACGGAGACGTAGAGGCCAACTCGCCAGGAATGTTTTCAAATATTACCGCCGAGATGTTAGGTTGGGTTAGGTTAGGTTATATTACGTCATTGATGTATATGTAGGTCAAACGGAGACGTAGAGGCCAACTCGCCAGGAATGTTGTCTAATATTACAGCCGAGATGTTAGGTTGGGTTAGGTTAGGTTATATTACGTTATAGATGTATATAAAGCCCTCACGGAGACGCAGAGGCCAACAAGCCAGGAATGTGGTCAAATATTACCGCCGAGATGTTAGATTGGGTTAGGTTATGTTATATTACGTTATTGATGTATATAAAGATCCCACGGAGACGTAGAGGGCAACTCGCCAGGAATCTTGCCAAATATTATCGCCGAGATGATAGGTTGATTTAGGTTAGGTTATATTTTTGTTATTGATGTATATGAAGGGCCCACGGAGACGTACAGGCCAACAAGCCAGGAATGTGGTCAAATATTACCGCCGAGATCCTAGATTGGGTTAGGTTAGGTTATAATACGTTATTGATGTATATGATGGTCCCACGGAGACGTAGAGGCCAACTCGCCAGGAATGTTGTCAAATATTACCGCCGAGATGATAGGTTGGGTTAGGTTAGGTTATATTACGTTATGGATGTATATAGAGGTCCCACGGAGACGTAGAGGCCAACAAGCCAGGAATGTAGTCCAATATTACCGCCGAGATGTTAGATTGGGTTAGGTTATGTTATATTACGTTATTGATGTATATAAAGGTCCCACGGAGACGTAGAGGGCAACTCGCCAGGAATCTTGTCAAATATAATCGCCGAGATGATAGGTTGATTTAGGTTAGGTTATATTTTTGTTATTGATGTATATGAAGGGCCCACGGCGACGTAGAGGCCGACTTGCCAGGTATGTTGTCAAATATTACCGCGGAGATGTTAGGTTGGGTTAGGTTAAGTTATATTACGTTATTGATGTATATAAAGGTCCCACGAAGACGTAGAGGCCAACTCGCCAGGAATGTGGTCAAATATTACCGCCGAGATGTTAGATTGGGTTAGGCTAGCTTATATTATGTTATTGATGTATATAAAGGTCCCACGGAGACGTGGAGGCCAACTCGCCAGGAATGTTTTCAAATATTACCGCCGAGATATTAGGTTGGGTTAGGTTAGGTTATATTACGTTATTGATGTATATGAAGGTCAAACGGAGACGTAGAGTCCAACTCGCCAGGAATGTTGTCAAATATTACCGCCGAGATGATAGGTTGGGTTAGGTTAGGTTATATTACGTGATAGATATATATAAAGGTCTTACGGAGACGTAGAGGCCAACAAGCCAGGAATGTGGTCAAATATTACCGCCGAGATGATAGGTTGGGTTAGGTTAGGTTATATTTCGTTCTTGATGTATATGAAGGTCCCACTGAGACGTAGAGGCCAACTCGCCAGGTATGTTGTCAAATATTACAGCCGAGATGTTAGGTTGGGTTAGGTTAGGTTATATAACGTTATTGATGTATATAAAGTTCCCACCGAAACGTAGAGGCCAACTCGCCAGGAATGTCGTCAAATATTACCGCCGAGATGCTAGGTTGGGTTAGGTTAGGTTATATTTCGTTATTGATGTGTATGAAGGTCCCACTGAGACGTAGAGGCCAACTCGCCAGGTATGTTGTCTAATATTACAGCCGAGATGTTAGGTTGGGTTAGGTTAGGTTATATTACGTTATAGATGTATATAAAGCCCTCACGGAGACGTAGAGGCCAACAAGCCAGGAATGTGGTCAAATATTACCGCCGAGATCCTAGATTGGGTTAGGTTAGGTTATACTACGTTATTGATGTATATGATGGTCCCACGGAGACGTAGAGGCCAACTCGCCAGGAATGTTTTCAAATATTACCGCCGAGATGTTAGGTTGGGTTAGGTTAGGTTATATTACGTCATTGATGTATATGTAGGTCAAACGGAGACGTAGAGGCCAACTCGCCAGGAATGTTGTCTAATATTACAGCCGAGATGTTAGGTTGGGTTAGGTTAGGTTATATTACGTTATAGATGTATATAAAGCCCTCACGGAGACGCAGAGGCCAACAAGCCAGGAATGTGGTCAAATATTACCGCCGAGATGTTAGATTGGGTTAGGTTATGTTATATTACGTTATTGATGTATATAAAGATCCCACGGAGACGTAGAGGGCAACTCGCCAGGAATCTTGCCAAATATTATCGCCGAGATGATAGGTTGATTTAGGTTAGGTTATATTTTTGTTATTGATGTATATGAAGGGCCCACGGAGACGTACAGGCCAACAAGCCAGGAATGTGGTCAAATATTACCGCCGAGATCCTAGATTGGGTTAGGTTAGGTTATATTACGTTATTGATGTATATGATGGTCCCACGGAGACGTAGAGGCCAACTCGCCAGGAATGTTGTCAAATATTACCGCCGAGATGATAGGTTGGGTTAGGTTAGGTTATATTACGTTATGGATGTATATAAAGGTCCCACGGAGACGTAGAGGCCAACAAGCCAGGAATGTAGTCCAATATTACCGCCGAGATGTTAGATTGGGTTAGGTTATGTTATATTACGTTATTGATGTATATAAAGTTCCCACGGAGACGTAGAGGGCAACTCGCCAGGAATCTTGACAAATATAATCGCCGAGATGATAGGTTGATTTAGGTTAGGTTATATTTTTGTTATTGATGTATATGAAGGGCCCACGGCGAAGTAGAGGCCGACTTGCCAGGTATGTTGTCAAATATTACCGCGGAGATGTTAGGTTGGGTTAAGTTAAGTTATATTACGTTATTGATGTATATAAAGGTCCCACGAAGACGTAGAGGCCAACTCGCCAGGAATGTGGTCAAATATTACCGCCGAGATGTTAGATTGGGTTAGGCTAGCTTATATTATGTTATTGATGTATATAAAGGTCCCACGGAGACGTGGAGGCCAACTCGCCAGGAATGTTTTCAAATATTACCGCCGAGATATTAGGTTGGGTTAGGTTAGGTTATATTACGTTATTGATGTATATGAAGGTCAAACGGAGACGTAGAGTCCAACTCGCCAGGAATGTTGTCAAATAATACCGCGGAGATGTCAGGTTGGGTTAGGTTATGTTATACTACGTTATTGATGTATATAAAGATCCCACGGAGACGTAGAGGGCAACTCGCCAGGAATCTTGCCAAATATTATCGCCGAGATGATAGGTTGATTTAGGTTAGGTTATATTTTTGTTATTGATGTATATGAAGGGCCCACGGTGACGTAGAGGCCAACTCGCGTGGTATGTTGTCAAATATTACCGCGGAGATGTTGGGTTGGGTTAGGTTAAGTTATATTACGTTATTGATGTATATAAAGGTCCCACGAAGACGTAGAGGCCAACTCGCCAGGAATGTGGTCAAATATTACCGCCGAGAAGTTAGATTGGGTTAGGCTAGCTTATATTATGTTATTGATGTATATAAAGGTCCCACGGAGACGTGGAGGCCAACTCGCCAGGTATGTTGTCAAATAATACCGCGGAGATGTTAGGTTGGGTTAGGTTAGGTTATATTACGTTATTGATGTATATAAAGTTCCCACCGAAACGTAGAGGCCAACTCGCCAGGAATGTCGTCAAATATTACCGCCGAGATGCTAGGTTGGGTTAGGTTAGGTTATATTTCGTTATTGATGTGTATGAAGGTCCCACTGAGACGTAGAGGCCAACTCGCCAGGTATGTTGTCTAATATTACAGCCGAGATGTTAGGTTGGGTTAGGTTAGGTTATATTACGTTATAGATGTATATAAAGCCCTCACGGAGACGTAGAGGCCAACAAGCCAGGAATGTGGTCAAATATTACCGCCGAGATCCTAGTTTGGGTTAGGTTAGGTTATATTACGTTATTGATGTATAAGATGGTCCCACGGAGACGTAGAGGCCAACTCGCCAGGAATGTTTTCAAATATTACCGCCGAGATGTTAGGTTGGGTTAGGTTAGGTTATATTACGTTATTGATGTATATGTAGGTCAAACGGAGACGTAGAGGCCAACTCGCCAGGAATGTTGTCAAATATTACCGCCGAGATGATAGGTTGCGTTAGGTTAGGTTATATTACGTTATAGATGTATATAAAGGTCCCACGGAGACGTAGAGGCCAACAAGCGAGGAACGTGGTCAAATATTACCGCCGAGATGTTAGATTGGATTAGGTTATGTTATATTACGTTATTGATGTGTATAAAGATCCCACGGAGACGTAGAGGGCAACTCGCCAGGAATCTTGCCAAATATTATCGCCGAGATGATAGGTTGATTTAGGTTAGGTTATATTTTTGTTATTGATGTATATGAAGGGCCCACGGCGACGTAGAGGCCGACTTGCCAGGTATGTTGTCAAATATTACCGCGGAGATGTTAGGTTGGGTTAGGTTAAGTTATATTACGTTATTGATTTATATAAAGGTCCCACGAAGACGTAGAGGCCAACTCGCCAGGAATGTGGTCAAATATTACCGCCGAGAAGTTAGATTGGGTTAGGCTAGCTTAAATTATGTTATTGATGTATATAAAGGTCCCACGGAGACGTGGAGGCCAACTCGCCAGGTATGTTGTCAAATAATACCGCGGAGATGTTAGGTTGGGTTAGGTTAGGTTATATTACGTTATTGATGTATATGAAGGTCAAACGGAGACGTAGAGGCCAACTCGCCAGGAATGTTGTCAAATATTACCGCCGAGATGATAGGTTGGGTTAGGTTAGGTTATATTACGTTATAGATGTATATAAAGCCCTCACGGAGACGTAGAGGCCAACAAGCCAGGAATGTGGTCCAATATTACCGCCGAGATCCTAGATTGGGTTAGGTTAGGTTATATTACGTTATTGATGTATATGATGGTCCCACGGAGACGTAGAGGCCAACTCGCCAGGAATGTTTTCAAATATTACCGCCGAGATGTTAGGTTGGGTTAGGTTAGGTTATATTACGTTATTGATATATATGTAGGTCAAACGGAGACGTAGAGGCCAACTCGCCAGGAATGTTGTCAAATGTTACCGCCGAGATCCTAGATTGGGTTAGGTTAGGTTATATTACGTTATTGATGTATATGATGGTCCCACGGAGACGTAGAGGCCAACTCGCCAGGAATGTTTTCAAATATTACCGCCGAGATGTTAGGTTGGGTTAGGTTAGGTTATATTACGTTATTGATGTATATGTAGGTCAAACGGAATTGTAGAGGCCAACTCGCCAGGAATGTTGTCAAATGTTACCGCCGAGATGATAGGTTGCGTTAGGTTAGGTTATATTACGTTATAGATGTATATAAAGGTCCCACGGAGACCTAGAGGCCAACAAGCGAGGAACGTGGTCAAATATTACCGCCGAGATGTTAGATTGGATTAGGTTATGTTATATTACGTTATTGATGTATATAAAGATCCCACGAAGACGTAGAGGCCAACTCGCCAGGAATGTGGTCAAATATTACCGCCGAGATGTTAGATTGGGTTAGGTTATGTTATATTACGTTATTGATGTATATAAAGATCCCACGGAGACGTAGAGGCCAACTCGCCAGGAATCTTGTCAAATATTATCGCCGAGATGATAGGTTGATTTAGGTTAGGTTATATTTCGTTATTGATGTATATGAAGGGCCCACGGAGACGTAGAGGCCAACTCGCCAGGTATGTTGTCAAATATTACTGCGGAGATGTTGGGTTGGGTTAGGTTAAGTTATATTACGTTATTGATGTATATAAAGGTCCCACGGAGACGTAGAGGCCAACAAGCCAGGAATGTGGTCAAATATTACCGCCGAGATGTTAGATTGGGTTAGGTTATGTTATATTACGTTATTGATGTATATAAAGATCCCACGGAGACGTAGAGGGCAACTCGCCAGGAATCTGGCCAAATATTATCGCCGAGATGATAGGTTGACTTAGGTTAGGTTATATTTTTGTTATTGATGTATATGAAGGGCCCACGGAGACGTAGAGGCCAACTCGCCAGGTATGTTGTCAAATATTACCGCGGAGATGTTGGGTTGGGTTAGGTTAAGTTATATTACGTTATTGATGTATATAAAGGTCCCACGATGACGTAGAGGCCAACTCGCCAGGAATGTGGTCAAATATTACCGCCGAGAAGTTAGATTGGGTTAGGCTAGCTTATATTATGTTATTGATGTATATAAAGGTCCCACGGAGACGTGGAGGCCAACTCGCCAGGTATGTTGTCAAATAATACCGCGGAGATGTTAGGTTGGGTTAGGTTAGGTTATATTACGTTATTGATGTATATAAAGTTCCCACGGAAACGTAGAGGCCAACTCGCCAGGAATGTCGTCAAATATTACCGCCGAGATGCTAGGTTGGGTTAGGTTAGGTTATATTTCGTTATTGATGTGTATGAAGGTCCCACTGAGACGTAGAGGCCAACTCGCCAGGTATGTTGTCTAATATTACAGCCGAGATGTTAGGTTGGGTTAGGTTAGGTTATATTACGTTATAGATGTATATAAAGCCCTCACGGAGACGTAGAGGCCAACAAGCCAGGAATGTGGTCAAATATTACCGCCGAGATCCTAGATTGGGTTAGGTTAGGTTATATTACGTTATTGATGTATATGATGGTCCCACGGAGACGTAGAGGCCAACTCGCCAGGAATGTTTTCAAATATTACCGCCGAGATGTTAGGTTGGGTTAGGTTAGGTTATATTACGTTATTGATGTATATGTAGGTCAAACGGAGACGTAGAGGCCAACTCGCCAGGAATGTTGTCAAATATTACCGCCGAGATGATAGGTTGCGTTAGGTTAGGTTATATTACGTTATAGATGTATATAAAGGTCCCACGGAGACGTAGAGGCCAACAAGCGAGGAACGTGGTCAAATATTACCGCCGAGATGTTAGATTGGATTAGGTTATGTTATATTACGTTATTGATGTATATAAAGATCCCACGGAGACGTAGAGGGCAACTCGCCAGGAATCTTGTCAAATATTATCGCCGAGATGATAGGTTGATTTAGGTTAGGTTATATTTTTGTTATTGGTGTATATGAAGGGCCCACGGAGACGTAGAGGCCAACTCGCCAGGTATGTTGTCAAATATTACCGCGGAGATGTTGGGTTGGGTTAGGTTAAGTTGTATTACGTTATTGATGTATATAAAGGTCCCACGGAGACGTAGAGGCCAACAAGCCAGGAATGTGGTCAAATATTACCGCCGAGATGTTAGATTGGTTTAGGTTATGTTATATTACGTTATTGATGTATATAAAGATCCCACGGAGACGTAGAGGGCAGCTCGCCAGGAATCTTGCCAAATATTATCGCCGAGATGATAGGTTGATTTAGGTTAGGTTATATTTTTGATATTGATGTATATGAAGGGCCCACGGAGACGTAGAGGCCAACTCGCCAGGTATGTTGTCTAATATTACAGCCGAGAAGTTAGGTTGTGTTAGGTTAGGTTATATTACGTTATAGATGTATATAAAGCCCTCACGGAGACGTAGAGGCCAACAAGCCAGGAATGTGGTCAAATATTACCGCCGAGATTCTAGATTGGGTTAGGTTAGGTTATATTACGTTATTGATGTATATGATGGTCCCACGGAGACGTAGAGGCCAACTCGCCAGGAATGTTGTCAAATATTACCGCCGAGATGATAGGTTGCGTTAGGTTAGGTTATATTACGTTATAGATGTATATAAAGGTCCCACGGAGACGTAGAGGCCAACAAGCGAGGAACGTGGTCAAATATTACCGCCGAGATGTTAGGTTGGGTTAGGTTAGGTTATATTACGTTATAGATGTATATAAAGGTCCCACGGCAACGTAGCGGCTAACTCGCCACGAATGTTGTCAAATATTTCCGCGGAGATGTTAGGTTGGGTTAGGTTAAGTTACATTACGTTATTGATGTATATAAAGGTCCCACGAAGACGTAGAGGCCAACTCGCCAGGAATGTTGCCAAATATAACCGCCGAGATGATAGGTTGGGTTAGGTTAGGTTATATTACGTTATTGATGTATATGAAGGTCCCACGGAGACGTGGATGTCAACAAGACAGGAATGTGGTCAAATATTACCGCCGAGATGCTAGATTGGGTTAGGTTAGGTTATATTACGTTATTGAAGTATATAAAGGTCCCACGGAGACGTAGAGGCCAACAAGCCAGGAATGTGGTCAAATATTACCGCCGAGATGTTAGATTGGGTTAGGCTAGCTTATATTATGTTATTGATGTATATATAGGTCCCACGGAGACGTAGAGGCCAACAAGCCAGGAATGTGGTCATATATTACCGCCGAGAACCTAGATTGGGTTAGGTTAGGTTATATTACGTTATTGATGTATATGAAGGTCCCACGGAGACGTAGATGCCAACTCGCCAGGAATGTTTTCAAATATTACCGCCGAGATGTTAGGTTGTGTTAGGTTAGGTTATATTACGTTATTGATGTATATGAAGGGCCCACGGAGACGTAGAGGCCAACTCGCGAGGTATGTTGTCAAATATTACCGCGGAGATGTTGGGTTGGGTTAGGTTAAGTTATATTACGTTATTGATGTATATAAAGGTCCCACGAAGACGTAGAGGCCAACTCGCCAGGAATGTGGTCAAATATTACCGCCGAGAAGTTAGATTGGGTTAGGCTAGCTTATATTATGTTATTGAGGTATATAAAGGTCCCACGGAGACGTGGAGGCCAACTCGCCAGGTATGTTGTCAAATAATACCGCGGAGATGTTAGGTTGGGTTAGGTTAGGTTATATTACGTTATTGATGTATATAAAGTTCCCACCGAAACGTAGAGGCCAACTCGTCAGGAATGTCGTCAAATATTACCGCCGAGATGCTAGGTTGGGTTAGGTTAGGTTATATTTCGTTATTGATGTGTATGAAGGTCCCACTGAGACGTAGAGGCCAACTCGCCAGGTACGTTGTCTAATATTACAGCCGAGATGTTAGGTTGGGTTAGGTTAGGTTATATTACGTTATAGATGTATATAAAGCCCTCACGGAGACGTAGAGGCCAACAAGCCAGGAATGTGGTCAAATATTACCGCCGAGATGTTAGATTGGGTTAGGTTATGTTATATTACGTTATTGATGTATATAAAGATCCCACGGAGACGTAGAGGGCAACTCGCCAGGAATCTTGCCAAATATTATCGCCGAGATGATAGGTTGATTTAGGTTAGGTTATATTTTTGTTATTGATGTATATGAAGGGCCCACGGAGGCGTACAGGCCAACAAGCCAGGAATGTGGTCAAATATTACCGCCGAGATCCTAGATTGGGTTAGGTTAGGTTATATTACGTTATTGATGTATATGATGGTCCCACGGAGACGTAGAGGCCAACTCGCCAGGAATGTTGTCAAATATTACCGCCGAGATGATAGGTTGGGTTAGGTTAGGTTATATTACGTTATGGATGTATATAGAGGTCCCACGGAGACGTAGAGGCCAACAAGCCAGGAATGTAGTCCAATATTACCGCCGAGATGTTAGATTGGGTTAGGTTATGTTATATTACGTTATTGATGTATATAAAGGTCCCACGGAGACGTAGAGGGCAACTCGCCAGGAATCTTGTCAAATATAATCGCCGAGATGATAGGTTGATTTAGGTTAGGTTATATTTTTGTTATTGATGTATATGAAGGGCCCACGGCGACGTAGAGGCCGACTTGCCAGGTATGTTGTCAAATATTACCGCGGAGATGTTAGGTTGGGTTAGGTTAAGTTATATTACGTTATTGATGTATATAAAGGTCCCACGAAGACGTAGAGGCCAACTCGCCAGGAATGTGGTCAAATATTACCGCCGAGATGTTAGATTGGGTTAGGCTAGCTTATATTATGTTATTGATGTATATAAAGGTCCCACGGAGACGTGGAGGCCAACTCGCCAGGAATGTTTTCAAATATTACCGCCGAGATATTAGGTTGGGTTAGGTTAGGTTATATTACGTTATTGATGTATATGAAGGTCAAACGGAGACGTAGAGTCCAACTCGCCAGGAATGTTGTCAAATATTACCGCCGAGATGATAGGTTGGGTTAGGTTAGGTTATATTACGTTATTGATGTATATAAAGTTCCCACCGAAACGTAGAGGCCAACTCGTCAGGAATGTCGTCAAATATTACCGCCGAGATGCTAGGTTGGGTTAGGTTAGGTTATATTTCGTTATTGATGTGTATGAAGGTCCCACTGAGACGTAGAGGCCAACTCGCCAGGTACGTTGTCTAATATTACAGCCGAGATGTTAGGTTGGGTTAGGTTAGGTTATATTACGTTATAGATGTATATAAAGCCCTCACGGAGACGTAGAGGCCAACAAGCCAGGAATGTGGTCAAATATTACCGCCGAGATGTTAGATTGGGTTAGGTTATGTTATATTACGTTATTGATGTATATAAAGATCCCACGGAGACGTAGAGGGCAACTCGCCAGGAATCTTGCCAAATATTATCGCCGAGATGATAGGTTGATTTAGGTTAGGTTATATTTTTGTTATTGATGTATATGAAGGGCCCACGGAGGCGTACAGGCCAACAAGCCAGGAATGTGGTCAAATATTACCGCCGAGATCCTAGATTGGGTTAGGTTAGGTTATATTACGTTATTGATGTATATGATGGTCCCACGGAGACGTAGAGGCCAACTCGCCAGGAATGTTGTCAAATATTACCGCCGAGATGATAGGTTGGGTTAGGTTAGGTTATATTACGTTATGGATGTATATAGAGGTCCCACGGAGACGTAGAGGCCAACAAGCCAGGAATGTAGTCCAATATTACCGCCGAGATGTTAGATTGGGTTAGGTTATGTTATATTACGTTATTGATGTATATAAAGGTCCCACGGAGACGTAGAGGGCAACTCGCCAGGAATCTTGTCAAATATAATCGCCGAGATGATAGGTTGATTTAGGTTAGGTTATATTTTTGTTATTGATGTATATGAAGGGCCCACGGCGACGTAGAGGCCGACTTGCCAGGTATGTTGTCAAATATTACCGCGGAGATGTTAGGTTGGGTTAGGTTAAGTTATATTACGTTATTGATGTATATAAAGGTCCCACGAAGACGTAGAGGCCAACTCGCCAGGAATGTGGTCAAATATTACCGCCGAGATGTTAGATTGGGTTAGGCTAGCTTATATTATGTTATTGATGTATATAAAGGTCCCACGGAGACGTGGAGGCCAACTCGCCAGGAATGTTTTCAAATATTACCGCCGAGATATTAGGTTGGGTTAGGTTAGGTTATATTACGTTATTGATGTATATGAAGGTCAAACGGAGACGTAGAGTCCAACTCGCCAGGAATGTTGTCAAATATTACCGCCGAGATGATAGGTTGGGTTAGGTTAGGTTATATTACGTGATAGATATATATAAAGGTCTTACGGAGACGTAGAGGCCAACAAGCCAGGAATGTGGTCAAATATTACCGCCGAGATGATAGGTTGGGTTAGGTTAGGTTATATTTCGTTATTGATGTATATGAAGGTCCCACTGAGACGTAGAGGCCAACTCGCCAGGTATGTTGTCAAATATTACAGCCGAGATGTTAGGTTGGGTTAGGTTAGGTTATATAACGTTATTGATGTATATAAAGTTCCCACCGAAACGTAGAGGCCAACTCGCCAGGAATGTCGTCAAATATTACCGCCGAGATGCTAGGTTGGGTTAGGTTAGGTTATATTTCGTTATTGATGTGTATGAAGGTCCCACTGAGACGTAGAGGCCAACTCGCCAGGTATGTTGTCTAATATTACAGCCGAGATGTTAGGTTGGGTTAGGTTAGGTTATATTACGTTATAGATGTATATAAAGCCCTCACGGAGACGTAGAGGCCAACAAGCCAGGAATGTGGTCAAATATTACCGCCGAGATCCTAGATTGGGTTAGGTTAGGTTATACTACGTTATTGATGTATATGATGGTCCCACGGAGACGTAGAGGCCAACTCGCCAGGAATGTTTTCAAATATTACCGCCGAGATGTTAGGTTGGGTTAGGTTAGGTTATATTACGTTATTGATGTATATGTAGGTCAAACGGAGACGTAGAGGCCAACTCGCCAGGAATGTTGTCTAATATTACAGCCGAGATGTTAGGTTGGGTTAGGTTAGGTTATATTACGTTATAGATGTATATAAAGCCCTCACGGAGACGCAGAGGCCAACAAGCCAGGAATGTGGTCAAATATTACCGCCGAGATGTTAGATTGGGTTAGGTTATGTTATATTACGTTATTGATGTATATAAAGATCCCACGGAGACGTAGAGGGCAACTCGCCAGGAATCTTGCCAAATATTATCGCCGAGATGATAGGTTGATTTAGGTTAGGTTATATTTTTGTTATTGATGTATATGAAGGGCCCACGGAGACGTACAGGCCAACAAGCCAGGAATGTGGTCAAATATTACCGCCGAGATCCTAGATTGGGTTAGGTTAGGTTATATTACGTTATTGATGTATATGATGGTCCCACGGAGACGTAGAGGCCAACTCGCCAGGAATGTTGTCAAATATTACCGCCGAGATGATAGGTTGGGTTAGGTTAGGTTATATTACGTTATGGATGTATATAAAGGTCCCACGGAGACGTAGAGGCCAACAAGCCAGGAATGTAGTCCAATATTACCGCCGAGATGTTAGATTGGGTTAGGTTATGTTATATTACGTTATTGATGTATATAAAGTTCCCACGGAGACGTAGAGGGCAACTCGCCAGGAATCTTGTCAAATATAATCGCCGAGATGATAGGTTGATTTAGGTTAGGTTATATTTTTGTTATTGATGTATATGAAGGGCCCACGGCGAAGTAGAGGCCGACTTGCCAGGTATGTTGTCAAATATTACCGCGGAGATGTTAGGTTGGGTTAAGTTAAGTTATATTACGTTATTGATGTATATAAAGGTCCCACGAAGACGTAGAGGCCAACTCGCCAGGAATGTGGTCAAATATTACCGCCGAGATGTTAGATTGGGTTAGGCTAGCTTATATTATGTTATTGATGTATATAAAGGTCCCACGGAGACGTGGAGGCCAACTCGCCAGGAATGTTTTCAAATATTACCGCCGAGATATTAGGTTGGGTTAGGTTAGGTTATATTACGTTATTGATGTATATGAAGGTCAAACGGAGACGTAGAGTCCAACTCGCCAGGAATGTTGTCAAATAATACCGCGGAGATGTCAGGTTGGGTTAGGTTATGTTATACTACGTTATTGATGTATATAAAGATCCCACGGAGACGTAGAGGGCAACTCGCCAGGAATCTTGCCAAATATTATCGCCGAGATGATAGGTTGATTTAGGTTAGGTTATATTTTTGTTATTGATGTATATGAAGGGCCCACGGTGACGTAGAGGCCAACTCGCGTGGTATGTTGTCAAATATTACCGCGGAGATGTTGGGTTGGGTTAGGTTAAGTTATATTACGTTATTGATGTATATAAAGGTCCCACGAAGACGTAGAGGCCAACTCGCCAGGAATGTGGTCAAATATTACCGCCGAGAAGTTAGATTGGGTTAGGCTAGCTTATATTATGTTATTGATGTATATAAAGGTCCCACGGAGACGTGGAGGCCAACTCGCCAGGTATGTTGTCAAATAATACCGCGGAGATGTTAGGTTGGGTTAGGTTAGGTTATATTACGTTATTGATGTATATAAAGTTCCCACCGAAACGTAGAGGCCAACTCGCCAGGAATGTCGTCAAATATTACCGCCGAGATGCTAGGTTGGGTTAGGTTAGGTTATATTTCGTTATTGATGTGTATGAAGGTCCCACTGAGACGTAGAGGCCAACTCGCCAGGTATGTTGTCTAATATTACAGCCGAGATGTTAGGTTGGGTTAGGTTAGGTTATATTACGTTATAGATGTATATAAAGCCCTCACGGAGACGTAGAGGCCAACAAGCCAGGAATGTGGTCAAATATTACCGCCGAGATCCTAGTTTGGGTTAGGTTAGGTTATATTACGTTATTGATGTATAAGATGGTCCCACGGAGACGTAGAGGCCAACTCGCCAGGAATGTTTTCAAATATTACCGCCGAGATGTTAGGTTGGGTTAGGTTAGGTTATATTACGTTATTGATGTATATGTAGGTCAAACGGAGACGTAGAGGCCAACTCGCCAGGAATGTTGTCAAATATTACCGCCGAGATGATAGGTTGCGTTAGGTTAGGTTATATTACGTTATAGATGTATATAAAGGTCCCACGGAGACGTAGAGGCCAACAAGCGAGGAACGTGGTCAAATATTACCGCCGAGATGTTAGATTGGATTAGGTTATGTTATATTACGTTATTGATGTGTATAAAGATCCCACGGAGACGTAGAGGGCAACTCGCCAGGAATCTTGCCAAATATTATCGCCGAGATGATAGGTTGATTTAGGTTAGGTTATATTTTTGTTATTGATGTATATGAAGGGCCCACGGCGACGTAGAGGCCGACTTGCCAGGTATGTTGTCAAATATTACCGCGGAGATGTTAGGTTGGGTTAGGTTAAGTTATATTACGTTATTGATTTATATAAAGGTCCCACGAAGACGTAGAGGCCAACTCGCCAGGAATGTGGTCAAATATTACCGCCGAGAAGTTAGATTGGGTTAGGCTAGCTTAAATTATGTTATTGATGTATATAAAGGTCCCACGGAGACGTGGAGGCCAACTCGCCAGGTATGTTGTCAAATAATACCGCGGAGATGTTAGGTTGGGTTAGGTTAGGTTATATTACGTTATTGATGTATATGAAGGTCAAACGGAGACGTAGAGGCCAACTCGCCAGGAATGTTGTCAAATATTACCGCCGAGATGATAGGTTGGGTTAGGTTAGGTTATATTACGTTATAGATGTATATAAAGCCCTCACGGAGACGTAGAGGCCAACAAGCCAGGAATGTGGTCCAATATTACCGCCGAGATCCTAGATTGGGTTAGGTTAGGTTATATTACGTTATTGATGTATATGATGGTCCCACGGAGACGTAGAGGCCAACTCGCCAGGAATGTTTTCAAATATTACCGCCGAGATGTTAGGTTGGGTTAGGTTAGGTTATATTACGTTATTGATATATATGTAGGTCAAACGGAGACGTAGAGGCCAACTCGCCAGGAATGTTGTCAAATGTTACCGCCGAGATCCTAGATTGGGTTAGGTTAGGTTATATTACGTTATTGATGTATATGATGGTCCCACGGAGACGTAGAGGCCAACTCGCCAGGAATGTTTTCAAATATTACCGCCGAGATGTTAGGTTGGGTTAGGTTAGGTTATATTACGTTATTGATGTATATGTAGGTCAAACGGAATTGTAGAGGCCAACTCGCCAGGAATGTTGTCAAATGTTACCGCCGAGATGATAGGTTGCGTTAGGTTAGGTTATATTACGTTATAGATGTATATAAAGGTCCCACGGAGACCTAGAGGCCAACAAGCGAGGAACGTGGTCAAATATTACCGCCGAGATGTTAGATTGGATTAGGTTATGTTATATTACGTTATTGATGTATATAAAGATCCCACGGAGACGTAGAGGGCAACTCGCCAGGAATCTTGCCAAATATTATCGCCGAGTTGATAGGTTGATTTAGGTTAGGTTATATTTTTGTTATTGGTGTATATGAAGGGCCCACGGAGACGTAGAGGCCAACTCGCCAGGTATGTTGTCAAATATTACCGCGGAGATGTTGGGTTGGGTTAGGTTAAGTTATATTACGTTATTGATGTATATAAAAGTCCCACGAAGACGTAGAGGCCAACTCGCCAGGAATGTGGTCAAATATTACCGCCGAGAAGTTAGATTCGGTTAGGCTAGCTTATATTATGTTATTGATGTATATAAAGGTCCCACGGAGACGTGGAGGCCAACTCGCCAGGAATGTTGTCAAATATTACCGCTGAGATGATAGGTTGGGTTAGGTTAGGTTATATTACGTTATAGATACATATAAAGGTCTCACGGAGACGTAGAGGCCAACAAGCCAGGAATGTGGTCAATTATTACCGCCGAGATCCTAGATTGGGTTAGGTTAGGTTATATTACGTTATTGATGTATATGAAGGTCCCACGGAGACGTAGAGGCCAACTCGCCAGGAATCTTGTCAAATATTACCGCCGAGATGATAGGTTGGGTTAGGTTGGGTTATATTTCGTTATTGATGTATATGAAGGTCCCACTGAGACGTAGAGGCCAACTCGCCAGGTATGTTGTCAAATATTACAGCCGAGATGTTAGGTTGGGTAAGGTTAGGTTACATTACGTTATAGATGTATATAAAGGTCTCACGGAGACGTAGAGGCCAACAAGCCAGGAATGTGGTCAAATATTACCGCCGAGATCCTAGATTGGGTTAGGTTAGGTTATATTACGTTATTGATGTATATGAAGGTCCCACGGAGACGCAGAGGCCAACTCGCCAGGAATGTTTTCAAATATTACCGCCGAGATGTTAGGTTGGGTTAGGTTAGGTTATATTACGTTATTGATGTATATGAAGGTCAAACGGAGACGTAGAGGCCAACTCGCCAGGTATGTTGTCAAATATTACAGCCGAGATGTTAGGTTGGGTTAGGTTATGTTATATTACGTTATAGATGTATATAAAGTTCCCACGGAAACGTAGAGGCCAACTCGCCAGGAATGTCGTCAAATATTACCGCCGAGATGCTAGGTTGGGTTAGGTTAGGTTATATTTCGTTATTGATGTGTATGAAGGTCCCACTGAGACGTAGAGGCCAACTCGCCAGGTATGTTGTCTAATATTACAGCCGAGATGTTAGGTTGGGTTAGGTTAGGTTATATTACGTTATAGATGTATATAAAGCCCTCACGGAGACGTAGAGGCCAACAAGCCAGGAATGTGGTCCAATATTACCGCCGAGATCCTAGATTGGGTTAGGTTAGGTTATATTACGTTATTGATGTATATGATGGTCCCACGGAGACGTAGAGGCCAACTCGCCAGGAATGTTTTCAAATATTACCGCCGAGATGTTAGGTTGGGTTAGGTTAGGTTATATTACGTTATTGATGTATATGTAGGTCAAACGGAGACGTAGAGGCCAACTCGCCAGGAATATTGTCAAATGTTACCGCCGAGATGATAGGTTGCGTTAGGTTAGGTTATATTACGTTATAGATGTATATAAAGGTCCCACGGAGACCTAGAGGCCAACAAGCGAGGAACGTGGTCAAATATTACCGCCGAGATGTTAGATTGGATTAGGTTATGTTATATTACGTTATTGATGTATATAAAGATCCCACGGAGACGTAGAGGGCAACTCGCCAGGAATCTTGCCAAATATTATCGCCGAGTTGATAGGTTGATTTAGGTTAGGTTATATTTTTGTTATTGGTGTATATGAAGGGCCCACGGAGACGTAGAGGCCAACTCGCCAGGTATGTTGTCAAATATTACCGCGGAGATGTTGGGTTGGGTTAGGTTAAGTTATATTACGTTATTGATGTATATAAAAGTCCCACGAAGACGTAGAGGCCAACTCGCCAGGAATGTGGTCAAATATTACCGCCGAGAAGTTAGATTGGGTTAGGCTAGCTTATATTATGTTATTGATGTATATAAAGGTCCCACGGAGACGTGGAGGCCAACTCGCCAGGAATGTTTTCAAATATTACCGCCGAGATGTTAGGTTGGGTTAGGTTAGGTTATATTACGTTATTGATGTATATGAAGGTCAAACGGAGACGTAGAGGCCAACTCGCCAGGAATGTTGTCAAATATTACCGCCGAGATGATAGGTTGGGTTAGGTTAGGCTATATTACGTTATAGATACATATAAAGGTCTCACGGAGACGTAGAGGCCAACTCGCCAGGAATGTTGTCAAATATTACCGCCGAGATGATAGGTTGGGTTAGGTTAGGTTATATTACGTTATAGATACATATAAAGGTCTCACGGAGACGTAGAGGCCAACAAGCCAGGAATGTGGTCAATTATTACCGCCGAGATCCTAGATTGGGTTAGGTTAGGTTATATTACGTTATTGATGTATATGAAGGTCCCACGGAGACGTAGAGGCCAACTCGCCAGGTATGTTGTCAAATATTACCGCCGAGATGTTAGGTTGGGTTAGGTTAGGTTATATTACGTTATTGATGTATATGAAGGTCAAACGGAGACGTAGAGGCCAACTCGCCAGGTATGTTGTCAAATATTACAGCCGAGATGTTAGGTTGGGTTAGGTTATGTTATATTACGTTATAGATGTATATAAAGTTCCCACGGAAACGTAGAGGCCAACTCGCCAGGAATGTCGTCAAATATTACCGCCGAGATGCTAGGTTGGGTTAGGTTAGGTTATATTTCGTTATTGATGTGTATGAAGGTCCCACTGAGACGTAGAGGCCAACTCGCCAGGTATGTTGTCTAATATTACAGCCGAGATGTTAGGTTGGGTTAGGTTAGGTTATATTACGTTATAGATGTATATAAAGCCCTCACGGAGACGTAGAGGCCAACAAGCCAGGAATGTGGTCCAATATTACCGCCGAGATCCTAGATTGGGTTAGGTTAGGTTATATTACGTTATTGATGTATATGATGGTCCCACGGAGACGTAGAGGCCAACTCGCCAGGAATGTTTTCAAATATTACCGCCGAGATGTTAGGTTGGGTTAGGTTAGGTTATATTACGTTATTGATGTATATGTAGGTCAAACGGAGACGTAGAGGCCAACTCGCCAGGAATGTTGTCAAATGTTACCGCCGAGATGAGAGGTTGCGTTAGGTTAGGTTATATTACGTTATAGATGTATATAAAGGTCCCACGGAGACCTAGAGGCCAACAAGCGAGGAACGTGGTCAAATATTACCGCCGAGATGTTAGATTGGATTAGGTTATGTTATATTACGTTATTGATGTATATAAAGATCCCACGGAGACGTAGAGGGCAACTCGCCAGGAATCTTGCCAAATATTATCGCCGAGTTGATAGGTTGATTTAGGTTAGGTTATATTTTTGTTATTGGTGTATATGAAGGGCCCACGGAGACGTAGAGGCCAACTCGCCAGGTATGTTGTCAAATATTACCGCGGAGATGTTGGGTTGGGTTAGGTTAAGTTATATTACGTTATTGATGTATATAAAAGTCCCACGAAGACGTAGAGGCCAACTCGCAAGGAATGTGGTCAAATATTACCGCCGAGAAGTTAGATTGGGTTAGGCTAGCTTATATTATGTTATTGATGTATATAAAGGTCCCACGGAGACGTGGAGGCCAACTCGCCAGGAATGTTTTCAAATATTACCGCCGAGATGTTAGGTTGGGTTAGGTTAGGTTATATTACGTTATTGATGTATATGAAGGTCAAACGGAGACGTAGAGGCCAACTCGCCAGGAATGTTGTCAAATATTACCGCCGAGATGATAGGTTGGGTTAGGTTAGGTTATATTACGTTATAGATACATATAAAGGTCTCACGGAGACGTAGAGGCCAACAAGCCAGGAATGTGGTCAATTATTACCGCCGAGATCCTAGATTGGGTTAGGTTAGGTTATATTACGTTATTGATGTATATGAAGGTCCCACGGAGACGTAGAGGCCAACTCGCCAGGAATCTTGTCAAATATTACCGCCGAGATGATAGGTTGGGTTAGGTTGGGTTATATTTCGTTATTGATGTATATGAAGGTCCCACTGAGACGTAGAGGCCAACTCGCCAGGTATGTTGTCTAATATTACAGCCGAGATGTTAGGTTGGGTTAGGTTAGGTTATATTACGTTATAGATGTATATAAAGCCCTCACGGAGACGTAGAGGCCAACAAGCCAGGAATGTGGTCCAATATTACCGCCGAGATCCTAGATTGGGTTAGGTTAGGTTATATTACGTTATTGATGTATATGATGGTCCCACGGAGACGTAGAGGCCAACTCGCCAGGAATGTTTTCAAATATTACCGCCGAGATGTTAGGTTGGGTTAGGTTAGGTTATATTACGTTATCGATGTATATGTAGGTCAAACGGACACGTAGAGGCCAACTCGCCAGGAATGTTGTCAAATGTTACCGCCGAGATGATAGGTTGCGTTAGGTTAGGTTATATTAAGTTATAGATGTATATAAAGGTCCCACGGAGACCTAGAGGCCAACAAGCGAGGAACGTGGTCAAATATTACCGCCGAGATGTTAGATTGGATTAGGTTATGTTATATTACGTTATTGATGTATATAAAGATCCCACGGAGACGTAGAGGGCAACTCGCCAGGAATCTTGCCAAATATTATCGCCGAGTTGATAGGTTGATTTAGGTTAGGTTATATTTTTGTTATTGGTGTATATGAAGGGCCCACGGAGACGTAGAGGCCAACTCGCCAGGTATGTTGTCAAATATTACCGCGGAGATGTTGGGTTGGGTTAGGTTAAGTTATATTACGTTATTGATGTATATAAAAGTCCCACGAAGACGTAGAGGCCAACTCGCCAGGAATGTGGTCAAATATTACCGCCGAGAAGTTAGATTGGGTTAGGCTAGCTTATATTATGTTATTGATGTATATAAAGGTCCCACGGAGACGTGGAGGCCAACTCGCCAGGAATGTTTTCAAATATTACCGCCGAGATGTTAGGTTGGGTTAGGTTAGGTTATATTACGTTATTGATGTATATGAAGGTCAAACGGAGACGTAGAGGCCAACTCGCCAGGAATGTTGTCAAATATTACCGCCGAGATGATAGGTTGGGTTAGGTTAGGTTATATTACGTTATAGATACATATAAAGGTCTCACGGAGACGTAGAGGCCAACAAGCCAGGAATGTGGTCAATTATTACCGCCGAGATCCTAGATTGGGTTAGGTTAGGTTATATTACGTTATTGATGTATATGAAGGTCCCACGGAGACGTAGAGGCCAACTCGCCAGGAATCTTGTCAAATATTACCGCCGAGATGATAGGTTGGGTTAGGTTGGGTTATATTTCGTTATTGATGTATATGAAGGTCCCACTGAGACGTAGAGGCCAACTCGCCAGGTATGTTGTCAAATATTACAGCCGAGATGTTAGGTTGGGTAAGGTTAGGTTATATTACGTTATAGATGTATATAAAGGTCTCACGGAGACGTAGAGGCCAACAAGCCAGGAATGTGGTCAAATATTACCGCCGAGATCCTAGATTGGGTTAGGTTAGGTTATATTACGTTATTGATGTATATGATGGTCCCACGGAGACGTAGAGGCCAACTCGCCAGGAATGTTTTCAAATATTACCGCCGAGATGTTAGGTTGGGTTAGGTTAGGTTATATTACGTTATTGATGTATATGTAGGTCAAACGGAGACGTAGAGGCCAACTCGCCAGGAATGTTGTCAAATGTTACCGCCGAGATGATAGGTTGCGTTAGGTTAGGTTATATTACGTTATAGATGTATATAAAGGTCCCACGGAGACCTAGAGGCCAACAAGCGAGGAACGTGGTCAAATATTACCGCCGAGATGTTAGATTGGATTAGGTTATGTTATATTACGTTATTGATGTATATAAAGATCCCACGGAGACGTAGAGGGCAACTCGCCAGGAATCTTGCCAAATATTATCGCCGAGTTGATAGGTTGATTTAGGTTAGGTTATATTTCTGTTATTGGTGTATATGAAGGGCCCACGGAGACGTAGAGGCCAACTCGCCAGGTATGTTGTCAAATATTACCGCGGAGATGTTGGGTTGGGTTAGGTTAAGTTATATTACGTTATTGATGTATATAAAAGTCCCACGAAGACGTAGAGGCCAACTCGCCAGGAATGTGGTCAAATATTACCGCCGAGAAGTTAGATTGGGTTAGGCTAGCTTATATTATGTTATTGATGTATATAAAGGTCCCACGGAGACGTGGAGGCCAACTCGCCAGGTATGTTGTCAAATAATACCGCGGAGATGTTAGGTTGGGTTAGGTTAGGTTATATTACGTTATTGATGTATATAAAGTTCCCACGGAAACGTAGAGGCCAACAAGCCAGGAATGTGGTCAAATATTACCGCCGAGATCCTAGATTGGGTTAGGTTAGGTTATATTACGTTATTGATGTATATGATGGTCCCACGGAGACGTAGAGGCCAACTCGCCAGGAATGTTTTCAAATATTACCGCCGAGATGTTAGGTTGGGTTAGGTTAGGTTATATTACGTTATTGATGTATATGTAGGTCAAACGGAGACGTAGAGGCCAACTCGCCAGGAATGTTGTCAAATATTACCGCCGAGATGATAGGTTGCGTTAGGTTAGGTTATATTACGTTATAGATGTATATAAAGGTCCCACGGAGACGTAGAGGCCAACAAGCGAGGAACGTGGTCAAATATTACCGCCGAGATGTTAGATTGGATTAGGTTATGTTATATTACGTTATTGATGTATATAAAGATCCCACGGAGACGTAGAGGGCAACTCGCCAGGAATCTTGCCAAATATTATCGCCGAGATGATAGGTTGATTTAGGTTAGGTTATATTTTTGTTATTGATGTATATGAAGGGCCCACGGAGACGTACAGGCCAACAAGCCAGGAATGTGGTCAAATATTACCGCCGAGATCCTAGATTGGGTTAGGTTAGGTTATATTACGTTATTGATGAATATGATGGTCCCACGGAGACGTAGAGGCCAACTCGCCAGGAATGTTTTCAAATATTACCGCCGAGATGTTAGGTTGGGTTAGGTTAGGTTATATTACGTTATTGATGTATATGAAGGTCAAGCGGAGACGTAGAGGCCAACTCGCCAGGAATGTTGTCAAATATTACCGCCGAAATGATAGGTTGGGTTAGGTTAGGTTATATTACGTTATAGATGTATATGAAGGTCAAACGGAGACGTAGAGGCCAACTCGCCGGGAATGTTGTCAAATATTACCGCCGAGATGATAGGTTGGGTTAGGTTAGGTTATATTACGTTATGGATGTATATAAAGGTCCCACGGAGACGTAGAGGCCAACAAGCCAGGGATGCGGTCCAATATTACCGCCGAGATGTTAGATTGGGTTAGGTTATGTTATATTATGTTATTGATGTATATAAAGGTCCCACGGAGACGTAGAGGGCAACTCGCCAGGAATCTTGTCAAATATTATCGCCGAGATGTTAGGTTGGGTTAGGTTAAGTTATATTACGTTATTGATGTATATAAAGGTCCCACGAAGACGTAGAGGCCAACTCGCCAGGAATGTGGTCAAATATTACCGCCGAGATGTTAGATTGGGTTAGGCTAGCTTATATTATGTTATTGATGTATATAAAGGTCCCACGGAGACGTGGAGGCCAACTCGCCAGGAATGTTTTCAAATATTACCGCCCAGATGTTAGGTTGGGTTAGGTTAGGTTATATTACGTTATTGATGTATATGTAGGTCAAACGGAGACGTAGAGGCCAACTCGCCAGGAATGTTGTCAAATATTACCGCCGAGATGATAGGTTGCTTTAGGTTAGGTTATATTACGTTATAGATGTATATAAAGGTCCCACGGAGACGTAGAGGCCAACAAGCGAGGAACGTGGTCAAATATTACCGCCGAGATGTTAGATTGGATTAGGTTATGTTATATTACGTTATTGATGTATATAAAGATCCCACGGAGACGTAGAGGGCAACTCGCCAGGAATCTTGCCAAATATTATCGCCGAGTTGATAGGTTGATTTAGGTTAGGTTATATTTTTGTTATTGGTGTATATGAAGGGCCCACGGAGACGTAGAGGCCAACTCGCCAGGTATGTTGTCAAATATTACCGCCGAGATGCTAGGTTGGGTTAGGTTAGGTTATATTACGTTATTGATGTATATGAAGGTCAAACGGAGACGTAGAGGCCAACTCGCCAGGAATGTTGTCAAATATTACCGCCGAAATGATAGGTTGGGTTAGGTTAGGTTATATTACGTTATAGATGTATATGAAGGTCAAACGGAGACGTAGAGGCCAACTCGCCGGGAATGTTGTCAAATATTACCGCCGAGATGATAGGTTGGGTTAGGTTAGGTTATATTACGTTATGGATGTATATAAAGGTCCCACGGAGACGTAGAGGCCAACAAGCCAGGGATGTGGTCCAATATTACCGCCGAGATGTTAGATTGGGTTAGGTTATGTTATATTATGTTATTGATGTATATAAAGGTCCCACGGAGACGTAGAGGGCAACTCGCCAGGAATCTTGTCAAATATTATCGCCGAGATGTTAGGTTGGGTTAGGTTAAGTTATATTACGTTATTGATGTATATAAAGGTCCCACGAAGACGTAGAGGCCAACTCGCCAGGAATGTGGTCAAATATTACCGCCGAGATGTTAGATTGGGTTAGGCTAGCTTATATTATGTTATTGATGTATATAAAGGTCCCACGGAGACGTGGAGGCCAACTCGCCAGGAATGTTTTCAAATATTACCGCCCAGATGTTAGGTTGGGTTAGGTTAGGTTATATTACGTTATTGATGTATATGTAGGTCAAACGGAGACGTAGAGGCCAACTCGCCAGGAATGTTGTCAAATATTACCGCCGAGATGATAGGTTGCTTTAGGTTAGGTTATATTACGTTATAGATGTATATAAAGGTCCCACGGAGACGTAGAGGCCAACAAGCGAGGAACGTGGTCAAATATTACCGCCGAGATGTTAGATTGGATTAGGTTATGTTATATTACGTTATTGATGTATATGATGGTCCCACGGAGACGTAGAGGCCAATTCGCCAGGAATGTTTTCAAATATTACCGCCGAGATGTTAGGTTGGGTTAGGTTAGGTTATATTACGTTATTGATGTATATGTAGGTCAAACGGAGACGTACAGGCCAACTCGCCAGGAATGTTGTCAAATATTACCGCCGAGATGATAGGTTGCGTTAGGTTAAGTTATATTACGTTATTGATGTATATAAAAGTCCCACGAAGACGTAGAGGCCAACTCGCCAGGAATGTGGTCAAATATTACCGCCGAGAAGTTAGATTGGGTTAGGCTAGCTTATATTATGTTATTGATGTATATAAAGGTCCCACGGAGACGTGGAGGCCAACTCGCCAGGTATGTTGTCAAATAATACCGCGGAGATGTTAGGAAGGGTTAGGTTAGGTTATATTACGTTATTGATGTATATAAAGTTCCCACGGAAACGTAGAGGCCAACTGGCCAGGAATGTCGTCAAATATTACCGCCGAGATGCTAGGTTGGGTTAGGTTAGGTTATATTTCGTTATTGATGTGTATGAAGGTCCCACTGAGACGTAGAGGCCAACTCGCCAGGTATGTTGTCTAATATTACAGCCGAGATGATAGGTTGATTTAGGTTAGGTTATATTTTTGTTATTGACGTATATGAAGGGCCCACGGCGACGTAGAGGCCGACTTGCCAGGTATGTTGTCAAATATTACCGCGGAGATGTTAGGTTGGGTTAGGTTAAGTTATATTACGTTATTGATGTATATAAAGGTCCCACGAAGACGTAGAGGCCAACTCGCCAGGAATGTGCTCAAATATTACCGCCGAGATGTTAGATTGGGTTAGGCTAGCTTATATTATGTTATTGATGTATATAAAGGTCCCACGGAGACGTGGAGGCCAACTCGCCAGGAATGTTTTCAAATATTACCGCCCAGATGTTAGGTTGGGTTAGGTTAGGTTATATTACGTTATTGATGTATATGAAGGTCAAACGGAGACGTAGAGGCCAACTCGCCAGGTATGTTGTCAAATATTACAGCCGAGATCCTAGATTGGGTTAGGTTAGATTATATTACGTTATTGATGTATATGATGGTCCCACGGAGACGTAGAGGCCAACTCGCCAGGAATGTTTTCAAATATTACCGCCGAGATGTTAGGTTGGGTTAGGTTAGGTTATATTACGTTATTGATGTATATGTAGGTCAAACGGAGACGTAGAGGCCAACTCGCCAGGAATGTTGTCAAATATTACCGCCGAGAAGATAGGTTGCTTTAGGTTAGGTTATATTACGTTATAGATGTATATAAAGGTCCCACGGAGACGTAGAGGCCAACAAGCGAGGAACGTGGTCAAATATTACCGCCGAGATGTTAGATTGGATTAGGTTATGTTATATTACGTTATTGATGTATATAAAGATCCCACGGAGACGTAGAGGGCAACTCGCCAGGAATCTTGCCAAATATTGTCGCCGAGTTGATAGGTTGATTTAGGTTAGGTTATATTTTTGTTATTGGTGTATATGAAGGGCCCACGGAGACGTAGAGGCCAACTCGCCAGGTATGTTGTCAAATATTACCGCCGAGATGCTAGGTTGGGTTAGGTTAGGTTATATTTCGTTATTGATGTGTATGAAGGTCCCACTGAGACGTAGAGGCCAACTCGCCAGGTATGTTGTCTAATATTACAGCCGAGATGTTAGGTTGGGTTAGGTTAGGTTATATTACGTTATAGATGTATATAAAGCCCTCACGGAGACGTAGAGGCCAACAAGCCAGGAATGTGGTCAAATATTACCGCCGAGATCCTAGATTGGGTTAGGTTAGGTTATATTACGTTATTGATGTATATGATGGTCCCACGGAGACGTAGAGGCCAACTCGCCAGGAATGGTTTCAAATATTACCGCCGAGATGTTAGGTTGGGTTAGGTTAGGTTATATTACGTTATAGATGTATATAAAGCCCTCACGGAGACGTAGAGGCCAACAAGCCAGGAATGTGGTCAAATATTACCGCCGAGATCCTAGATTGGGTTAGGTTAGGTTATATTACGTTATTGATGTATATGTAGGTCAAACGGAGACGTACAGGCCAACTCGCCAGGAATGTTGTCAAATATTACCGCCGAGATGATAGGTTGCGTTAGGTTAGGTTATATTACGTTATAGATGTATATAAAGGTCCCACGGAGACGTAGAGGCCAACAAGCGAGGAACGTGGTCAAATATTACCGCCGAGATGTTAGATTGGATTAGGTTATGTTATATTACGTTATTGATGTATATAAAGATCCCACGGAGACGTAGAGGGCAACTCGCCAGGAATCTTGCCAAATATTATCGCCGAGATGATAGGTTGATTTAGGTTAGGTTATATTTTTGTTATTGATGTATATGAAGGGCCCACGGAGACGTACAGGCCAACAAGCCAGGAATGTGGTCAAATATTACCGCCGAGATCCTAGATTGGGTTAGGTTAGGTTATATTACGTTATTGATGTATATGATGGTCCCACGGAGACGTAGAGGCCAACTCGCCAGGAATGTTTTCAAATATTACCGCCGAGATGTTAGGTTGGGTTAGGTTAGGTTATATTACGTTATAGATTTATATGAAGGTCAAACGGAGACGTAGAGGCCAACTCGCCAGGAATGTTGTCAAATATTACCGCCGAGATGATAGGTTGGGTTAGGTTAGGTTATATTACGTTATGGATGTATATAAAGGTCCCACGGAGACGTAGAGGCCAACAAGCCAGGAATGTGGTCCAATATTACCGCCGAGATGCTAGGTTGGGTTAGGTTAGGTTATATTTCGTTATTGATGTGTATGAAGGTCCCACTGAGACGTAGAGGTCAACTCGCCAGGTATGTTGTCTAATATTACAGCCGAGATGATAGGTTGATTTAGGTTAGGTTATATTTTTGTTATTGACGTATATGAAGGGCCCACGGCGACGTAGATGCCGACTTGCCAGGTATGTTGTCAAATATTACCGCGGAGATGTTAGGTTGGGTTAGGTTAAGTTATATTACGTTATTGATGTATATAAAGGTCCCACGAAGACGTAGAGGCCAACTCGCCAGGAATGTGGTCAAATATTACCGCCGAGATGTTAGATTGGGTTAGGCTAGCTTATATTATGTTATTGATGTATATAAAGGTCCCACGGAGACGTGGAGGCCAACTCGCCAGGAATGTTTTCAAATATTACCGCCCAGATGTTAGGTTGGGTTAGGTTAGGTTATATTACGTTATTGATGTATATGAAGGTCAAACGGAGACGTAGAGGCCAACTCGCCAGGTATGTTGTCAAATATTACAGCCGAGATCCTAGATTGGGTTAGGTTAGGTTATATTACGTTATTGATGTATATGATGGTCCCACGGAGACGTAGAGGCCAACTCGCCAGGAATGTTTTCAAATATTACCGCCGAGATGTTAGGTTGGGTTAGGTTAGGTTATATTACGTTATTGATGTATATGTAGGTCAAACGGAGACGTAGAGGCCAACTCGCCAGGAATGTTGTCAAATATTACCGCCGAGATGATAGGTTGCGTTAGGTTAGGTTATATTACGTTATAGATGTATATAAAGGTCCCACGGAGACGTAGAGGCCAACAAGCGAGGAACGTGGTCAAATATTACCGCCGAGATGTTAGATTGGATTAGGTTATGTTATATTACGTTATTGATGTATATAAAGATCCCACGGAGACGTAGAGGGCAACTCGCCAGGAATCTTGCCAAATATTATCGCCGAGTTGATAGGTTGATTTAGGTTAGGTTATATTTTTGTTATTGGTGTATATGAAGGGCCCACGGAGACGTAGAGGCCAACTCGCCAGGTATGTTGTCAAATATTACCGCGGAGATGTTGGGTTGGGTTAGGTTAAGTTATATTACGTTATTGATGTATATAAAAGTCCCACGAAGACGTAGAGGCCAACTCGCCAGGAATGTGGTCAAATATTACCGCCGAGATGCTAGGTTGGGTTAGGTTAGGTTATATTTCGTTATTGATGTGTATGAAGGTCCCACTGAGACGTAGAGGCCAACTCGCCAGGTATGTTGTCTAATATTACAGCCGAGATGTTAGGTTGGGTTAGTTTAGGTTATATTACGTTATAGATGTATATAAAGCCCTCACGGATACGTAGAGGCCAACAAGCCAGGAATGTGGTCAAATATTACCGCCGAGATCCTAGATTGGGTTAGGTTAGGTTATATTACGTTATTGATGTATATGTAGGTCAAACGGAGACGTAGAGGCCAACTCGCCAGGAATGTTGTCAAATACTACCGCCGAGATGTTAGGTTCGGTTAGGTTAGGTTATATTACGTTATAGATGTATATAAAGCCCTCACGGAGACGTAGAGGCCAACAAGCCAGGAATGTGGTCAAATATTACCGCCGAGATCCTAGATTGGGTTAGGTTAGGTTATATTTCGTTATTGATGTGTATGAAGGTCCCACTGAGACGTAGAGGCCAACTCGCCAGGTATGTTGTCTAATATTACAGCCGAGATGTTAGGTTGGGTTAGGTTAGGTTATATTACGTTATAGATGTATATAAAGCCCTCACGGATACGTAGAGGCCAACAAGCCAGGAATGTGGTCAAATATTACCGCCGAGATCCTAGATTGGGTTAGGTTAGGTTATATTACGTTATTGATGTATATGTAGGTCAAACGGAGACGTAGAGGCCAACTCGCCAGGAATGTTGTCAAATACTACCGCCGAGATGTTAGGTTCGGTTAGGTTAGGTTATATTACGTTATAGATGTATATAAAGCCCTCACGGAGACGTAGAGGTCAACAAGCCAGGAATGTGGTCAAATATTACCGCCGAGATCCTAGATTGGGTTATGTTAGGTTATATTACGTTATTGATGTATATGATGGTCCCACGGAGACGTAGAGGCCAACTCGCCAGGAATGTTTTCAAATATTACCGCCGAGATGTTAGGTTGGGTTAGGTTAGGTTATATTACGTTATTGATGTATATGTAGGTCAAACGGAGACGTAGAGGCCAACTCGCCAGGAATGTTGTCAAATATTACCGCCGAGATGATAGGTTGCGTTAGGTTAGGTTATATTACGTTATAGATGTATATAAAGGTCCCACGGAGACGTAGAGGCCAACAAGCGAGGAACGTGGTCAAATATTACCGCCGAGATGTTAGATTGGATTAGGTTATGTTATATTACGTTATTGATGTATATAAAGATCCCACGGAGACGTAGAGGGCAACTCGCCAGGAATCTTGCCAAATATTATCGCCGAGATGATAGGTTGATTTAGGTTAGGTTATAGTTTTGTTATTGATGTATATGAAGGGCCCACGGAGACGTACAGGCCAACAAGCCAGGAATGTGGTCAAATATTACCGCCGAGATCCTAGATTGGGTTAGGTTAGGTTATATTACGTTATTGATGTATATGATGGTCCCACGGAGACGTAGAGGCCAACTCGCCAGGAATGTTGTCAAATATTACCGCCGAAATGATAGGTTGGGTTAGGTTAGGTTATATTACGTTATAGATGTATATGTAGGTCAAACGGAGACGTAGAGGCCAACTCGCCAGGAATGTTGTCAAGTATTACCGCCGAGATGATAGGTTGCGTTAGGTTAGGTTATATTACGTTATAGATGTATATAAAGGTCCCACGGAGACGTAGAGGCCAACAAGCGAGGAACGTGGTCAAATATTACCGCCGAGATGTTAGATTGGATTAGGTTATGTTATATTACGTTATTGATGTATATAAAGATCCCACGGAGACGTAGAGGGCAACTCGCCAGGAATCTTGCCAAATATTATCGCCGAGATGATAGGTTGATTTAGGTTAGGTTATATTTTTGTTATTGATGTATATGAAGGGCCCACGGAGACGTACAGGCCAACAAGCCAGGAATGTGGTCAAATATTATCGCCGAGATCCTAGATTGGGTTAGGTTAGGTTATATTACGTTATTGATGTATATGATGGTCCCACGGAGACGTAGAGGCCAACTCGCCAGGAATGTTTTCAAATATTACCGCCGAGATGTTAGGTTGGGTTAGGTTAGGTTATATTACGTTATTGATGTATATGAAGGTCAAACGGAGACGTAGAGGCCAACTCGCCAGGAATGTTGTCAAATATTACCGCCGAGATGATAGGTTGGGTTAGGTTAGGTTATATTACGTTATGGATGTATATAAAGGTCCCACGGAGACGTAGAGGCCAACAAGCCAGGAATGTTGTCAAATAATACCGCGGAGATGTCAGGTTGGGTTAGGTTAGGTTATATTACGTTATTGATGTATATAAAGGTCCCACGGAAACGTAGAGGCCAACTCGCCAGGAATGTCGTCAAATATTACCGCCGAGATGATAGGTTGGGTTAGGTTAGGTTATATTTCGTTATTGATGTATATGAAGGTCCCACTGAGACGTAGAGGCCAACTCGCCAGGTATATTGTCAAATATAACAGCCGAGATGTTAGGTTGGGTTAGGTTAGGTGATATTACGTTATAGATGTATATAAAGGCCTCACGGAGACGTAGAGGCCAACAAGCCAGGAATGTGGTCAAATATTACCGCCGAGACCCTAGATTGGGTTAGGTTAGGTTATATTACGTTATTGATGTATATGAAGGTCCCCCGGAGACGTAGAGGCCAACTCGCCAGGAATGTTTTCAAATATTACCGCCGAGATGTTAGGTTGGGTTAGGTTAGGTTATATTACGTTATTGATGTATATAAAGATCCCACGGAGACGTAGAGGGCAACTCGCCAGGAATCTTGCCAAATATTATCGCCGAGTTGATAGGTTGATTTAGGTTAGGTTATATTTTTGTTATTGGTGTATATGAAGGGCCCACGGAGACGTAGAGCCCAACTCGCCAGATATGTTGTCAAATATTACCGCGGAGATCCTAGATTGGGTTAGGTTAGGTTATATTACGTTATTGATGTATATGATGGTCCCACGGAGACGTAGAGGCCAACTCGCCAGGAATGTTTTCAAATATTACCGCCGAGATGTTAGGTTGGGTTAGGTTAGGTTATATTACGTTATTGATGTATATGTAGGTCAAACGAAGACGTAGAGGCCAACTCGCCAGGAATGTTGTCAAATATTACCGCCGAGATGATAGGTTGCGTTAGGTTAGGTTATATTACGTTATAGATGTATATAAAGGTCCCACGGAGACGTAGAGGCCAACAAGCGAGGAACGTGGTCAAATATTACCGCCGAGATGTTAGATTGGATTAGGTTATGTTATATTACGTTATTGATGTATATAAAGATCCCACGGAGACGTAGAGGGCAACTCGCCAGGAATCTTGCCAAATATTATCGCCGAGTTGATAGGTTGATTTAGGTTAGGTTATATTTTTGTTATTGGTGTATATGAAGGGCCCACGGAGACGTAGAGGCCAACTCGCCAGGTATGTTTTCAAATATTACCGCGGAGATGTTGGGTTGGGTTAGGTTAAGTTATATTACGTTATTGATGTATATAAAAGTCCCACGAAGACGTAGAGGCCAACTCGCCAGGAATGTGGTCAAAGATTACCGCCGAGATCCTAGATTGGGTTAGGTTAGGTTATATTACGTTATTGATGTATATGATGGTCCCACAGAGACGTAGAGGCCAACTCGACAGGAATCTTGTCAAATATTACCGCGGAGATGTTAGGTTGGGTTAGGTTAAGTTATATTACGTTATTGATGTATATAAAGGTCCCACGAAGACGTAGAGGCCAACTCGCCAGGAATGTGGTCAAATATTACCGCCGAGATGTTAGATTGGGTTAGGCTAGCTTATATTATGTTATTGATGAATATAAAGGTCCCACGGAGACGTGGAGGCCAACTCGCCAGGAATGTTTTCAAGTATTACCGCCGAGATGTTAGGTTGGGTTAGGTAAGGTTATTTTACGTTATTGATGTATATGAAGGTCAAACGGAGACGTAGAGGCCAACTCGCCAGGAATGTTGTGAAATATTACCGCCGAGATGATAGGTTGGTTTAGGTTAGGTTATATTACGTTATTGAAGTATATAAAGGTCCCACGGAAACGTAGAGGCCAACTCGCCAGGAATGTCGTCAAATATTACCGCCGAGATCCTAGATTGGGTTAGGTTAGGTTATATTACGTTATTGATGTATATAAAGATCCCACGGAGACGTAGAGGGCAACTCGCCAGGAATCTTGCCAAATATTATCGCCGAGTTGATAGGTTGATTTAGGTTAGGTTATATTTTTGTTATTGGTGTATATGAAGGGCCCACGGAGACGTAGAGCCCAACTCGCCAGATATGTTGTCAAATATTACCGCGGAGATGTTGGGTTGGGTTAGGTTAAGTTATATTACGTTATTGATGTATATAAAAGTCCCACGAAGACGTAGAGGCCAACTCGCCAGGAATGTGGTCAAATATTACCGCCGAGATCCTAGATTGGGTTAGGTTAGGTTATATTACGTTATTGATGTATATGATGGTCCCACGGAGACGTAGAGGCCAACTCGCCAGGAATCTTGTCAAATATTACCGCGGAGATGTTAGGTTGGGTTAGGTTAGGTTATATTACGTTATTGATGTATATGATGGTCCCACGGAGACGTAGAGTCCAACTCGCCAGGAATGTTTTCAAATATTACCGCCGAGATGTTAGGTTGGGTTAGGTTAGGTTAAATTACGTTATTGATGTATATGTAGGTCAAACGGAGACGTAAAGGCCAACTCGCCAGGTATGTTGTCAAATATTACCGCGGAGATGTTGGGTTGGGTTAGGTTAAGTTATATTACGTTATTGAAGTATATAAAGGTCCCACGGAAACGTAGAGGCCAACTCGCCAGGAATGTCGTCAAATATTACCGCCGAGATGTTAGGTTGGGTTAGGTTAGGTTATATTACGTTATTGATGTATATGAAGGTCAAACGGAGACGTAGAGGCCAACTCGCCAGGAATGTTGTCAAATATTACCGCCGAAATGATAGGTTGGGTTAGGTTAGGTTATATTACGTTATAGATGTATATGAAGGTCAAACGGAGACGTAGAGGCCAACTCGCCAGGAATGTTGTCAAATATTACCGCCGAGATGATAGGTTGGGTTAGGTTAGGTTATATTACGTTATGGATGTATATAAAGGTCCCACGGAGACGTAGAGGCCAACAAGCCAGGAATGTGGTCCAATATTACCGCCGAGATGTTAGATTGGGTTAGGTTATGTTATATTACGTTATTGATGTATATAAAGGTCCCACGGAGACGTAGAGGGCAACTCGCCAGGAATCTTGTCAAATATTATCGCCGAGATGATAGGTTGATTTAGGTTAGGTTATATTTTTGTTATTGATGTATATGAAGGGCCCACGGCGACGTAGAGGCCGACTTGCCAGGTATGTTGTCAAATATTACCGCGGAGATGTTAGGTTGGGTTAGGTTAAGTTATATTACGTTATTGATGTATATAAAGGTCCCACGAAGACGTAGAGGCCAACTCGCCAGGAATGTGGTCAAATATTACCGCCGAGAAGTTAGATTGGGTTAGGCTAGCTTATATTATGTTATTGATGTATATAAAGGTCCCACGGAGACGTGGAGGCCAACTCGCCAGGTATGTTGTCAAATAATACGGCGGAGATGTTAGGTTGGGTTAGGTTAGGTTATTTTACGTTATAGATGTATATAAAGGTCCCACGGAGACGTAGAGGCCAACAAGCGAGGAACGTGGTCAAATATTACCGCCGAGATGTTAGATTGGATTAGGTTATGTTATATTACGTTATTGATGTATATAAAGATCCCACGGAGACGTAGAGGGCAACTCGCCAGGAATCTTGCCAAATATTGTCGCCGAGTTGATAGGTTGATTTAGGTTAGGTTATATTTTTGTTATTGGTGTATATGAAGGGCCCACGGAGACGTAGAGGCCAACTCGCCAGGTATGTTGTCAAATATTACCGCGGAGATGTTGGGTTGGGTTAGGTTAAGTTATATTACGTTATTGATGTATATAAAAGTCCCACGAAGACGTAGAGGCCAACTCGCCAGGAATGTGGTCAAATATTACCGCCGAGATGCTAGGTTGGGTTAGGTTAGGTTATATTTCGTTATTGATGTGTATGAAGGTCCCACTGAGACGTAGAGGCCAACTCGCCAGGTATGTTGTCTAATATTACAGCCGAGATGTTAGGTTGGGTTAGGTTAGGTTATATTACGTTATTGATGTATATAAAGTTCCCACGGAAACGTAGAGGCCAACTCGCCAGGAATGTCGTCAAATATTACCGCCGAGATGCTAGGTTGGGTTAGGTTAGGTTATATTTCGTTATTGATGTGTATGAAGGTCCCACTGAGACGTAGAGGCCAACTCGCCAGGTATGTTGTCTAATATTACAGCCGAGATGTTAGGTTGGGTTAGGTTAGGTTATATTACGTTATAGATGTATATAAAGCCCTCACGGAGACGTAGAGGCCAACAAGCCAGGAATGTGGTCAAATATTACCGCCGAGATCCTAGATTGGGTTAGGTTAGGTTATATTACGTTATTGATGTATATGATGGTCCCACGGAGACGTAGAGGCCAACTCGCCAGGAATGTTTTCAAATATTACCGCCGAGATGTTAGGTTGGGTTAGGTTAGGTTATATTACGTTATTGATGTATATGTAGGTCAAACGGAGACGTAGAGGCCAACTCGCCAGGAATGTTGTCAAATATTACCGCCGAGATGATAGGTTGCGTTAGGTTAGGTTATATTACGTTATAGATGTATATAAAGTTCCCACGGAGACGTAGAGGCCAACAAGCGAGGAACGTGGTCAAATATTACCGCCGAGATGTTAGATTGGATTAGGTTATGTTATATTACGTTATTGATGTATATAAAGATCCCACGGAGACGTAGAGGCCAACTCGCCAGGAATCTTGTCAAATATTATCGCCGAGATGATAGGTTGATTTAGGTTAGGTTACATTTCGTTATTGATGTATATAAAGCCCTCACGGAGACGTAGAGGCCAACAAGCCAGGAATGTGGTCAAATATTACCGCCGAGATCCTAGATTGGGTTAGGTTAGGTTATATTACGTTATTGATGTATATGATGGTCCCACGGAGACGTAGAGGGCAACTCGCCAGGAATCTTGCCAAATATTATCGCCGAGTTGATAGGTTGATTTAGGTTAGGTTATATTTTTGTTATTGGTGTATATGAAGGGCCCACGGAGACGTAGAGCCCAACTCGCCAGGTATGTTGTCAAATATTACCGCGGAGATGTTGGGTTGGGTTAGGTTAAGTTATATTACGTTATTGATGTATATAAAAGTCCCACGAAGACGTAGAGGCCAACTCGCCAGGAATGTGGTCAAATATTACCGCCGAGATCCTAGATTGGGTTAGGTTAGGTTATATTACGTTATTGATGTATATGATGGTCCCACGGAGACGTAGAGGCCAACTCGCCAGGAATCTTGTCAAATATTACCGCGGAGATGTTAGGTTGGGTTAGGTTAGGTTATATTACGTTATTGATGTATATGATGGTCCCACGGAGACGTAGAGGCCAACTCGCCAGGAATGTTTTCAAATATTACCGCCGAGATGTTAGGTTGGGTTAGGTTAGGTTATATTACGTTATTGATGTATATGTAGGTCAAACGGAGACGTAGAGGCCAACTCGCCAGGAATGTTGTCAAATATTACCGCCGAGATGATAGGTTGCGTTAGGTTAGGTTATATTACGTTATAGATGTATATAAAGGTCCCACGGAGACGTAGAGGCCAACAAGCGAAGAACGTGGTCAAATATTACCGCCGAGATGTTAGATTGGATTAGGTTATGTTATATTACGTTATTGATGTATATAAAGATCCCACGGAGACGTAGAGGCCAACTCGCCAGGAATCTTGTCAAATATTATCGCCGAGATGATAGGTTGATTTAGGTTAGGTTACATTTCGTTATTGATGTATATAAAGCCCTCACGGAGACGTAGAGGCCAACAAGCCAGGAATGTGGTCAAATATTACCGCCGAGATCCTAGATTGGGTTAGGTTAGGTTATATTACGTTATTGATGTATATGATGGTCCCACGGAGACGTAGAGGCCAACTCGCCAGGAATGTTTTCAAATATTACCGCCGAGATGTTAGGTTGGGTTAGGTTAGGTTATATTACGTTATTGATGTATATGTAGGTCAAACGGAGACGTAGAGGCCAACTCGCCAGGAATGAGGTCAAATATTACCGCCGAGATGATAGGTTGCGTTAGGTTAGGTTATATTACGTTATAGATGTATATAAAGGTCCCACGGAGACGTAGAGGCCAACAAGCGAGGAACGTGGTCAAATATTACCGCCGAGATGTTAGATTGGATTAGGTTATGTTATATTACGTTATTGATGTATATAAAGATCCCACGGAGACGTAGAGGGCAACTCGCCAGGAATCTTGCCAAATATTATCGCCGAGTTGATAGGTTGATTTAGGTTAGGTTATATTTTTGTTATTGGTGTATATGAAGGGCCCACGGAGACGTAGAGGCCAACTCGCCAGGTATGTTGTCAAATATTACCGCGGAGATGTTGGGTTGGGTTAGGTTAAGTTATATTACGTTATTGATGTATATAAAAGTCCCACGAAGACGTAGAGGCCAACTCGCCAGGAATGTGGTCAAAGATTACCGCCGAGATCCTAGATTGGGTTAGGTTAGGTTATATTACGTTATTGATGTATATGATGGTCCCACGGAGACGTCGAGGGCAACTCGCCAGGAATCTTGCCAAATATTATCGCCGAGTTGATAGGTTGATTTAGGTTAGGTTATATTTTTGTTATTGGTGTATATGAAGGGCCCACGGAGACGTAGAGCCCAACTCGCCAGGTATGTTGTCAAATATTACCGCGGAGATGTTGGGTTGGGTTAGGTTAAGTTATATTACGTTATTGATGTATATAAAAGTCCCACGAAGACGTAGAGGCCAACTCGCCAGGAATGTGGTCAAATATTACCGCCGAGATCCTAGATTGGGTTAGGTTAGGTTATATTACGTTATTGATGTATATGATGGTCCCACGGAGACGTAGAGGCCAACTCGCCAGGAATCTTGTCAAATATTACCGCGGAGATGTTAGGTTGGGTTAGGTTAGGTTATATTACGTTATTGATGTATATGATGGTCCCACGGAGACGTAGAGGCCAACTCGCCAGGAATGTTTTCAAATATTACCGCCGAGATGTTAGGTTGGGTTAGGTTAGGTTAAATTACGTTATTGATGTATATGTAGGTCAAACGGAGACGTAGAGGCCAACTCGCCAGGTATGTTGTCAAATATTACCGCGGAGATGTTGGGTTGGGTTAGGTTAAGTTATATTACGTTATTGAAGTATATAAAGGTCCCACGGAAACGTAGAGGCCAACTCGCCAGGAATGTCGTCAAATATTACCGCCGAGATGTTAGGTTGGGTTAGGTTAGGTTATCTTACATTATAGATGTATATAAAGGTCTCACGGAGACGTAGAGGTCAACAAGCCAGGAATGTGGTCAAATATTACCGCCGAGATGCTAGATTGGGTTAGGTTAGGTTATATTACGTTATTGAAGTATATAAAGGTCCCACGGAAACGTAGAGGCCAACTCGCCAGGAATGTCGTCAAATATTACCGCCGAGATGATAGGTTGGGTTAGCTTAGGTTATATTTCGTTATTGATGTATATGAAGGTCCCACTGAGATGAGGCCAACTCGCCAGGTATGTTGTCAAATATTACAGCCGAGATATTAGGTTGGGTTAGGTTAGGTTATATTACGTTATAGATGTATATAAACGTCTCACGGAGACGTAGAGGCCAACAAGCCAGGAATGTGGTCAAATATTACCGCCGAGATCCTAGATTGGGTTAGGTTAGGTTATATTACGTTATTGATGTATATGAAGGTCCCACGGAGACGTAGAGTCCAACTCGCCAGGAATGTTTTCAAATATTACCGCCGAGATGTTAGGTTGGGTTAGGTTAGGTTTTATTACGTTATTGATGTATATGAAGGTCAAACGGAGACGTAGAGGCCAACCCGCCAGGAATCTTGTGAAATATTACCGCCGGGATGATAGGTTGGGTTAGGTTAGGTTATATTACGTTATAGATGTATATAAAGGTCCCACGGAGACGTAGAGGCCGACAAGCCAGGAATGTGGTCAAATATTACCGCCGAGATGCTAGATTGGGTTAGGTTAGGTTATATTTCGTTATTGATGTATATGAAGGTCCCTCGGAGACGTAGAGGCCAACTCGCAAGGAATGTTGTCAAATATTACCGCCGAGATGATAGGTTGGGTTAGGTTAGGTTATATTACGTTATAGATGTATATAAAGGTCTCACGGGGACGTAGAGGCCAACAAGCCAGGAATGTGGTCAAATATTACCGCCGAGATGTTAGATTGGGTTAGGTTATGTTATATTACGTTATTGATGTACATGAAGATCCCACGGAGACGTAGAGGCCAACTCGCCAGGAATCTTGTCAAATATTATCTCCGAGATGATAGGTTGATTTAGGTTAGGTTATATTTCGTTATTGATGTATATGAAGGGCCCACGGAGACGTAGAGGCCAACTCGCCAGGTATGTTGTCAAATATTACCGCGGAGAAGTTGGGTTGGGTTAGGTTAAGTTACATTACGTTATTGATGTATATAAAAGTCCCACGAAGACGTAGAGGCCAACTCGCCAGGAATGTTCTCAAATATTACCGCCGAGATGTTAGATTGGGTTAGGTTAGGTTATATTACGTTATAGATGTATATAAAGGTCCCACGGAAACGTAGCGGCTAACTCGCCACGAATGTTGTCAAATATTTCCGCATAGATGTTAGGTTTGGTTAGGTTAAGTTACATTACGTTATTGATGTATATGAAGGTCCCTCGGAGACTTAGAGGACAACTCGCCAGGAATGTTGTCAAATATTACCGCCGAGATGATAGGTTGGGTTAGGTTAGGTTATATTTCGTTATTGATGTATATGAAGGTCCCACTGAGATGAGGCCAACTCGCCAGGTATGTTGTCAAATATTACAGCCGAGATGTTAGGTTGGGTTAGGTTAGGTTATATTACGTTATAGATGTATATAAACGTCTCACGGAGACGTAGAGGCCAACTCGCAAGGAATGTTGTCAAATATTACCGCCGAGATGATAGGTTGGGTTAGGTTAGGTTATATTACGTTATTGATGTATATGAAGGTCCCACGGAGACGTAGAGGCCAACTCGCCAGGAATGTTTTCAAATATTACCGCCGAGGTGTTAGGTTGGGTTAGGTTAGGTTTTATTACGTTATTGATGTATATGAAGGTCAAACGGAGACGTAGAGGCCAACTCGCCAGGAATCTTGTCAAATATTATCTCCGAGATGATAGGTTGATTTGGGTTAGGTTATATTTCGTTATTGATGTATATGAAGGGCCCACGGAGACGTAGAGGCCAACTCGCCAGGTATGTTGTCAAATATTACCGCGGAGATCTTGGGTTGGGTTAGGTTAAGTTATATTACGTTATTGATGTATATAAAAGTCCCACGAAGACGTAGAGGCCAACTCGCCAGGAATGTTCTCAAATATTACCGCCGAGATGTTGGATTGGGTTAGGCTAGCTTATATTATGTTATTGATGTATATAAAGGCCCCACGGAGACGTAGAGGCCAACTCGCCAGGAATGTGGTCAAATATTACCGCCGAGATGATAGGTTGGGTTAGGTTAGGTTATATTTCGTTATTGATGTATATGAAGGTCCCACTGAGATGAGGCGAACTCGCCAGGTATGTTGTCAAATATTACAGCCGAGATGTTAGGTTGGGTTAGGTTAGGTTATATTACGTTATAGATGTATATAAACGTCTCGCGGAGACGTAGAGGCCAACAAGCCAGGAATGTGGTCAAATATTACCGCCGAGATCCTAGATTGGGTTAGGTTAGGTTATATTACGTTATTGATGTATATGAAGGTCCCACGGAGACGTAGAGGCCAACTCGTCAGGAATGTTTTCAAATATGACCGCCGAGATGTTAGGTTGGGTTAGGTTAGGTTTTATTACGTTATTGATGTATATGAAGGTCAAACGGAGACGTAGAGTCCAACTCGCCAGGAATGTTTTCAAATATTACCGCCGAGATGATAGGTTGGGTTAGGTTAGGTTTTATTACGTTATTGATGTATATGAAGGTCAAACGGAGACGTAGAGTCCAACTCGCCAGGAATGTTTTCAAATATTACCGCCGAGATGTTAGGTTGGGTTAGGTTAGGTTTTATTACGTTATTGATGTATATGAAGGTCAAACGGAGACGTAGAGGACAACCCGCCAGGAATCTTGTGAAATATTACCGCCGAGATGATAGGTTGGGTTAGGTTAGGTTATATTACGTTATAGATGTATATAAAGGTCCCACGGAAACGTAGAGGCCGACAAGCCAGGAATGTGGTCAAATATTACCGCCGAGATGCTAGATTGGGTTAGGTTAGGTTATATTTCGTTATTGATGTATATGAAGGTCCCTCGGAGACGTAGAGGCCAACTCGCAAGGAATGTTGTCAAATATTACCGCCGAGATGATAGGTTGGGTTAGGTTAGGTTATATTACGTTATAGATGTATATAAAGGTCTCACGGAGACGTAGAGGCCAACAAGCCAGGAATGTGGTCAAATATTACCGCCGAGATGTTAGATTGGGTTAGGTTATGTTATATTACGTTATTGATGTACATAAATATCCCACGGAGACGTAGAGGCCAACTCGCCAGGAATCTTGTCAAATATTATCTCCGAGATGATAGGTTGATTTAGGTTAGGTTATATTTCGTTATTGATGTATATGAAGGGCCCACGGAGACGTAGAGGCCAACTCGCCAGGTATGCTGTCAAATATTACCGCGGAGATGTTGGGTTGGGTTAGGTTAAGTTACATTACGTTATTGATGTATATAAAAGTCCCACGAAGACGTAGAGGCCAACTCGTCAGGAATGTTTTCAAATATGACCGCCGAGATGTTAGGTTGGGTTAGGTTAGGTTTTATTACGTTATTGATGTATATGAAGGTCAAACGGAGACGTAGAGTCCAACTCGCCAGGAATGTTTTCAAATATTACCGCCGAGATGATAGGTTGGGTTAGGTTAGGTTTTATTACGTTATTGATGTATATGAAGGTCAAACGGAGACGTAGAGTCCAACTCGCCAGGAATGTTTTCAAATATTACCGCCGAGATGTTAGGTTGGGTTAGGTTAGGTTTTATTACGTTATTGATGTATATGAAGGTCAAACGGAGACGTAGAGGACAACCCGCCAGGAATCTTGTGAAATATTACCGCCGAGATGATAGGTTGGGTTAGGTTAGGTTATATTACGTTATAGATGTATATAAAGGTCCCACGGAGACGTAGAGGCCGACAAGCCAGGAATGTGGTCAAATATTACCGCCGAGATGCTAGATTGGGTTAGGTTAGGTTATATTTCGTTATTGATGTATATGAAGGTCCCTCGGAGACGTAGAGGCCAACTCGCAAGGAATGTTGTCAAATATTACCGCCGAGATGATAGGTTGGGTTAGGTTAGGTTATATTACGTTATAGATGTATATAAAGGTCTCACGGAGACGTAGAGGCCAACAAGCCAGGAATGTGGTCAAATATTACCGCCGAGATGTTAGATTGGGTTAGGTTATGTTATATTACGTTATTGATGTACATAAATATCCCACGGAGACGTAGAGGCCAACTCGCCAGGAATCTTGTCAAATATTATCTCCGAGATGATAGGTTGATTTAGGTTAGGTTATATTTCGTTATTGATGTATATGAAGGGCCCACGGAGACGTAGAGGCCAACTCGCCAGGTATGCTGTCAAATATTACCGCGGAGATGTTGGGTTGGGTTAGGTTAAGTTACATTACGTTATTGATGTATATAAAAGACCCACGAAGACGTAGAGGCCAACTCGCCAGGAATGTTCTCAAATATTACCGCCGAGATGTTAGATTGGGTTAGGTTAGGTTATATTACGTTATAGATGTATATAAATGTCCCACGGAAACGTAGCGGCTAACTCGCCACGAATGTTGTCAAATATTTCCGCGGAGATGTTAGGTTTGGTTAGGTTAAGTTACATTACGTTATTGATGTATATGAAGGTCCCTCGGAGACTTAGAGGACAACTCGCCAGGAATGTTGTCAAATATTACCGCCGAGATGATAGGTTGGGTTAGGTTAGGTTATATTTCGTTATTGATGTATATGAAGGTGCCACGGAGACGTAGAGGCCAACGCGCCAGGTATGTTGTCAAATATTTCCGCGGAGATGTTAGGTTGGGTTAGGTTAAGTTACATTACGTTATTGATGTATACAAAGGTCCCACGAAGACGTAGAGGCCAACTCGCCAGGAATGTGGTCAAATATTACCGCCGAGATGCTAGATTGGGTTAGGTTAGGTTATATTACGTTATTGAAGTATATAAAGGTCCCACGGAAACGTAGAGGCCAACTCGCCAGGAATGTTTTCAAATATTACCGCCGAGATGTTAGGTTGGGTTGGGTTAGGTTTTATTACGTTATTGATGTATATGAAGGTCAAACGGAGACGTAGAGGCCAACTCGACAGGAATGTTGTGAAATATTACCGCCGAGATGATAGGTTGGGTTAGGTTAGGTTATATTTCGTTATTGATGTATATGAAGGTGCCACGGAGACGTAGCGGCCAACGCGCCAGGTATGTTGTCAAATATTACCGCGGAGATGTTGGGTTGGGTTAGGTTAAGTTATATTACGTTATTGATGTATATAAAAGTCCCACGAAGACGTAGAGGCCAACTCGCCAGGAATGTGGTCAAATAATACCGCCGATATGTTACATTGGGTTAGGCTAGCTTATATTATGTTATTGATGTATATAAAGGCCCCACGGAGACGTAGAGGCCAACTCGCCAGGAATGTGGTCAAATATTACCGCCGAGATGTTAGGTTGGGTTAGGTTAGGTTATATTACGTTATTGATGTATATAAAGGTCCCACGGAGACATAGAAGCCAACTCGCCTGGTATGTTTTCAAATATTACCCCCGAGATGATAGGTTGGGTTAAGTTACCTTATATTACGTTATTGATGTATACGAGAGTTACACGGAGACGTAGAGGCCAACTCGCCAAGAATGATTTCAAATATTACCGCCGAGATGTTAGGTTGGATTAGGTTAGGTTATCTTACGTTATAGATGTATATAAAGGTCTCACGGAGACGTAGAGGTCAACAAGCCAGGAATGTGGTCAAATATTACCGCCGAGATGCTAGATTGGGATAGGTTAGGTTATATTACGTTATTGAAGTATATAAAGGTCCCACGGAAACGTAGAGGCCAACTCGCCAGGAATGTTGTGAAATATTACCGCCGAGATGATAGGTTGGTTTAGGTTAGGTTATATTACGTTATTGAAGTATATAAAGGTCCCACGGAAACGTAGAGGCCAACTCGCCAGGAATGTCGTCAAATATTACCGCCGAGATCCTAGATTGGGTTAGGTTAGGTTATATTACGTTATTGATGTATATAAAGATCCCACGGAGACGTAGAGGGCAACTCGCCAGGAATCTTGCCAAATATTATCGCCGAGTTGATAGGTTGATTTAGGTTAGGTTATATTTTTGTTATTGGTGTATATGAAGGGCCCACGGAGACGTAGAGCCCAACTCGCCAGATATGTTGTCAAATATTACCGCGGAGATGTTGGGTTGGGTTAGGTTAAGTTATATTACGTTATTGATGTATATAAAAGTCCCACGAAGACGTAGAGGCCAACTCGCCAGGAATGTGGTCAAATATTACCGCCGAGATCCTAGATTGGGTTAGGTTAGGTTATATTACGTTATTGATGTATATGATGGTCCCACGGAGACGTAGAGGCCAACTCGCCAGGAATCTTGTCAAATATTACCGCGGAGATGTTAGGTTGGGTTAGGTTAGGTTATATTACGTTATTGATGTATATGATGGTCCCACGGAGACGTAGAGTCCAACTCGCCAGGAATGTTTTCAAATATTACCGCCGAGATGTTAGGTTGGGTTAGGTTAGGTTAAATTACGTTATTGATGTATATGTAGGTCAAACGGAGACGTAAAGGCCAACTCGCCAGGTATGTTGTCAAATATTACCGCGGAGATGTTGGGTTGGGTTAGGTTAAGTTATATTACGTTATTGAAGTATATAAAGGTCCCACGGAAACGTAGAGGCCAACTCGCCAGGAATGTCGTCAAATATTACCGCCGAGATGTTAGGTTGGGTTAGGTTAGGTTATATTACGTTATTGATGTATATGAAGGTCAAACGGAGACGTAGAGGCCAACTCGCCAGGAATGTTGTCAAATATTACCGCCGAAATGATAGGTTGGGTTAGGTTAGGTTATATTACGTTATAGATGTATATGAAGGTCAAACGGAGACGTAGAGGCCAACTCGCCAGGAATGTTGTGAAATATTACCGCCGAGATGATAGGTTGGTTTAGGTTAGGTTATATTACGTTATTGAAGTATATAAAGGTCCCACGGAAACGTAGAGGCCAACTCGCCAGGAATGTCGTCAAATATTACCGCCGAGATCCTAGATTGGGTTAGGTTAGGTTATATTACGTTATTGATGTATATAAAGATCCCACGGAGACGTAGAGGGCAACTCGCCAGGAATCTTGCCAAATATTATCGCCGAGTTGATAGGTTGATTTAGGTTAGGTTATATTTTTGTTATTGGTGTATATGAAGGGCCCACGGAGACGTAGAGCCCAACTCGCCAGATATGTTGTCAAATATTACCGCGGAGATGTTGGGTTGGGTTAGGTTAAGTTATATTACGTTATTGATGTATATAAAAGTCCCACGAAGACGTAGAGGCCAACTCGCCAGGAATGTGGTCAAATATTACCGCCGAGATCCTAGATTGGGTTAGGTTAGGTTATATTACGTTATTGATGTACATGATGGTCCCACGGAGACGTAGAGGCCAACTCGCCAGGAATCTTGTCAAATATTACCGCGGAGATGTTAGGTTGGGTTAGGTTAGGTTATATTACGTTATTGATGTATATGATGGTCCCACGGAGACGTAGAGTCCAACTCGCCAGGAATGTTTTCAAATATTACCGCCGAGATGTTAGGTTGGGTTAGGTTAGGTTAAATTACGTTATTGATGTATATGTAGGTCAAACGGAGACGTAAAGGCCAACTCGCCAGGTATGTTGTCAAATATTACCGCGGAGATGTTGGGTTGGGTTAGGTTAAGTTATATTACGTTATTGAAGTATATAAAGGTCCCACGGAAACGTAGAGGCCAACTCGCCAGGAATGTCGTCAAATATTACCGCCGAGATGTTAGGTTGGGTTAGGTTAGGTTATATTACGTTATTGATGTATATGAAGGTCAAACGGAGACGTAGAGGCCAACTCGCCAGGAATGTTGTCAAATATTACCGCCGAAATGATAGGTTGGGTTAGGTTAGGTTATATTACGTTATAGATGTATATGAAGGTCAAACGGAGACGTAGAGGCCAACTCGCCAGGAATGTTGTCAAATATTACCGCCGAGATGATAGGTTGGGTTAGGTTAGGTTATATTACGTTATGGATGTATATAAAGGTCCCACGGAGACGTAGAGGCCAACAAGCCAGGAATGTGGTCCAATATTACCGCCGAGATGTTAGATTGGGTTAGGTTATGTTATATTACGTTATTGATGTATATAAAGGTCCCACGGAGACGTAGAGGGCAACTCGCCAGGAATCTTGTCAAATATTATCGCCGAGATGATAGGTTGATTTAGGTTAGGTTATATTTTTGTTATTGATGTATATGAAGGGCCCACGGCGACGTAGAGGCCGACTTGCCAGGTATGTTGTCAAATATTACCGCGGAGATGTTAGGTTGGGTTAGGTTAAGTTATATTACGTTATTGATGTATATAAAGGTCCCACGAAGACGTAGAGGCCAACTCGCCAGGAATGTGGTCAAATATTACCGCCGAGAAGTTAGATTGGGTTAGGCTAGCTTATATTATGTTATTGATGTATATAAAGGTCCCACGGAGACGTGGAGGCCAACTCGCCAGGTATGTTGTCAAATAATACGGCGGAGATGTTAGGTTGGGTTAGGTTAGGTTATTTTACGTTATAGATGTATATAAAGGTCCCACGGAGACGTAGAGGCCAACAAGCGAGGAACGTGGTCAAATATTACCGCCGAGATGTTAGATTGGATTAGGTTATGTTATATTACGTTATTGATGTATATAAAGATCCCACGGAGACGTAGAGGGCAACTCGCCAGGAATCTTGCCAAATATTGTCGCCGAGTTGATAGGTTGATTTAGGTTAGGTTATATTTTTGTTATTGGTGTATATGAAGGGCCCACGGAGACGTAGAGGCCAACTCGCCAGGTATGTTGTCAAATATTACCGCGGAGATGTTGGGTTGGGTTAGGTTAAGTTATATTACGTTATTGATGTATATAAAAGTCCCACGAAGACGTAGAGGCCAACTCGCCAGGAATGTGGTCAAATATTACCGCCGAGATGCTAGGTTGGGTTAGGTTAGGTTATATTTCGTTATTGATGTGTATGAAGGTCCCACTGAGACGTAGAGGCCAACTCGCCAGGTATGTTGTCTAATATTACAGCCGAGATGTTAGGTTGGGTTAGGTTAGGTTATATTACGTTATTGATGTATATAAAGTTCCCACGGAAACGTAGAGGCCAACTCGCCAGGAATGTCGTCAAATATTACCGCCGAGATGCTAGGTTGGGTTAGGTTAGGTTATATTTCGTTATTGATGTGTATGAAGGTCCCACTGAGACGTAGAGGCCAACTCGCCAGGTATGTTGTCTAATATTACAGCCGAGATGTTAGGTTGGGTTAGGTTAGGTTATATTACGTTATAGATGTATATAAAGCCCTCACGGAGACGTAGAGGCCAACAAGCCAGGAATGTGGTCAAATATTACCGCCGAGATCCTAGATTGGGTTAGGTTAGGTTATATTACGTTATTGATGTATATGATGGTCCCACGGAGACGTAGAGGCCAACTCGCCAGGAATGTTTTCAAATATTACCGCCGAGATGTTAGGTTGGGTTAGGTTAGGTTATATTACGTTATTGATGTATATGTAGGTCAAACGGAGACGTAGAGGCCAACTCGCCAGGAATGTTGTCAAATATTACCGCCGAGATGATAGGTTGCGTTAGGTTAGGTTATATTACGTTATTGATGTATATAAAGGTCCCACGGAGACGTAGAGGCCAACAAGCGAGGAACGTGGTCAAATATTACCGCCGAGATGTTAGATTGGATTAGGTTATGTTATATTACGTTATTGATGTATATAAAGATCCCACGGAGACGTAGAGGCCAACTCGCCAGGAATCTTGTCAAATATTATCGCCGAGATGATAGGTTGATTTAGGTTAGGTTACATTTCGTTATTGATGTATATAAAGCCCTCACGGAGACGTAGAGGCCAACAAGCCAGGAATGTGGTCAAATATTACCGCCGAGATCCTAGATTGGGTTAGGTTAGGTTATATTACGTTATTGATGTATATGATGGTCCCACGGAGACGTAGAGGCCAACTCGCCAGGAATGTTTTCAAATATTACCGCCGAGATGTTAGGTTGGGTTAGGTTAGGTTATATAACGTTATTGATGTATATGTAGGTCAAACGGAGACGTAGAGGCCAACTCGCCAGGAATGTTGTCAAATATTACCGCCGAGATGATAGGTTGCGTTAGGTTAGGTTATATTACGTTATAGATGTATATAAAGGTCCCACGGAGACGTAGAGGCCAACAAGCGAGGAACGTGATCAAATATTACCGCCGAGATGTTAGATTGGATTAGGTTATGTTATATTACGTTATTGATGTATATAAAGATCCCACGGAGACGTAGAGGGCAACTCGCCAGGAATCTTGTCAAATATTATCGCCGAGTTGATAGGTTGATTTAGGTTAGGTTATATTTTTGTTATTGGTGTATATGAAGGGCCCACGGAGACGTAGAGGCCAACTCGCCAGGTATGTTGTCAAATATTACCGCGGAGATGTTGGGTTGGGTTAGGTTAAGTTATATTACGTTATTGATGTATATAAAAGTCCCACGAAGACGTAGAGGCCAACTCGCCAGGAATGTGGTCAAAGATTACCGCCGAGATCCTAGATTGGGTTAGGTTAGGTTATATTACGTTATTGATGTATATGATGGTCCCACGGAGACGTAGAGGGCAACTCGCCAGGAATCTTGCCAAATATTATCGCCGAGTTGATAGGTTGATTTAGGTTAGGTTATATTTTTGTTATTGGTGTATATGAAGGGCCCACGGAGACGTAGAGCCCAACTCGCCAGGTATGTTGTCAAATATTACCGCGGAGATGTTGGGTTGGGTTAGGTTAAGTTATATTACGTTATTGATGTATATAAAAGTCCCACGAAGACGTAGAGGCCAACTCTCCAGGAATGTGGTCAAATATTACCGCCGAGATCCTAGATTGGGTTAGGTTAGGTTATATTACGTTATTGATGTATATGATGGTCCCACGGAGACGTAGAGGCCAACTCGCCAGGAATCTTGTCAAATATTACCGCGGAGATGTTAGGTTGGGTTAGGTTAGGTTATATTACGTTATTGATGTATATGATGGTCCCACGGAGACGTAGAGGCCAACTCGCCAGGAATGTTTTCAAATATTACCGCCGAGATGTTAGGTTGGGTTAGGTTAGGTTATATTACGTTATTGATGTATATGTAGGTCAAACGGAGACGTAGAGGCCAACTCGCCAGGAATGTTGTCAAATATTACCGCCGAGATGATAGGTTGCGTTAGGTTAGGTTATATTACGTTATAGATGTATATAAAGGTCCCACGGAGACGTAGAGGCCAACAAGCGAAGAACGTGGTCAAATATTACCGCCGAGATGTTAGATTGGATTAGGTTATGTTATATTACGTTATTGATGTATATAAAGATCCCACGGAGACGTAGAGGCCAACTCGCCAGGAATCTTGTCAAATATTATCGCCGAGATGATAGGTTGATTTAGGTTAGGTTACATTTCGTTATTGATGTATATAAAGCCCTCACGGAGACGTAGAGGCCAACAAGCCAGGAATGTGGTCAAATATTACCGCCGAGATCCTAGATTGGGTTAGGTTAGGTTATATTACGTTATTGATGTATATGATGGTCCCACGGAGACGTAGAGGCCAACTCGCCAGGAATGTTTTCAAATATTACCGCCGAGATGTTAGGTTGGGTTAGGTTAGGTTATATTACGTTATTGATGTATATGTAGGTCAAACGGAGACGTAGAGGCCAACTCGCCAGGAATGAGGTCAAATATTACCGCCGAGATGATAGGTTGCGTTAGGTTAGGTTATATTACGTTATAGATGTATATAAAGGTCCCACGGAGACGTAGAGGCCAACAAGCGAGGAACGTGGTCAAATATTACCGCCGAGATGTTAGATTGGATTAGGTTATGTTATATTACGTTATTGATGTATATAAAGATCCCACGGAGACGTAGAGGGCAACTCGCCAGGAATCTTGCCAAATATTATCGCCGAGTTGATAGGTTGATTTAGGTTAGGTTATATTTTTGTTATTGGTGTATATGAAGGGCCCACGGAGACGTAGAGGCCAACTCGCCAGGTATGTTGTCAAATATTACCGCGGAGATGTTGGGTTGGGTTAGGTTAAGTTATATTACGTTATTGATGTATATAAAAGTCCCACGAAGACGTAGAGGCCAACTCGCCAGGAATGTGGTCAAAGATTACCGCCGAGATCCTAGATTGGGTTAGGTTAGGTTATATTACGTTATTGATGTATATGATGGTCCCACGGAGACGTAGAGGGCAACTCGCCAGGAATCTTGCCAAATATTATCGCCGAGTTGATAGGTTGATTTAGGTTAGGTTATATTTTTGTTATTGGTGTATATGAAGGGCCCACGGAGACGTAGAGCCCAACTCGCCAGGTATGTTGTCAAATATTACCGCGGAGATGTTGGGTTGGGTTAGGTTAAGTTATATTACGTTATTGATGTATATAAAAGTCCCACGAAGACGTAGAGGCCAACTCGCCAGGAATGTGGTCAAATATTACCGCCGAGATCCTAGATTGGGTTAGGTTAGGTTATATTACGTTATTGATGTATATGATGGTCCCACGGAGACGTAGAGGCCAACTCGCCAGGAATCTTGTCAAATATTACCGCGGAGATGTTAGGTTGGGTTAGGTTAGGTTATATTACGTTATTGATGTATATGATGGTCCCACGGAGACGTAGAGGCCAACTCGCCAGGAATGTTTTCAAATATTACCGCCGAGATGTTAGGTTGGGTTAGGTTAGGTTAAATTACGTTATTGATGTATATGTAGGTCAAACGGAGACGTAGAGGCCAACTCGCCAGGTATGTTGTCAAATATTACCGCGGAGATGTTGGGTTGGGTTAGGTTAAGTTATATTACGTTATTGAAGTATATAAAGGTCCCACGGAAACGTAGAGGCCAACTCGCCAGGAATGTCGTCAAATATTACCGCCGAGATGTTAGGTTGGGTTAGGTTAGGTTATCTTACATTATAGATGTATATAAAGGTCTCACGGAGACGTAGAGGTCAACAAGCCAGGAATGTGGTCAAATATTACCGCCGAGATGCTAGATTGGGTTAGGTTAGGTTATATTACGTTATTGAAGTATATAAAGGTCCCACGGAAACGTAGAGGCCAACTCGCCAGGAATGTCGTCAAATATTACCGCCGAGATGATAGGTTGGGTTAGCTTAGGTTATATTTCGTTATTGATGTATATGAAGGTCCCACTGAGATGAGGCCAACTCGCCAGGTATGTTGTCAAATATTACAGCCGAGATATTAGGTTGGGTTAGGTTAGGTTATATTACGTTATAGATGTATATAAACGTCTCACGGAGACGTAGAGGCCAACAAGCCAGGAATGTGGTCAAATATTACCGCCGAGATCCTAGATTGGGTTAGGTTAGGTTATATTACGTTATTGATGTATATGAAGGTCCCACGGAGACGTAGAGTCCAACTCGCCAGGAATGTTTTCAAATATTACCGCCGAGATGTTAGGTTGGGTTAGGTTAGGTTTTATTACGTTATTGATGTATATGAAGGTCAAACGGAGACGTAGAGGCCAACCCGCCAGGAATCTTGTGAAATATTACCGCCGGGATGATAGGTTGGGTTAGGTTAGGTTATATTACGTTATAGATGTATATAAAGGTCCCACGGAGACGTAGAGGCCGACAAGCCAGGAATGTGGTCAAATATTACCGCCGAGATGCTAGATTGGGTTAGGTTAGGTTATATTTCGTTATTGATGTATATGAAGGTCCCTCGGAGACGTAGAGGCCAACTCGCAAGGAATGTTGTCAAATATTACCGCCGAGATGATAGGTTGGGTTAGGTTAGGTTATATTACGTTATAGATGTATATAAAGGTCTCACGGGGACGTAGAGGCCAACAAGCCAGGAATGTGGTCAAATATTACCGCCGAGATGTTAGATTGGGTTAGGTTATGTTATATTACGTTATTGATGTACATGAAGATCCCACGGAGACGTAGAGGCCAACTCGCCAGGAATCTTGTCAAATATTATCTCCGAGATGATAGGTTGATTTAGGTTAGGTTATATTTCGTTATTGATGTATATGAAGGGCCCACGGAGACGTAGAGGCCAACTCGCCAGGTATGTTGTCAAATATTACCGCGGAGATGTTGGGTTGGGTTAGGTTAAGTTACATTACGTTATTGATGTATATAAAAGTCCCACGAAGACGTAGAGGCCAACTCGCCAGGAATGTTCTCAAATATTACCGCCGAGATGTTAGATTGGGTTAGGTTAGGTTATATTACGTTATAGATGTATATAAAGGTCCCACGGAAACGTAGCGGCTAACTCGCCACGAATGTTGTCAAATATTTCCGCATAGATGTTAGGTTTGGTTAGGTTAAGTTACATTACGTTATTGATGTATATGAAGGTCCCTCGGAGACTTAGAGGACAACTCGCCAGGAATGTTGTCAAATATTACCGCCGAGATGATAGGTTGGGTTAGGTTAGGTTATATTTCGTTATTGATGTATATGAAGGTCCCACTGAGATGAGGCCAACTCGCCAGGTATGTTGTCAAATATTACAGCCGAGATGTTAGGTTGGGTTAGGTTAGGTTATATTACGTTATAGATGTATATAAACGTCTCACGGAGACGTAGAGGCCAACTCGCAAGGAATGTTGTCAAATATTACCGCCGAGATGATAGGTTGGGTTAGGTTAGGTTATATTACGTTATTGATGTATATGAAGGTCCCACGGAGACGTAGAGGCCAACTCGCCAGGAATGTTTTCAAATATTACCGCCGAGGTGTTAGGTTGGGTTAGGTTAGGTTTTATTACGTTATTGATGTATATGAACGTCAAACGGAGACGTAGAGGCCAACTCGCCAGGAATCTTGTCAAATATTATCTCCGAGATGATAGGTTGATTTGGGTTAGGTTATATTTCGTTATTGATGTATATGATGGGCCCACGGAGACGTAGAGGCCAACTCGCCAGGTATGTTGTCAAATATTACCGCGGAGATCTTGGGTTGGGTTAGGTTAAGTTATATTACGTTATTGATGTATATAAAAGTCCCACGAAGACGTAGAGGCCAACTCGCCAGGAATGTTCTCAAATATTACCGCCGAGATGTTGGATTGGGTTAGGCTAGCTTATATTATGTTATTGATGTATATAAAGGCCCCACGGAGACGTAGAGGCCAACTCGCCAGGAATGTGGTCAAATATTACCGCCGAGATGATAGGTTGGGTTAGGTTAGGTTATATTTCGTTATTGATGTATATGAAGGTCCCACTGAGATGAGGCGAACTCGCCAGGTATGTTGTCAAATATTACAGCCGAGATGTTAGGTTGGGTTAGGTTAGGTTATATTACGTTATAGATGTATATAAACGTCTCGCGGAGACGTAGAGGCCAACAAGCCAGGAATGTGGGCAAATATTACCGCCGAGATCCTAGATTGGGTTAGGTTAGGTTATATTACGTTATTGATGTATATGAAGGTCCCACGGAGACGTAGAGGCCAACTCGTCAGGAATGTTTTCAAATATGACCGCCGAGATGTTAGGTTGGGTTAGGTTAGGTTTTATTACGTTATTGATGTATATGAAGGTCAAACGGAGACGTAGAGTCCAACTCGCCAGGAATGTTTTCAAATATTACCGCCGAGATGATAGGTTGGGTTAGGTTAGGTTTTATTACGTTATTGATGTATATGAAGGTCAAACGGAGACGTAGAGTCCAACTCGCCAGGAATGTTTTCAAATATTACCGCCGATATGTTAGGTTGGGTTAGGTTAGGTTTTATTACGTTATTGATGTATATGAAGGTCAAACGGAGACGTAGAGGACAACCCGCCAGGAATCTTGTGAAATATTACCGCCGAGATGATAGGTTGGGTTAGGTTAGGTTATATTACGTTATAGATGTATATAAAGGTCCCACGGAAACGTAGAGGCCGACAAGCCAGGAATGTGGTCAAATATTACCGCCGAGATGCTAGATTGGGTTAGGTTAGGTTATATTTCGTTATTGATGTATATGAAGGTCCCTCGGAGACGTAGAGGCCAACTCGCAAGGAATGTTGTCAAATATTACCGCCGAGATGATAGGTTGGGTTAGGTTAGGTTATATTACGTTATAGATGTATATAAAGGTCTCACGGAGACGTAGAGGCCAACAAGCCAGGAATGTGGTCAAATATTACCGCCGAGATGTTAGATTGGGTTAGGTTATGTTATATTACGTTATTGATGTACATAAATATCCCACGGAGACGTAGAGGCCAACTCGCCAGGAATCTTGTCAAATATTATCTCCGAGATGATAGGTTGATTTAGGTTAGGTTATATTTCGTTATTGATGTATATGAAGGGCCCACGGAGACGTAGAGGCCAACTCGCCAGGTATGCTGTCAAATATTACCACGGAGATGTTGGGTTGGGTTAGGTTAAGTTACATTACGTTATTGATGTATATAAAAGTCCCACGAAGACGTAGAGGCCAACTCGTCAGGAATGTTTTCAAATATGACCGCCGAGATGTTAGGTTGGGTTAGGTTAGGTTTTATTACGTTATTGATGTATATGAAGGTCAAACGGAGACGTAGAGTCCAACTCGCCAGGAATGTTTTCAAATATTACCGCCGAGATGATAGGTTGGGTTAGGTTAGGTTTTATTACGTTATTGATGTATATGAAGGTCAAACGGAGACGTAGAGTCCAACTCGCCAGGAATGTTTTCAAATATTACCGCCGAGATGTTAGGTTGGGTTAGGTTAGGTTTTATTACGTTATTGATGTATATGAAGGTCAAACGGAGACGTAGAGGACAACCCGCCAGGAATCTTGTGAAATATTACCGCCGAGATGATAGGTTGGGTTAGGTTAGGTTATATTACGTTATAGATGTATATAAAGGTCCCACGGAGACGTAGAGGCCGACAAGCCAGGAATGTGGTCAAATATTACCGCCGAGATGCTAGATTGGGTTAGGTTAGGTTATATTTCGTTATTGATGTATATGAAGGTCCCTCGGAGACGTAGAGGCCAACTCGCAAGGAATGTTGTCAAATATTACCGCCGAGATGATAGGTTGGGTTAGGTTAGGTTATATTACGTTATAGATGTATATAAAGGTCTCACGGAGACGTAGAGGCCAACAAGCCAGGAATGTGGTCAAATATTACCGCCGAGATGTTAGATTGGGTTAGGTTATGTTATATTACGTTATTGATGTACATAAATATCCCACGGAGACGTAGAGGCCAACTCGCCAGGAATCTTGTCAAATATTATCTCCGAGATGATAGGTTGATTTAGGTTAGGTTATATTTCGTTATTGATGTATATGAAGGGCCCACGGAGACGTAGAGGCCAACTCGCCAGGTATGCTGTCAAATATTACCGCGGAGATGTTGGGTTGGGTTAGGTTAAGTTACATTACGTTATTGATGTATATAAAAGTCCCACGAAGACGTAGAGGCCAACTCGCCAGGAATGTTCTCAAATATTACCGCCGAGATGTTAGATTGGGTTAGGTTAGGTTATATTACGTTATAGATGTATATAAATGTCCCACGGAAACGTAGCGGCTAACTCGCCACGAATGTTGTCAAATATTTCCGCGGAGATGTTAGGTTTGGTTAGGTTAAGTTACATTACGTTATTGATGTATATGAAGGTCCCTCGGAGACTTAGAGGACAACTCGCCAGGAATGTTGTCAAATATTACCGCCGAGATGATAGGTTGGGTTAGGTTAGGTTATATTTCGTTATTGATGTATATGAAGGTGCCACGGAGACGTAGAGGCCAACGCGCCAGGTATGTTGTCAAATATTTCCGCGGAGATGTTAGGTTGGGTTAGGTTAAGTTACATTACGTTATTGATGTATACAAAGATCCCACGGAAACGTAGAGGCCAACTCGCCAGGAATGTTTTCAAATATTACCGCCGAGATGTTAGGTTGGGTTGGGTTAGGTTTTATTACGTTATTGATGTATATGAAGGTCAAACGGAGACGTAGAGGCCAACTCGACAGGAATGTTGTGAAATATTACCGCCGAGATGATAGGTTGGGTTAGGTTAGGTTATATTTCGTTATTGATGTATATGAAGGTGCCACGGAGACGTAGCGGCCAACGCGCCAGGTATGTTGTCAAATATTACCGCGGAGATGTTGGGTTGGGTTAGGTTAAGTTATATTACGTTATTGATGTATATAAAAGTCCCACGAAGACGTAGAGGCCAACTCGCCAGGAATGTGGTCAAATAATACCGCCGATATGTTACATTGGGTTAGGCTAGCTTATATTATGTTATTGATGTATATAAAGGCCCCACGGAGACGTAGAGGCCAACTCGCCAGGAATGTGGTCAAATATTACCGCCGAGATGTTAGGTTGGGTTAGGTTAGGTTATATTACGTTATTGATGTATATAAAGGTCCCACGGAGACATAGAAGCCAACTCGCCTGGTATGTTTTCAAATATTACCCCCGAGATGATAGGTTGGGTTAAGTTACCTTATATTACGTTATTGATGTATACGAGAGTTACACGGAGACGTAGAGGCCAACTCGCCAAGAATGATTTCAAATATTACCGCCGAGATGTTAGGTTGGATTAGGTTAGGTTATCTTACGTTATAGATGTATATAAAGGTCTCACGGAGACGTAGAGGTCAACAAGCCAGGAATGTGGTCAAATATTACCGCCGAGATGCTAGATTGGGATAGGTTAGGTTATATTACGTTATTGAAGTATATAAAGGTCCCACGGAAACGTAGAGGCCAACTCGCCAGGAATGTCGTCAAATATTACCGCCGAGATGATAGGTTGGGTTAGGTTAGGTTATATTTCGTTATTGATGTATATGAAGGTCCCACTGAGATGAGGCCAACTCGCCAGGTATGTTGTCAAATATAACAGCCGAGATGTTAGGTTGGGTTATGTTAGGTTATATTACGTTATAGATGTATATAAACGTCTCGCGGAGACGTAGAGGCCAACAAGCCAGGAATGTGTTCAAATATTACCGCCGAGATCCTAGATTGGGTTAGGTTAGGTTATATTACGTTATTGATGTATATGAAGGTCCCACGGAGACGTAGAGGCCAACTCGTCAGGAATGTTTTCAAATATGACCGCCGAGATGTTAGGTTGGGTTAGGTTAGGTTTTATTACGTTATTGATGTATATGAAGGTCAAACGGAGACGTAGAGGCCAACTCGCCAGGAATGTTTTCAAATATTACCCCCGAGATGATAGGTTGGCTTAGGTTACGTTATATTACGTTATTGATGTATACGAGGGTTACACGGAGACGTAGAGGCCAACTCGCCAAGAATGTTTTCAAATATTACCGCCGAGATGTTAGGTTGGGTTAGGTTAGGTTATATTACGTTATAGATGTATATAAAGGTCTCACGGAGACGTAGAGGCCAACAAGCCAGGAATCTTGCCAAATATTATCGCCGAGTTGATAGGTTGATTTAGGTTAGGTTATATTTTTGTTATTGGTGTATATGAAGGGCCCACGGAGACGTAGAGGCCAACTCGCCAGGTATGTTGTCAAATATTACCGCGGAGATGTTGGCTTGGGTTAGGTTAAGTTATATTACGTTATTGATGTATATAAAAGTCCCACGAAGACGTAGAGGCCAACTCGCCAGGAATGTGGTCAAAGATTACCGCCGAGATCCTAGATTGGGTTAGGTTAGGTTATATTACGTTATTGATGTATATGATGGTCCCACGGAGACGTAGAGGCCAACTCGACAGGAATCTTGTCAAATATTACCGCGGAGATGTTAGGTTGGGTTAGGTTAAGTTATATTACGTTATTGATGTATATAAAGGTCCCACGAAGACGTAGAGGCCAACTCGCCAGGAATGTGGTCAAATATTACCGCCGAGATGTTAGATTGGGTTAGGCTAGCTTATATTATGTTATTGATGTATATAAAGGTCCCACGGAGACGTGGAGGCCAACTCGCCAGGAATGTTTTCAAGTATTACCGCCGAGATGTTAGGTTGGGTTAGGTTAGGTTATATTACGTTATTGATGTATATGAAGGTCAAACGGAGACGTAGAGGCCAACTCGCCAGGTATGTTGTCAAATATTACCGCGGAGATGTTGGGTTGGGTTAGGTTGAGTTATATTACGTTATTGATGTATATAAAAGTCCCACGAAGACGTAGAGGCCAACTCGCCAGGAATGTGGTCAAAGATTACCGCCGAGATCCTAGATTGGGTTAGGTTAGGTTATATTACGTTATTGATGTATATGATGGTCCCACGGAGACGTAGAGGCCAACTCGACAGGAATCTTGTCAAATATTACCGCCGAGATGATAGGTTGGATTAGGTTAGGTTATATTACGTTATAGATGTATATAAACGTCTCACGGAGACGTAGAGGCCAACTCGCAAGGAATGTTGTCAAATATTACCGCCGAGATGATAGGTTGGGTTAGGTTAGGTTATATTACGTTATTGATGTATATGAAGGTCCCACGGAGACGTAGAGGCCAACTCGCCAGGAATGTTTTCAAATATTACCGCCGAGGTGTTAGGTTGGGTTAGGTTAGGTTTTATTACGTTATTGATGTATATGAAGGTCAAACGGAGACGTAGAGGCCAACTCGCCAGGAATCTTGTCAAATATTATCTCCGAGATGATATGTTGATTTGGGTTAGGTTATATTTCGTTATTGATGTATATGAAGGGCCCACGGAGACGTAGAAGCCAACTCGCCAGGTATGTTGTCAAATATTACCGCGGAGATGTTGGGTTGGGTTAGGTTAAGTTATATTACGTTATTGATGTATATAAAAGTCCCACGAAGACGTAGAGGCCAACTCGCCAGGAATGTTCTCAAATATTACCGCCGAGATGTTGGATTGGGTTAGGCTAGCTTATATTATGTTATTGATGTATATAAAGGCCCCACGGAGACGTAGAGGCCAACTCGCCAGGAATGTGGTCAAATATTACCGCCGAGATGATAGGTTGGGTTAGGTTAGGTTATATTTCGTTATTGATGTATATGAAGGTCCCACTGAGATGAGGCGAACTCGCCAGGTATGTTGTCAAATATTACAGCCGAGATGTTAGGTTGGGTTAGGTTAGGTTATATTACGTTATAGATGTATATAAACGTCTCGCGGAGACGTAGAGGCCAACAAGCCAGGAATGTGGTCAAATATTACCGCCGAGATCCTAGATTGGGTTAGGTTAGGTTATATTACGTTATTGATGTATATGAAGGTCCCACGGAGACGTAGAGGCCAACTCGTCAGGAATGTTTTCAAATATGACCGCCGAGATGTTAGGTTGGGTTAGGTTAGGTTTTATTACGTTATTGATGTATATGAAGGTCAAACGGAGACGTAGAGGCCAACTCGCCAGGAATGTTTTCAAATATTACCCCCGAGATGATAGGTTGGCTTAAGTTACGTTATATTACGTTATTGATGTATACGAGGGTTACACGGAGACGTAGAGGCCAACTCGCCAAGAATGTTTTCAAATATTACCGCCGAGATGTTAGGTTGGGTTAGGTTAGGTTATATTACGTTATAGATGTATATAAAGGTCTCACGGAGACGTAGAGGCCAACAAGCCAGGATTCTTGCCAAATATTATCGCCGAGTTGATAGGTTGATTTAGGTTAGGTTATATTTTTGTTATTGGTGTATATGAAGGCCCCACGGAGACGTAGAGGCCAACTCGCCAGATATGTTGTCAAATATTACCGCGGAGATGTTGGGTTGGGTTAGGTTGAGTTATATTACGTTATTGATGTATATAAAAGTCCCACGAAGACGTAGAGGCCAACTCGCCAGGAATGTGGTCAAAGATTACCGCCGAGATCCTAGATTGGGTTAGGTTAGGTTATATTACGTTATTGATGTATATGATGGTCCCACGGAGACGTAGAGGCCAACTCGACAGGAATCTTGTCAAATATTACCGCGGAGATGTTAGGTTGGGTTAGGTTAAGTTATATTACGTTATTGATGTATATAAAGGTCCCACGAAGACGTAGAGGCCAACTCGCCAGGAATGTGGTCAAATATTACCGCCGAGATGTTAGATTGGGTTAGCCTAGCTTATATTATGTTATTGATGTATATAAAGGTCCCACGGAGACGTGGAGGCCAACTCGCCAGGAATGTTTTCAAGTATTACCGCCGAGATGTTAGGTTGGGTTAGGTTAGGTTATATTACGTTATTGATGTATATGAAGGTCAAACGGAGACGTAGAGGCCAACTCGCCAGGAATGTTGTGAAATATTACCGCCGAGATGATAGGTTGGTTTAGGTTAGGTTATATTTCGTTATTGATGTATATGAAGGTCCCACTGAGATGAGGCCAACTCGCCAGGTATGTTGTCAAATATTACAGCCGAGATGTTAGGTTGGGTTAGGTTAGGTTATATTACGTTATAGATGTATATAAACGTCTCACGGAGACGTAGAGGCCAACTCGCAAGGAATGTTGTCAAATATTACCGCCGAGATGATAGGTTGGGTTAGGTTAGGTTATATTACGTTATTGATGTATATGAAGGTCCCACGGAGACGTAGAGGCCAACTCGCCAGGAATGTTTTCAAATATTACCGCCGAGGTGTTAGGTTGGGTTAGGTTAGGTTTTATTACGTTATTGATGTATATGAAGGTCAAACGGAGACGTAGAGGCCAACTCGCCAGGAATCTTGTCAAATATTATCTCCGAGATGATAGGTTGATTTGGGTTAGGTTATATTTCGTTATTGATGTGTATGAAGGGCCCACGGAGACGTAGAGGCCAACTCGCCAGGTATGTTGTGAAATATTACCGCGGAGATGTTGGGTTGGGTTAGGTTAAGTTATATTACGTTATTGATGTATATAAAAGTCCCACGAAGACGTAGAGGCCAACTCGCCAGGAATGTTCTCAAATATTACCGCCGAGATGTTGGATTGGGTTAGGCTAGCTTATATTATGTTATTGATGTATATAAAGGCCCCACGGAGACGTAGAGGCCAACTCGCCAGGAATGTGGTCAAATATTACCGCCGAGATGATAGGTTGGGTTAGGTTAGGTTATATTTCGTTATTGATGTATATGAAGGTCCCACTGAGATGAGGCGAACTCGCCAGGTATGTTGTCAAATATTACAGCCGAGATGTTAGGTTGGGTTAGGTTAGGTTATATTACGTTATAGATGTATATAAACGTCTCGCGGAGACGTAGAGGCCAACAAGCCAGGAATGTGGTCAAATATTACCGCCGAGATCCTAGATTGGGTTAGGTTAGGTTATATTACGTTATTGATGTATATGAAGGTCCCACGGAGACGTAGAGGCCAACTCGTCAGGAATGTTTTCAAATATGACCGCCGAGATGTTAGGTTGGGTTAGGTTAGGTTTTATTACGTTATTGATGTATATGAAGGTCAAACGGAGACGTAGAGGCCAACTCGCCAGGAATGTTTTCAAATATTACCCCCGAGATGATAGGTTGGCTTAAGTTACGTTATATTACGTTATTGATGTATACGAGGGTTACACGGAGACGTAGAGGCCAACTCGCCAAGAATGTTTTCAAATATTACCGCCGAGATGTTAGGTTGGGTTAGGTTAGGTTATATTACGTTATAGATGTATATAAACGTCTCGCGGAGACGTAGAGGCCAACAAGCCAGGAATGTGGTCAAATATTACCGCCGAGATCCTAGATTGGGTTAGGTTAGGTTATATTACGTTATTGATGTATATGAAGGTCCCACGGAGACGTAGAGGCCAACTCGCCAGGAATGTTTTCAAATATTACCGCCGAGGTGTTAGGTTGGGTTAGGTTAGGTTTTATTACGTTATTGATGTATATGAAGGTCAAACGGAGACGTAGAGGCCAACTCGCCAGGAATCTTGTCAAATATTATCTCCGAGATGATAGGTTGATTTGGGTTAGGTTATATTTCGTTATTGATGTATATGAAGGGCCCACGGAGACGTAGAGGCCAACTCGCCAGGTATGTTGTGAAATATTACCGCCGAGGTGTTAGGTTGGGTTAGGTTAGGTTTTATTACGTTATTGATGTATATAAAAGTCCCACGAAGACGTAGAGGCCAACTCGCCAGGAATGTTCTCAAATATTACCGCCGAGATGTTGGATTGGGTTAGGCTAGCTTATATTATGTTATTGATGTATATAAAGGCCCCACGGAGACGTAGAGGCCAACTCGCCAGGAATGTGGTCAAATATTACCGCCGAGATGATAGGTTGGGTTAGGTTAGGTTATATTTCGTTATTGATGTATATGAAGGTCCCACTGAGATGAGGCGAACTCGCCAGGTATGTTGTCAAATATTACAGCCGAGATGTTAGGTTGGGTTAGGTTAGGTTATATTACGTTATAGATGTATATAAACGTCTCGCGGAGACGTAGAGGCCAACAAGACAGGAATGTGGTCAAATATTACCGCCGAGATCCTAGATTGGGTTAGGTTAGGTTATATTACGTTATTGATGTATATGAAGGTCCCACGGAGACGTAGAGGCCAACTCGTCAGGAATGTTTTCAAATATGACCGCCGAGATGTTAGGTTGGGTTAGGTTAGGTTTTATTACGTTATTGATGTATATGAAGGTCAAACGGAGACGTAGAGGCCAACTCGCCAGGAATGTTTTCAAATATTACCCCCGAGATGATAGGTTGGCTTAAGTTACGTTATATTACGTTATTGATGTATACGAGGGTTACACGGAGACGTAGAGGCCAACTCGCCAAGAATGTTTTCAAATATTACCGCCGAGATGTTAGGTTGGGTTAGGTTAGGTTATATTACGTTATAGATGTATATAAAGGTCTCACGGAGACGTAGAGGCCAACAAGCCAGGAATCTTGCCAAATATTATCGCCGAGTTGATAGGTTGATTTAGGTTAGGTTATATTTTTGTTATTGGTGTATATGAAGGCCCCACGGAGACGTAGAGGCCAACTCGCCAGGTATGTTGTCAAATATTACCGCGGAGATGTTGGGTTGGGTTAGGTTGAGTTATATTACGTTATTGATGTATATAAAAGTCCCACGAAGACGTAGAGGCCAACTCGCCAGGAATGTGGTCAAAGATTACCGCCGAGATCCTAGATTGGGTTAGGTTAGGTTATATTACGTTATTGATGTATATGATGGTCCCACGGAGACGTAGAGGCCAACTCGACAGGAATCTTGTCAAATATTACCGCGGAGATGTTAGGTTGGGTTAGGTTAAGTTATATTACGTTATTGATGTATATAAAGGTCCCACGAAGACGTAGAGGCCAACTCGCCAGGAATGTGGTCAAATATTACCGCCGAGATGTTAGATTGGGTTAGGCTAGCTTATATTATGTTATTGATGTATATAAAGGTCCCACGGAGACGTGGAGGCCAACTCGCCAGGAATGTTTTCAAGTATTACCGCCGAGATGTTAGGTTGGGTTAGGTTAGGTTATATTACGTTATTGATGTATATGAAGGTCAAACGGAGACGTAGAGGCCAACTCGCCAGGAATGTTGTGAAATATTACCGCCGAGATGATAGGTTGGTTTAGGTTAGGTTATATTTAGTTATTGATGTATATGAAGGTCCCACTGAGATGAGGCCAACTCGCCAGGTATGTTGTCAAATATTACAGCCGAGATGTTAGGTTGGGTTAGGTTAGGTTATATTACGTTATAGATGTATATAAACGTCTCACGGAGACGTAGAGGCCAACTCGCAAGGAATGTTGTCAAATATTACCGCCGAGATGATAGGTTGGGTTAGGTTAGGTTATATTACGTTATTGATGTATATGAAGGTCCCACGGAGACGTAGAGGCCAACTCGCCAGGAATGTTTTCAAATATTACCGCCGAGGTGTTAGGTTGGGTTAGGTTAGGTTTTATTACGTTATTGATGTATATGAAGGTCAAACGGAGACGTAGAGGCCAACTCGCCAGGAATCTTGTCAAATATTATCTCCGAGATGATAGGTTGATTTGGGTTAGGTTATATTTCGTTATTGATGTATATGAAGGGCCCACGGAGACGTAGAGGCCAACTCGCCAGGTATGTTGTGAAATATTACCGCGGAGATGTTGGGTTGGGTTAGGTTAAGTTATATTACGTTATTGATGTATATAAAAGTCCCACGAAGACGTAGAGGCCAACTCGCCAGGAATGTTCTCAAATATTACCGCCGAGATGTTGGATTGGGTTAGGCTAGCTTATATTATGTTATTGATGTATATAAAGGCCCCACGGAGACGTAGAGGCCAACTCGCCAGGAATGTGGTCAAATATTACCGCCGAGATGATAGGTTGGGTTAGGTTAGGTTATATTTCGTTATTGATGTATATGAAGGTCCCACTGAGATGAGGCGAACTCGCCAGGTATGTTGTCAAATATTACAGCCGAGATGTTAGGTTGGGTTAGGTTAGGTTATATTACGTTATAGATGTATATAAACGTCTCGCGGAGACGTAGAGGCCAACAAGCCAGGAATGTGGTCAAATATTACCGCCGAGATCCTAGATTGGGTTAGGTTAGGTTATATTACGTTATTGATGTATATGAAGGTCCCACGGAGACGTAGAGGCCAACTCGTCAGGAATGTTTTCAAATATGACCGCCGAGATGTTAGGTTGGGTTAGGTTAGGTTTTATTACGTTATTGATGTATATGAAGGTCAAACGGAGACGTAGAGGCCAACTCGCCAGGAATGTTTTCAAATATTACCCCCGAGATGATAGGTTGGCTTAAGTTACGTTATATTACGTTATTGATGTATACGAGGGTTACACGGAGACGTAGAGGCCAACTCGCCAAGAATGTTTTCAAATATTACCGCCGAGATGTTAGGTTGGGTTAGGTTAGGTTATATTACGTTATAGATGTATATAAAGGTCTCACGGAGACGTAGAGGCCAACAAGCCAGGAATCTTGCCAAATATTATCGCCGAGTTGATAGGTTGATTTAGGTTAGGTTATATTTTTGTTATTGGTGTATATGAAGGCCCCACGGAGACGTAGAGGCCAACTCGCCAGGTATGTTGTCAAATATTACCGCGGAGATGTTGGGTTGGGTTAGGTTGAGTTATATTACGTTATTGATGTATATAAAAGTCCCACGAAGACGTAGAGGCCAACTCGCCAGGAATGTGGTCAAAGATTACCGCCGAGATCCTAGATTGGGTTAGGTTAGGTTATATTACGTTATTGATGTATATGATGGTCCCACGGAGACGTAGAGGCCAACTCGACAGGAATCTTGTCAAATATTACCGCGGAGATGTTAGGTTGGGTTAGGTTAAGTTATATTACGTTATTGATGTATATAAAGGTCCCACGAAGACGTAGAGGCCAACTCGCCAGGAATGTGGTCAAATATTACCGCCGAGATGTTAGATTGGGTTAGGCTAGCTTATATTATGTTATTGATGTATATAAAGGTCCCACGGAGACGTGGAGGCCAACTCGCCAGGAATGTTTTCAAGTATTACCGCCGAGATGTTAGGTTGGGTTAGGTTAGGTTATATTACGTTATTGATGTATATGAAGGTCAAACGGAGACGTAGAGGCCAACTCGCCAGGAATGTTGTGAAATATTACCGCCGAGATGATAGGTTGGTTTAGGTTAGGTTATATTTCGTTATTGATGTATATGAAGGTCCCACTGAGATGAGGCCAACTCGCCAGGTATGTTGTCAAATATTACAGCCGAGATGTTAGGTTGGGTTAGGTTAGGTTATATTACGTTATAGATGTATATAAACGTCTCACGGAGACGTAGAGGCCAACTCGCAAGGAATGTTGTCAAATATTACCGCCGAGATGATAGGTTGGGTTAGGTTAGGTTATATTACGTTATTGATGTATATGAAGGTCCCACGGAGACGTAGAGGCCAACTCGCCAGGAATGTTTTCAAATATTACCGCCGAGGTGTTAGGTTGGGTTAGGTTAGGTTTTATTACGTTATTGATGTATATGAAGGTCAAACGGAGACGTAGAGGCCAACTCGCCAGGAATCTTGTCAAATATTATCTCCGAGATGATAGGTTGATTTGGGTTAGGTTATATTTCGTTATTGATGTATATGAAGGGCCCACGGAGACGTAGAGGCCAACTCGCCAGGTATGTTGTCAAATATTACCGCGGAGATGTTGGGTTGGGTTAGGTTAAGTTATATTACGTTATTGATGTATATAAAAGTCCCACGAAGACGTAGAGGCCAACTCGCCAGGAATGTTCTCAAATATTACCGCCGAGATGTTGGATTGGGTTAGGCTTGCTTATATTATGTTATTGATGTATATAAAGGCCCCACGGAGACGTAGAGGCCAACTCGCCAGGAATGTGGTCAAATATTACCGCCGAGATGATAGGTTGGGTTAGGTTAGGTTATATTTCGTTATTGATGTATATGAAGGTCCCACTGAGATGAGGCGAACTCGCCAGGTATGTTGTCAAATATTACAGCCGAGATGTTAGGTTGGGTTAGGTTAGGTTATATTACGTTATAGATGTATATAAACGTCTCGCGGAGACGTAGAGGCCAACAAGCCAGGAATGTGGTCAAATATTACCGCCGAGATCCTAGATTGGGTTAGGTTAGGTTATATTACGTTATTGATGTATATGAAGGTCCCACGGAGACGTAGAGGCCAACTCGTCAGGAATGTTTTCAAATATGACCGCCGAGATGTTAGGTTGGGTTAGGTTAGGTTTTATTACGTTATTGATGTATATGAAGGTCAAACGGAGACGTAGAGGCCAACTCGCCAGGAATGTTTTCAAATATTACCCCCGAGATGATAGGTTGGCTTAAGTTACGTTATATTACGTTATTGATGTATACGAGGGTTACACGGAGACGTAGAGGCCAACTCGCCAAGAATGTTTTCAAATATTACCGCCGAGATGTTAGGTTGGGTTAGGTTAGGTTATATTACGTTATAGATGTATATAAAGGTCTCACGGAGACGTAGAGGCCAACAAGCCAGGAATCTTGCCAAATATTATCGCCGAGTTGATAGGTTGATTTAGGTTAGGTTATATTTTTGTTATTGGTGTATATGAAGGCCCCACGGAGACGTAGAGGCCAACTCGCCAGGTATGTTGTCAAATATTACCGCCGAGATGATAGGTTGGGTTAGGTTAGGTTATATTACGTTATTGATGTATATGAAGGTCCCACGGAGACGTAGAGGCCAACTCGCCAGGAATGTTTTCAAATATTACCGCCGAGGTGTTAGGTTGGGTTAGGTTAGGTTTTATTACGTTATTGATGTATATGAAGGTCAAACGGAGACGTAGAGGCCAACTCGCCAGGAATCTTGTCAAATATTATCTCCGAGATGATAGGTTGATTTGGGTTAGGTTATATTTCGTTATTGATGTATATGAAGGGCCCACGGAGACGTAGAGGCCAACTCGCCAGGTATGTTGTGAAATATTACCGCGGAGATGTTGGGTTGGGTTAGGTTAAGTTATATTACGTTATTGATGTATATAAAAGTCCCACGAAGACGTAGAGGCCAACTCGCCAGGAATGTTCTCAAATATTACCGCCGAGATGTTGGATTGGGTTAGGCTAGCTTATATTATGTTATTGATGTATATAAAGGCCCCACGGAGACGTAGAGGCCAACTCGCCAGGAATGTGGTCAAATATTACCGCCGAGATGATAGGTTGGGTTAGGTTAGGTTATATTTCGTTATTGATGTATATGAAGGTCCCACTGAGATGAGGCGAACTCGCCAGGTATGTTGTCAAATATTACAGCCGAGATGTTAGGTTGGGTTAGGTTAGGTTATATTACGTTATAGATGTATATAAACGTCTCGCGGAGACGTAGAGGCCAACAAGCCAGGAATGTGGTCAAATATTACCGCCGAGATCCTAGATTGGGTTAGGTTAGGTTATATTACGTTATTGATGTATATGAAGGTCCCACGGAGACGTAGAGGCCAACTCGTCAGGAATGTTTTCAAATATGACCGCCGAGATGTTAGGTTGGGTTAGGTTAGGTTTTATTACGTTATTGATGTATATGAAGGTCAAACGGAGACGTAGAGGCCAACTCGCCAGGAATGTTTTCAAATATTACCCCCGAGATGATAGGTTGGCTTAAGTTACGTTATATTACGTTATTGATGTATACGAGGGTTACACGGAGACGTAGAGGCCAACTCGCCAAGAATGTTTTCAAATATTACCGCCGAGATGTTAGGTTGGGTTAGGTTAGGTTATATTACGTTATAGATGTATATAAAGGTCTCACGGAGACGTAGAGGCCAACAAGCCAGGAATCTTGCCAAATATTATCGCCGAGTTGATAGGTTGATTTAGGTTAGGTTATATTTTTGTTATTGGTGTATATGAAGGCCCCACGGAGACGTAGAGGCCAACTCGCCAGGTATGTTGTCAAATATTACCGCGGAGATGTTGGGTTGGGTTAGGTTGAGTTATATTACGTTATTGATGTATATAAAAGTCCCACGAAGACGTAGAGGCCAACTCGCCAGGAATGTGGTCAAAGATTACCGCCGAGATCCTAGATTGGGTTAGGTTAGGTTATATTACGTTATTGATGTATATGATGGTCCCACGGAGACGTAGAGGCCAAATCGACAGGAATCTTGTCAAATATTACCGCGGAGATGTTAGGTTGGGTTAGGTTAAGTTATATTACGTTATTGATGTATATAAAGGTCCCACGAAGACGTAGAGGCCAACTCGCCAGGAATGTGGTCAAATATTACCGCCGAGATGTTAGATTGGGTTAGGCTAGCTTATATTATGTTATTGATGTATATAAAGGTCCCACGGAGCCGTGGAGGCCAACTCGCCAGGAATGTTTTCAAGTATTACCGCCGAGATGTTAGGTTGGGTTAGGTTAGGTTATATTACGTTATTGATGTATATGAAGGTCAAACGGAGACGTAGAGGCCAACTCGCCAGGAATGTTGTGAAATATTACCGCCGAGATGATAGGTTGGTTTAGGTTAGGTTATATTTCGTTATTGATGTATATGAAGGTCCCACTGAGATGAGGCCAACTCGCCAGGTATGTTGTCAAATATTACAGCCGAGATGTTAGGTTGGGTTAGGTTAGGTTATATTACGTTATAGATGTATATAAACGTCTCACGGAGACGTAGAGGCCAACTCGCAAGGAATGTTGTCAAATATTACCGCCGAGATGATAGGTTGGGTTAGGTTAGGTTATATTACGTTATTGATGTATATGAAGGTCCCACGGAGACGTAGAGGCCAACTCGCCAGGAATGTTTTCAAATATTACCGCCGAGGTGTTAGGTTGGGTTAGGTTAGGTTTTATTACGTTATTGATGTATATGAAGGTCAAACGGAGACGTAGAGGCCAACTCGCCAGGAATCTTGTCAAATATTATCTCCGAGATGATAGGTTGATTTGGGTTAGGTTATATTTCGTTATTGATGTATATGAAGGGCCCACGGAGACGTAGAGGCCAACTCGCCAGGTATGTTGTCAAATATTACCGCGGAGATGTTGGGTTGGGTTAGGTTAAGTTATATTACGTTATTGATGTATATAAAAGTCCCACGAAGACGTAGAGGCCAACTCGCCAGGAATGTTCTCAAATATTACCGCCGAGATGTTGGATTGGGTTAGGCTTGCTTATATTATGTTATTGATGTATATAAAGGCCCCACGGAGACGTAGAGGCCAACTCGCCAGGAATGTGGTCAAATATTACCGCCGAGATGATAGGTTGGGTTAGGTTAGGTTATATTTCGTTATTGATGTATATGAAGGTCCCACTGAGATGAGGCGAACTCGCCAGGTATGTTGTCAAATATTACAGCCGAGATGTTAGGTTGGGTTAGGTTAGGTTATATTACGTTATAGATGTATATAAACGTCTCGCGGAGACGTAGAGGCCAACAAGCCAGGAATGTGGTCAAATATTACCGCCGAGATCCTAGATTGGGTTAGGTTAGGTTATATTACGTTATTGATGTATATGAAGGTCCCACGGAGACGTAGAGGCCAACTCGTCAGGAATGTTTTCAAATATGACCGCCGAGATGTTAGGTTGGGTTAGGTTAGGTTTTATTACGTTATTGATGTATATGAAGGTCAAACGGAGACGTAGAGGCCAACTCGCCAGGAATGTTTTCAAATATTACCCCCGAGATGATAGGTTGGCTTAAGTTACGTTATATTACGTTATTGATGTATACGAGGGTTACACGGAGACGTAGAGGCCAACTCGCCAAGAATGTTTTCAAATATTACCGCCGAGATGTTAGGTTGGGTTAGGTTAGGTTATATTACGTTATAGATGTATATAAAGGTCTCACGGAGACGTAGAGGCCAACAAGCCAGGAATCTTGCCAAATATTATCGCCGAGTTGATAGGTTGATTTAGGTTAGGTTATATTTTTGTTATTGGTGTATATGAAGGCCCCACGGAGACGTAGAGGCCAACTCGCCAGGTATGTTGTCAAATATTACCGCGGAGATGTTGGGTTGGGTTAGGTTAAGTTATATTACGTTATTGATGTATATAAAAGTCCCACGAAGACGTAGAGGCCAACTCGCCAGGAATGTGGTCAAAGATTACCGCCGAGATCCTAGATTGGGTTAGGTTAGGTTATATTACGTTATTGATGTATATGATGGTCCCACGGAGACGTAGAGGCCAACTCGCCAGGAATGTTTTCAAGTATTACCGCCGAGATGTTAGGTTGGGTTAGGTTAGGTTATATTACGTTATTGATGTATATGAAGGTCAAACGGAGACGTAGAGGCCAACTCGCCAGGAATGTTGTGAAATATTACCGCCGAGATGATAGGTTGGTTTAGGTTAGGTTATATTACGTTATTGAAGTATATAAAGGTCCCACGGAAACGTAGAGGCCAACTCGCCAGGAATGTCGTCAAATATTACCGCCGAGATGATAGGTTGGATTAGGTTAGGTTATATTTCGTTATTGATGTATATGAAGGTCCCACTGAGATGAGGCCAACTCGCCAGGTATGTTGTCAAATATTACAGCCGAGATGTTAGGTTGGGTTAGGTTAGGTTATATTACGTTATAGATGTATATAAACGTCTCACGGAGACGTAGAGGCCAACTCGCAAGGAATGTTGTCAAATATTACCGCCGAGATGATAGGTTGGGTTAGGTTAGGTTATATTACGTTATTGATGTATATGAAGGTCCCACGGAGACGTAGAGGCCAACTCGCCAGGAATGTTTTCAAATATTACCGCCGAGGTGTTAGGTTGGGTTAGGTTAGGTTTTATTACGTTATTGATGTATATGAAGGTCAAACGGAGACGTAGAGGCCAACTCGCCAGGAATCTTGTCAAATATTATCTCCGAGATGATAGGTTGATATGGGTTAGGTTATATTTCGTTATTGATGTATATGAAGGGCCCACGGAGACGTAGAAGCCAACTCGCCAGGTATGTTGTCAAATATTACCGCGGAGATGTTGGGTTGGGTTAGGTTAAGTTATATTACGTTATTGATGTATATAAAAGTCCCACGAAGACGTAGAGGCCAACTCGCCAGGAATGTTCTCAAATATTACCGCCGAGATGTTGGATTGGGTTAGGCTAGCTTATATTATGTTATTGATGTATATAAAGGCCCCACGGAGACGTAGAGGCCAACTCGCCAGGAATGTGGTCAAATATTACCGCCGAGATGATAGGTTGGGTTAGGTTAGGTTATATTTCGTTATTGATGTATATGAAGGTCCCACTGAGATGAGGCGAACTCGCCAGGTATGTTGTCAAATATTACAGCCGAGATGTTAGGTTGGGTTAGGTTAGGTTATATTACGTTATAGATGTATATAAACGTCTCGCGGAGACGTAGAGGCCAACAAGCCAGGAATGTGGTCAAATATTACCGCCGAGATCCTAGATTGGGTTAGGTTAGGTTATATTACGTTATTGATGTATATGAAGGTCCCACGGAGACGTAGAGGCCAACTCGTCAGGAATGTTTTCAAATATGACCGCCGAGATGTTAGGTTGGGTTAGGTTAGGTTTTATTACGTTATTGATGTATATGAAGGTCAAACGGAGACGTAGAGGCCAACTCGCCAGGAATGTTTTCAAATATTACCCCCGAGATGATAGGTTGGCTTAAGTTACGTTATATTACGTTATTGATGTATACGAGGGTTACACGGAGACGTAGAGGCCAACTCGCCAAGAATGTTTTCAAATATTACCGCCGAGATGTTAGGTTGGGTTAGGTTAGGTTATATTACGTTATAGATGTATATAAAGGTCTCACGGAGACGTAGAGGCCAACAAGCCAGGAATCTTGCCAAATATTATCGCCGAGTTGATAGGTTGATTTAGGTTAGGTTATATTTTTGTTATTGGTGTATATGAAGGCCCCACGGAGACGTAGAGGCCAACTCGCCAGGTATGTTGTCAAATATTACCGCGGAGATGTTGGGTTGGGTTAGGTTGAGTTATATTACGTTATTGATGTATATAAAAGTCCCACGAAGACGTAGAGGCCAACTCGCCAGGAATGTGGTCAAAGATTACCGCCGAGATCCTAGATTGGGTTAGGTTAGGTTATATTACGTTATTGATGTATATGATGGTCCCACGGAGACGTAGAGGCCAACTCGACAGGAATCTTGTCAAATATTACCGCGGAGATGTTAGGTTGGGTTAGGTTAAGTTATATTACGTTATTGATGTATATAAAGGTCCCACGAAGACGTAGAGGCCAACTCGCCAGGAATGTGGTCAAATATTACCGCCGAGATGTTAGATTGGGTTAGGCTAGCTTATATTATGTTATTGATGTATATAAAGGTCCCACGGAGACGTGGAGGCCAACTCGCCAGGAATGTTTTCAAGTATTACCGCCGAGATGTTAGGTTGGGTTAGGTTAGGTTATATTACGTTATTGATGTATATGAAGGTCAAACGGAGACGTAGAGGCCAACTCGCCAGGAATGTCGTCAAATATTACCGCCGAGATGATAGGTTGGATTAGGTTAGGTTATATTTCGTTATTGATGTATATGAAGGTCCCACTGAGATGAGGCCAACTCGCCAGGTATGTTGTCAAATATTACAGCCGAGATGTTAGGTTGGGTTAGGTTAGGTTATATTACGTTATAGATGTATATAAACGTCTCACGGAGACGTAGAGGCCAACTCGCAAGGAATGTTGTCAAATATTACCGCCGAGATGATAGGTTGGGTTAGGTTAGGTTATATTACGTTATTGATGTATATGAAGGTCCCACGGAGACGTAGAGGCCAACTCGCCAGGAATGTTTTCAAATATTACCGCCGAGGTGTTAGGTTGGGTTAGGTTAGGTTTTATTACGTTATTGATGTATATGAAGGTCAAACGGAGACGTAGAGGCCAACTCGCCAGGAATCTTGTCAAATATTATCTCCGAGATGATAGGTTGATATGGGTTAGGTTATATTTCGTTATTGATGTATATGAAGGGCCCACGGAGACGTAGAAGCCAACTCGCCAGGTATGTTGTCAAATATTACCGCGGAGATGTTGGGTTGGGTTAGGTTAAGTTATATTACGTTATTGATGTATATAAAAGTCCCACGAAGACGTAGAGGCCAACTCGCCAGGAATGTTCTCAAATATTACCGCCGAGATGTTGGATTGGGTTAGGCTAGCTTATATTATGTTATTGATGTATATAAAGGCCCCACGGAGACGTAGAGGCCAACTCGCCAGGAATGTGGTCAAATATTACCGCCGAGATGATAGGTTGGGTTAGGTTAGGTTATATTTCGTTATTGATGTATATGAAGGTCCCACTGAGATGAGGCGAACTCGCCAGGTATGTTGTCAAATATTACAGCCGATATGTTAGGTTGGGTTAGGTTAGGTTATATTACGTTATAGATGTATATAAACGTCTCGCGGAGACGTAGAGGCCAACAAGCCAGGAATGTGGTCAAATATTACCGCCGAGATCCTAGATTGGGTTAGGTTAGGTTATATTACGTTATTGATGTATATGAAGGTCCCACGGAGACGTAGAGGCCAACTCGTCAGGAATGTTTTCAAATATGACCGCCGAGATGTTAGGTTGGGTTAGGTTAGGTTTTATTACGTTATTGATGTATATGAAGGTCAAACGGAGACGTAGAGGCCAACTCGCCAGGAATGTTTTCAAATATTACCCCCGAGATGATAGGTTGGCTTAAGTTACGTTATATTACGTTATTGATGTATACGAGGGTTACACGGAGACGTAGAGGCCAACTCGCCAAGAATGTTTTCAAATATTACCGCCGAGATGTTAGGTTGGGTTAGGTTAGGTTATATTACGTTATAGATGTATATAAAGGTCTCACGGAGACGTAGAGGCCAACAAGCCAGGAATCTTGCCAAATATTATCGCCGAGTTGATAGGTTGATTTAGGTTAGGTTATATTTTTGTTATTGGTGTATATGAAGGCCCCACGGAGACGTAGAGGCCAACTCGCCAGGTATGTTGTCAAATATTACCGCGGAGATGTTGGGTTGGGTTAGGTTGAGTTATATTACGTTATTGATGTATATAAAAGTCCCACGAAGACGTAGAGGCCAACTCGCCAGGAATGTGGTCAAAGATTACCGCCGAGATCCTAGATTGGGTTAGGTTAGGTTATATTACGTTATTGATGTATATGATGGTCCCACGGAGACGTAGAGGCCAACTCGACAGGAATCTTGTCAAATATTACCGCGGAGATGTTAGGTTGGGTTAGGTTAAGTTATATTACGTTATTGATGTATATAAAGGTCCCACGAAGACGTAGAGGCCAACTCGCCAGGAATGTGGTCAAATATTACCGCCGAGATGTTAGATTGGGTTAGGCTAGCTTATATTATGTTATTGATGTATATAAAGGTCCCACGGAGACGTGGAGGCCAACTCGCCAGGAATGTTTTCAAGTATTACCGCCGAGATGTTAGGTTGGGTTAGGTTAGGTTATATTACGTTATTGATGTATATGAAGGTCAAACGGAGACGTAGAGGCCAACTCGCCAGGAATGTTGTGAAATATTACCGCCGAGATGATAGGTTGGTTTAGGTTAGGTTATATTTCGTTATTGATGTATATGAAGGTCCCACTGAGATGAGGCCAACTCGCCAGGTATGTTGTCAAATATTACAGCCGAGATGTTAGGTTGGGTTAGGTTAGGTTATATTACGTTATAGATGTATATAAACGTCTCACGGAGACGTAGAGGCCAACTCGCAAGGAATGTTGTCAAATATTACCGCCGAGATGATAGGTTGGGTTAGGTTAGGTTATATTACGTTATTGATGTATATGAAGGTCCCACGGAGACGTAGAGGCCAACTCGCCAGGAATGTTTTCAAATATTACCGCCGAGGTGTTAGGTTGGGTTAGGTTAGGTTTTATTACGTTATTGATGTATATGAAGGTCAAACCGAGACGTAGAGGCCAACTCGCCAGGAATCTTGTCAAATATTATCTCCGAGATGATAGGTTGATTTGGGTTAGGTTATATTTCGTTATTGATGTATATGAAGGGCCCACGGAGACGTAGAGGCCAACTCGCCAGGTATGTTGTCAAATATTACCGCGGAGATGTTGGGTTGGGTTAGGTTAAGTTATATTACGTTATTGATGTATATAAAAGTCCCACGAAGACGTAGAGGCCAACTCGCCAGGAATGTTCTCAAATATTACCGCCGAGATGTTGGATTGGGTTAGGCTTGCTTATATTATGTTATTGATGTATATAAAGGCCCCACGGAAACGTAGAGGCCAACTCGCCAGGAATGTGGTCAAATATTACCGCCGAGATGATAGGTTGGGTTAGGTTAGGTTATATTTCGTTATTGATGTATATGAAGGTCCCACTGAGATGAGGCGAACTCGCCAGGTATGTTGTCAAATATTACAGCCGAGATGTTAGGTTGGGTTAGGTTAGGTTATATTACGTTATAGATGTATATAAACGTCTCGCGGAGACGTAGAGGCCAACAAGCCAGGAATGTGGTCAAATATTACCGCCGAGATCCTAGATTGGGTTAGGTTAGGTTATATTACGTTATTGATGTATATGAAGGTCCCACGGAGACGTAGAGGCCAACTCGTCAGGAATGTTTTCAAATATGACCGCCGAGATGTTAGGTTGGGTTAGGTTAGGTTTTATTACGTTATTGATGTATATGAAGGTCAAACGGAGACGTAGAGGCCAACTCGCCAGGAATGTTTTCAAATATTACCCCCGAGATGATAGGTTGGCTTAAGTTACGTTATATTACGTTATTGATGTATACGAGGGTTACACGGAGACGTAGAGGCCAACTCGCCAAGAATGTTTTCAAATATTACCGCCGAGATGTTAGGTTGGGTTAGGTTAGGTTATATTACGTTATAGATGTATATAAAGGTCTCACGGAGACGTAGAGGCCAACAAGCCAGGAATCTTGCCAAATATTATCGCCGAGTTGATAGGTTGATTTAGGTTAGGTTATATTTTTGTTATTGGTGTATATGAAGGCCCCACGGAGACGTAGAGGCCAACTCGCCAGGTATGTTGTCAAATATTACCGCGGAGATGTTGGGTTGGGTTAGGTTAAGTTATATTACGTTATTGATGTATATAAAAGTCCCACGAAGACGTAGAGGCCAACTCGCCAGGAATGTGGTCAAAGATTACCGCCGAGATCCTAGATTGGGTTAGGTTAGGTTATATTACGTTATTGATGTATATGATGGTCCCACGGAGACGTAGAGGCCAACTCGCCAGGAATGTTTTCAAGTATTACCGCCGAGATGTTAGGTTGGGTTAGGTTAGGTTATATTACGTTATTGATGTATATGAAGGTCAAACGGAGACGTAGAGGCCAACTCGCCAGGAATGTTGTGAAATATTACCGCCGAGATGATAGGTTGGTTTAGGTTAGGTTATATTACGTTATTGAAGTATATAAAGGTCCCACGGAAACGTAGAGGCCAACTCGCCAGGAATGTCGTCAAATATTACCGCCGAGATGATAGGTTGGATTAGGTTAGGTTATATTTCGTTATTGATGTATATGAAGGTCCCACTGAGATGAGGCCAACTCGCCAGGTATGTTGTCAAATATTACAGCCGAGATGTTAGGTTGGGTTAGGTTAGGTTATATTACGTTATAGATGTATATAAACGTCTCACGGAGACGTAGAGGCCAACTCGCAAGGAATGTTGTCAAATATTACCGCCGAGATGATAGGTTGGGTTAGGTTAGGTTATATTACGTTATTGATGTATATGAAGGTCCCACGGAGACGTAGAGGCCAACTCGCCAGGAATGTTTTCAAATATTACCGCCGAGGTGTTAGGTTGGGTTAGGTTAGGTTTTATTACGTTATTGATGTATATGAAGGTCAAACGGAGACGTAGAGGCCAACTCGCCAGGAATCTTGTCAAATATTATCTCCGAGATGATAGGTTGATATGGGTTAGGTTATATTTCGTTATTGATGTATATGAAGGGCCCACGGAGACGTAGAAGCCAACTCGCCAGGTATGTTGTCAAATATTACCGCGGAGATGTTGGGTTGGGTTAGGTTAAGTTATATTACGTTATTGATGTATATAAAAGTCCCACGAAGACGTAGAGGCCAACTCGCCAGGAATGTTCTCAAATATTACCGCCGAGATGTTGGATTGGGTTAGGCTAGCTTATATTATGTTATTGATGTATATAAAGGCCCCACGGAGACGTAGAGGCCAACTCGCCAGGAATGTGGTCAAATATTACCGCCGAGATGATAGGTTGGGTTAGGTTAGGTTATATTTCGTTATTGATGTATATGAAGGTCCCACTGAGATGAGGCGAACTCGCCAGGTATGTTGTCAAATATTACAGCCGAGATGTTAGGTTGGGTTAGGTTAGGTTATATTACGTTATAGATGTATATAAACGTCTCGCGGAGACGTAGAGGCCAACAAGCCAGGAATGTGGTCAAATATTACCGCCGAGATCCTAGATTGGGTTAGGTTAGGTTATATTACGTTATTGATGTATATGAAGGTCCCACGGAGACGTAGAGGCCAACTCGTCAGGAATGTTTTCAAATATGACCGCCGAGATGTTAGGTTGGGTTAGGTTAGGTTTTATTACGTTATTGATGTATATGAAGGTCAAACGGAGACGTAGAGGCCAACTCGCCAGGAATGTTTTCAAATATTACCCCCGAGATGATAGGTTGGCTTAAGTTACGTTATATTACGTTATTGATGTATACGAGGGTTACACGGAGACGTAGAGGCCAACTCGCCAAGAATGTTTTCAAATATTACCGCCGAGATGTTAGGTTGGGTTAGGTTAGGTTATATTACGTTATAGATGTATATAAAGGTCTCACGGAGACGTAGAGGCCAACAAGCCAGGAATCTTGCCAAATATTATCGCCGAGTTGATAGGTTGATTTAGGTTAGGTTATATTTTTGTTATTGGTGTATATGAAGGCCCCACGGAGACGTAGAGGCCAACTCGCCAGGTATGTTGTCAAATATTACCGCGGAGATGTTGGGTTGGGTTAGGTTGAGTTATATTACGTTATTGATGTATATAAAAGTCCCACGAAGACGTAGAGGCCAACTCGCCAGGAATGTGGTCAAAGATTACCGCCGAGATCCTAGATTGGGTTAGGTTAGGTTATATTACGTTATTGATGTATATGATGGTCCCACGGAGACGTAGAGGCCAACTCGACAGGAATCTTGTCAAATATTACCGCGGAGATGTTAGGTTGGGTTAGGTTAAGTTATATTACGTTATTGATGTATATAAAGGTCCCACGAAGACGTAGAGGCCAACTCGCCAGGAATGTGGTCAAATATTACCGCCGAGATGTTAGATTGGGTTAGGCTAGCTTATATTATGTTATTGATGTATATAAAGGTCCCACGGAGACGTGGAGGCCAACTCGCCAGGAATGTTTTCAAGTATTACCGCCGAGATGTTAGGTTGGGTTAGGTTAGGTTATATTACGTTATTGATGTATATGAAGGTCAAACGGAGACGTAGAGGCCAACTCGCCAGGAATGTTGTGAAATATTACCGCCGAGATGATAGGTTGGTTTAGGTTAGGTTATATTTCGTTATTGATGTATATGAAGGTCCCACTGAGATGAGGCCAACTCGCCAGGTATGTTGTCAAATATTACAGCCGAGATGTTAGGTTGGGTTAGGTTAGGTTATATTACGTTATAGATGTATATAAACGTCTCACGGAGACGTAGAGGCCAACTCGCAAGGAATGTTGTCAAATATTACCGCCGAGATGATAGGTTGGGTTAGGTTAGGTTATATTACGTTATTGATGTATATGAAGGTCCCACGGAGACGTAGAGGCCAACTCGCCAGGAATGTTTTCAAATATTACCGCCGAGGTGTTAGGTTGGGTTAGGTTAGGTTTTATTACGTTATTGATGTATATGAAGGTCAAACCGAGACGTAGAGGCCAACTCGCCAGGAATCTTGTCAAATATTATCTCCGAGATGATAGGTTGATTTGGGTTAGGTTATATTTCGTTATTGATGTATATGAAGGGCCCACGGAGACGTAGAGGCCAACTCGCCAGGTATGTTGTCAAATATTACCGCGGAGATGTTGGGTTGGGTTAGGTTAAGTTATATTACGTTATTGATGTATATAAAAGTCCCACGAAGACGTAGAGGCCAACTCGCCAGGAATGTTCTCAAATATTACCGCCGAGATGTTGGATTGGGTTAGGCTTGCTTATATTATGTTATTGATGTATATAAAGGCCCCACGGAAACGTAGAGGCCAACTCGCCAGGAATGTGGTCAAATATTACCGCCGAGATGATAGGTTGGGTTAGGTTAGGTTATATTTCGTTATTGATGTATATGAAGGTCCCACTGAGATGAGGCGAACTCGCCAGGTATGTTGTCAAATATTACAGCCGAGATGTTAGGTTGGGTTAGGTTAGGTTATATTACGTTATAGATGTATATAAACGTCTCGCGGAGACGTAGAGGCCAACAAGCCAGGAATGTGGTCAAATATTACCGCCGAGATCCTAGATTGGGTTAGGTTAGGTTATATTACGTTATTGATGTATATGAAGGTCCCACGGAGACGTAGAGGCCAACTCGTCAGGAATGTTTTCAAATATGACCGCCGAGATGTTAGGTTGGGTTAGGTTAGGTTTTATTACGTTATTGATGTATATGAAGGTCAAACGGAGACGTAGAGGCCAACTCGCCAGGAATGTTTTCAAATATTACCCCCGAGATGATAGGTTGGCTTAAGTTACGTTATATTACGTTATTGATGTATACGAGGGTTACACGGAGACGTAGAGGCCAACTCGCCAAGAATGTTTTCAAATATTACCGCCGAGATGTTAGGTTGGGTTAGGTTAGGTTATATTACGTTATAGATGTATATAAAGGTCTCACGGAGACGTAGAGGCCAACAAGCCAGGAATCTTGCCAAATATTATCGCCGAGTTGATAGGTTGATTTAGGTTAGGTTATATTTTTGTTATTGGTGTATATGAAGGCCCCACGGAGACGTAGAGGCCAACTCGCCAGGTATGTTGTCAAATATTACCGCGGAGATGTTGGGTTGGGTTAGGTTAAGTTATATTACGTTATTGATGTATATAAAAGTCCCACGAAGACGTAGAGGCCAACTCGCCAGGAATGTGGTCAAAGATTACCGCCGAGATCCTAGATTGGGTTAGGTTAGGTTATATTACGTTATTGATGTATATGATGGTCCCACGGAGACGTAGAGGCCAACTCGCCAGGAATGTTTTCAAGTATTACCGCCGAGATGTTAGGTTGGGTTAGGTTAGGTTATATTACGTTATTGATGTATATGAAGGTCAAACGGAGACGTAGAGGCCAACTCGCCAGGAATGTTTTCAAATATTACCGCCGAGGTGTTAGGTTGGGTTAGGTTAGGTTTTATTACGTTATTGATGTATATGAAGGTCAAACGGAGACGTAGAGGCCAACTCGCCAGGAATCTTGTCAAATATTATCTCCGAGATGATAGGTTGATATGGGTTAGGTTATATTTCGTTATTGATGTATATGAAGGGCCCACGGAGACGTAGAAGCCAACTCGCCAGGTATGTTGTCAAATATTACCGCGGAGATGTTGGGTTGGGTTAGGTTAAGTTATATTACGTTATAGATGTATATAAACGTCTCACGGAGACGTAGAGGCCAACTCGCAAGGAATGTTGTCAAATATTACCGCCGAGATGATAGGTTGGGTTAGGTTAGGTTATATTACGTTATTGATGTATATGAAGGTCCCACGGAGACGTAGAGGCCAACTCGCCAGGAATGTTTTCAAATATTACCGCCGAGGTGTTAGGTTGGGTTAGGTTAGATTTTATTACGTTATTGATGTATATGAAGGTCCCACTGAGATGAGGCGAACTCGCCAGGTATGTTGTCAAATATTACAGCCGAGATGTTAGGTTGGGTTAGGTTAGGTTATATTACGTTATAGATGTATATAAACGTCTCGCGGAGACGTAGAGGCCAACAAGCCAGGAATGTGGTCAAATATTACCGCCGAGATCCTAGATTGGGTTAGGTTAGGTTATATTACGTTATTGATGTATATGAAGGTCCCACGGAGACGTAGAGGCCAACTCGTCAGGAATGTTTTCAAATATGACCGCCGAGATGTTAGGTTGGGTTAGGTTAGGTTTTATTACGTTATTGATGTATATGAAGGTCAAACGGAGACGTAGAGGCCAACTCGCCAGGAATGTTTTCAAATATTACCCCCGAGATGATAGGTTGGCTTAAGTTACGTTATATTACGTTATTGATGTATACGAGGGTTACACGGAGACGTAGAGGCCAACTCGCCAAGAATGTTTTCAAATATTACCGCCGAGATGTTAGGTTGGGTTAGGTTAGGTTATATTACGTTATAGATGTATATAAAGGTCTCACGGAGACGTAGAGGCCAACAAGCCAGGAATCTTGCCAAATATTATCGCCGAGTTGATAGGTTGATTTAGGTTAGGTTATATTTTTGTTATTGGTGTATATGAAGGCCCCACGGAGACGTAGAGGCCAACTCGCCAGGTATGTTGTCAAATATTACCGCGGAGATGTTGGGTTGGGTTAGGTTGAGTTATATTACGTTATTGATGTATATAAAAGTCCCACGAAGACGTAGAGGCCAACTCGCCAGGAATGTGGTCAAAGATTACCGCCGAGATCCTAGATTGGGTTAGGTTAGGTTATATTACGTTATTGATGTATATGATGGTCCCACGGAGACGTAGAGGCCAACTCGACAGGAATCTTGTCAAATATTACCGCGGAGATGTTAGGTTGGGTTAGGTTAAGTTATATTACGTTATTGATGTATATAAAGGTCCCACGAAGACGTAGAGGCCAACTCGCCAGGAATGTGGTCAAATATTACCTCCGAGATGTTAGATTGGGTTAGGCTAGCTTATATTCTGTTATTGATGTATATAAAGGTCCCACGGAGACGTGGAGGCCAACTCGCCAGGAATGTTTTCAAGTATTACCGCCGAGATGTTAGGTTGGGTTAGGTTAGGTTATATTACGTTATTGATGTATATGAAGGTCAAACGGAGACGTAGAGGCCAACTCGCCAGGAATGTTGTGAAATATTACCGCCGAGATGATAGGTTGGTTTAGGTTAGGTTATATTTCGTTATTGATGTATATGAAGGTCCCACTGAGATGAGGCCAACTCGCCAGGTATGTTGTCAAATATTACAGCCGAGATGTTAGGTTGGGTTAGGTTAGGTTATATTACGTTATAGATGTATATAAACGTCTCACGGAGACGTAGAGGCCAACTCGCAAGGAATGTTGTCAAATATTACCGCCGAGATGATAGGTTGGGTTAGGTTAGGTTATATTACGTTATTGATGTATATGAAGGTCCCACGGAGACGTAGAGGCCAACTCGCCAGGAATGTTTTCAAATATTACCGCCGAGGTGTTAGGTTGGGTTAGGTTAGGTTTTATTACGTTATTGATGTATATGAAGGTCAAACGGAGACGTAGAGGCCAACTCGCCAGGAATCTTGTCAAATATTATCTCCGAGATGATAGGTTGATTTGGGTTAGGTTATATTTCGTTATTGATGTATATGAAGGGCCCACGGAGACGTAGAGGCCAACTCGCCAGGTATGTTGTCAAATATTACCGCGGAGATGTTGGGTTGGGTTAGGTTAAGTTATATTACGTTATTGATGTATATAAAAGTCCCACGAAGACGTAGAGGCCAACTCGCCAGGAATGTTCTCAAATATTACCGCCGAGATGTTGGATTGGGTTAGGCTTGCTTATATTATGTTATTGATGTATATAAAGGCCCCACGGAGACGTAGAGGCCAACTCGCCAGGAATGTGGTCAAATATTACCGCCGAGATGATAGGTTGGGTTAGGTTAGGTTATATTTCGTTATTGATGTATATGAAGGTCCCACTGAGATGAGGCGAACTCGCCAGGTATGTTGTCAAATATTACAGCCGAGATGTTAGGTTGGGTTAGGTTAGGTTATATTACGTTATAGATGTATATAAACGTCTCGCGGAGACGTAGAGGCCAACAAGCCAGGAATGTGGTCAAATATTACCGCCGAGATCCTAGATTGGGTTAGGTTAGGTTATATTACGTTATTGATGTATATGAAGGTCCCACGGAGACGTAGAGGCCAACTCGTCAGGAATGTTTTCAAATATGACCGCCGAGATGTTAGGTTGGGTTAGGTTAGGTTTTATTACGTTATTGATGTATATGAAGGTCAAACGGAGACGTAGAGGCCAACTCGCCAGGAATGTTTTCAAATATTACCCCCGAGATGATAGGTTGGCTTAAGTTACGTTATATTACGTTATTGATGTATACGAGGGTTACACGGAGACGTAGAGGCCAACTCGCCAAGAATGTTTTCAAATATTACCGCCGAGATGTTAGGTTGGGTTAGGTTAGGTTATATTACGTTATAGATGTATATAAAGGTCTCACGGAGACGTAGAGGCCAACAAGCCAGGAATCTTGCCAAATATTATCGCCGAGTTGATAGGTTGATTTAGGTTAGGTTATATTTTTGTTATTGGTGTATATGAAGGCCCCACGGAGACGTAGAGGCCAACTCGCCAGGTATGTTGTCAAATATTACCGCGGAGATGTTGGGTTGGGTTAGGTTAAGTTATATTACGTTATTGATGTATATAAAAGTCCCACGAAGACGTAGAGGCCAACTCGCCAGGAATGTGGTCAAAGATTACCGCCGAGATCCTAGATTGGGTTAGGTTAGGTTATATTACGTTATTGATGTATATGATGGTCCCACGGAGACGTAGAGGCCAACTCGACAGGAATCTTGTCAAATATTACCGCGGAGATGTTAGGTTGGGTTAGGTTAAGTTATATTACGTTATTGATGTATATAAAGGTCCCACGAAGACGTAGAGGCCAACTCGCCAGGAATGTGGTCAAATATTACCGCCGAGATGTTAGATTGGGTTAGGCTAGCTTATATTATGTTATTGATGTATATAAAGGTCCCACGGAGACGTGGAGGCCAACTCGCCAGGAATGTTTTCAAGTATTACCGCCGAGATGTTAGGTTGGGTTAGGTTAGGTTATATTACGTTATTGATGTATATGAAGGTCAAACGGAGACGTAGAGGCCAACTCGCCAGGAATGTTGTGAAATATTACCGCCGAGATGATAGGTTGGTTTAGGTTAGGTTATATTTCGTTATTGATGTATATGAAGGTCCCACTGAGATGAGGCCAACTCGCCAGGTATGTTGTCAAATATTACAGCCGAGATGTTAGGTTGGGTTAGGTTAGGTTATATTACGTTATAGATGTATATAAACGTCTCACGGAGACGTAGAGGCCAACTCGCAAGGAATGTTGTCAAATATTACCGCCGAGATGATAGGTTGGGTTAGGTTAGGTTATATTACGTTATTGATGTATATGAAGGTCCCACGGAGACGTAGAGGCCAACTCGCCAGGAATGTTTTCAAATATTACCGCCGAGGTGTTAGGTTGGGTTAGGTTAGGTTTTATTACGTTATTGATGTATATGAAGGTCAAACGGAGACGTAGAGGCCAACTCGCCAGGAATCTTGTCAAATATTATCTCCGAGATGATAGGTTGATTTGGGTTAGGTTATATTTCGTTATTGATGTATATGAAGGGCCCACGGAGACGTAGAGGCCAACTCGCCAGGTATGTTGTCAAATATCACCGCGGAGATGTTGGGTTGGGTTAGGTTAAGTTATATTACGTTATTGATGTATATAAAAGTCCCACGAAGACGTAGAGGCCAACTCGCCAGGAATGTTCTCAAATATTACCGCCGAGATGTTGGATTGGGTTAGGCTAGCTTATATTATGTTATTGATGTATATAAAGGCCCCACGGAGACGTAGAGGCCAACTCGCCAGGAATGTGGTCAAATATTACCGCCGAGATGATAGGTTGGGTTAGGTTAGGTTATATTTCGTTATTGATGTATATGAAGGTCCCACTGAGATGAGGCGAACTCGCCAGGTATGTTGTCAAATATTACAGCCGAGATGTTAGGTTGGGTTAGGTTAGGTTATATTACGTTATAGATGTATATAAACGTCTCGCGGAGACGTAGAGGCCAACAAGCCAGGAATGTGGTAAAATATTACCGCCGAGATCCTAGATTGGGTTAGGTTAGGTTATATTACGTTATTGATGTATATGAAGGTCCCACGGAGACGTAGAGGCCAACTCGTCAGGAATGTTTTCAAATATGACCGTCGAGATGTTAGGTTGGGTTAGGTTAGGTTTTATTACGTTATTGATGTATATGAAGGTCAAACGGAGACGTAGAGGCCAACTCGCCAGGAATGTTTTCAAATATTACCCCCGAGATGATAGGTTGGCTTAAGTTACGTTATATTACGTTATTGATGTATACGAGGGTTACACGGAGACGTAGAGGCCAACTCGCCAAGAATGTTTTCAAATATTACCGCCGAGATGTTAGGTTGGGTTAGGTTAGGTTATATTACGTTATAGATGTATATAAAGGTCTCACGGAGACGTAGAGGCCAACAAGCCAGGAATCTTGCCAAATATTATCGCCGAGTTGATAGGTTGATTTAGGTTAGGTTATATTTTTGTTATTGGTGTATATGAAGGCCCCACGGAGACGTAGAGGCCAACTCGCCAGGAATGTGGTCAAATATTACCGCCGAGATGATAGGTTGGGTTAGGTTAGGTTATATTACGTTATAGATGTATATAAAGGTCTCACGGAGACGTAGAGGCCAACTCGACAGGAATCTTGTCAAATATTACCGCGGAGATGTTAGGTTGGGTTAGGTTAAGTTATATTACGTTATTGATGTATATAAAGGTCCCACGAAGACGTAGAGGCCAACTCGCCAGGAATGTGGTCAAATATTACCGCCGAGATGTTAGATTGGGTTAGGCTAGCTTATATTATGTTATTGATGTATATAAAGGTCCCACGGAGACGTGGAGGCCAACTCGCCAGGAATGTTTTCAAGTATTACCGCCGAGATGTTAGGTTGGGTTAGGTTAGGTTATATTACGTTATTGATGTATATGAAGGTCAAACGGAGACGTAGAGGCCAACTCGCCAGGAATGTTGTGAAATATTACCGCCGAGATGATAGGTTGGTTTAGGTTAGGTTATATTTCGTTATTGATGTATATGAAGGTCCCACTGAGATGAGGCCAACTCGCCAGGTATGTTGTCAAATATTACAGCCGAGATGTTAGGTTGGGTTAGGTTAGGTTATATTACGTTATAGATGTATATAAACGTCTCACGGAGACGTAGAGGCCAACTCGCAAGGAATGTTGTCAAATATTACCGCCGAGATGATAGGTTGGGTTAGGTTAGGTTATATTACGTTATTGATGTATATGAAGGTCCCACGGAGACGTAGAGGCCAACTCGCCAGGAATGTTTTCAAATATTACCGCCGAGGTGTTAGGTTGGGTTAGGTTAGGTTTTATTACGTTATTGATGTATATGAAGGTCAAACGGAGACGTAGAGGCCAACTCGCCAGGAATCTTGTCAAATATTATCTCCGAGATGATAGGTTGATTTGGGTTAGGTTATATTTCGTTATTGATGTATATGAAGGGCCCACGGAGACGTAGAGGCCAACTCGCCAGGTATGTTGTCAAATATCACCGCGGAGATGTTGGGTTGGGTTAGGTTAAGTTATATTACGTTATTGATGTATATAAAAGTCCCACGAAGACGTAGAGGCCAACTCGCCAGGAATGTTCTCAAATATTACCGCCGAGATGTTGGATTGGGTTAGGCTAGCTTATATTATGTTATTGATGTATATAAAGGCCCCACGGAGACGTAGAGGCCAACTCGCCAGGAATGTGGTCAAATATTACCGCCGAGATGATAGGTTGGGTTAGGTTAGGTTATATTTCGTTATTGATGTATATGAAGGTCCCACTGAGATGAGGCGAACTCGCCAGGTATGTTGTCAAATATTACAGCCGAGATGTTAGGTTGGGTTAGGTTAGGTTATATTACGTTATAGATGTATATAAACGTCTCGCGGAGACGTAGAGGCCAACAAGCCAGGAATGTGGTAAAATATTACCGCCGAGATCCTAGATTGGGTTAGGTTAGGTTATATTACGTTATTGATGTATATGAAGGTCCCACGGAGACGTAGAGGCCAACTCGTCAGGAATGTTTTCAAATATGACCGTCGAGATGTTAGGTTGGGTTAGGTTAGGTTTTATTACGTTATTGATGTATATGAAGGTCAAACGGAGACGTAGAGGCCAACTCGCCAGGAATGTTTTCAAATATTACCCCCGAGATGATAGGTTGGCTTAAGTTACGTTATATTACGTTATTGATGTATACGAGGGTTACACGGAGACGTAGAGGCCAACTCGCCAAGAATGTTTTCAAATATTACCGCCGAGATGTTAGGTTGGGTTAGGTTAGGTTATATTACGTTATAGATGTATATAAAGGTCTCACGGAGACGTAGAGGCCAACAAGCCAGGAATCTTGCCAAATATTATCGCCGAGTTGATAGGTTGATTTAGGTTAGGTTATATTTTTGTTATTGGTGTATATGAAGGCCCCACGGAGACGTAGAGGCCAACTCGCCAGGAATGTGGTCAAATATTACCGCCGAGATGTTAGATTGGGATAGGCTAGCTTATATTATGTTATTGATGTATATAAAGGTCCCACGGAGACGTGGAGGCCAACTCGCCAGGAATGTTTTCAAGTATTACCGCCGAGATGTTAGGTTGGGTTAGGTTAGGTTATATTACGTTATTGATGTATATGAAGGTCAAACGGAGACGTAGAGGCCAACTCGCCAGGAATGTTGTGAAATATTACCGCCGAGATGATAGGTTGGTTTAGGTTAGGTTATATTACGTTATTGAAGTATATAAAGGTCCCACGGAAACGTAGAGGCCAACTCGCCAGGAATGTGGTCAAATATTACCGCCGAGATAATAGATTGGGTGAGGTTAGGTTATATTACGTTATTGATGTATATGATGGTCCCACGGAGACGTAGAGGCCAACTCGCCAGGAATCTTGTCAAATATTACCGCGGAGATGTTAGGTTGGGTTAGGTTAGGTTATATTACGTTATTGATGTATATGATGGTCCCACGGAGACGTAAAGGCCAACTCGCCAGGAATGTTTTCAAATATTACCGCCGAGATGTTAGGTTGGGTTAGGTTAGGTTAAATTACGTTATTGATGTATATGTAGGTCAAACGGAGACGTAGAGGCCAACTCGCCAGGTATGTTGTCAAATATTACCGCGGAGATGTTGGCTTGGGTTAGGTTAAGTTATATTACGTTATTGTAGTATATAAAGGTCCCACGGAAACGTAGAGGCCAACTCGCCAGGAATGTCGTCAAATATTACCGCCGTGATCCTAGATTGGGTTAGGTTAGGTTATATTACGTTATTGATGTATATGAAGGTCCCTCGGAGACGTAGAGGCCAACTCGCAAGGAATGTTGTCAAATATTACCGCCGAGATGATAGGTTGGGTTAGGTTAGGTTATATTACGTTATAGATGTATATAAAGGTCTCACGGAGACGTAGAGGCCAACAAGCCAGGAATGTGGTCAAATATTACCGCCGAGATGCTAGATTGGGTTAGGTTATGTTATATTACGTTATTGATGTACATAAAGATCCCACGGAGACGTAGAGGCCAACTCGCCAGGAATCTTGTCAAATATTATCTCCGAGATGATAGGTTGATTTAGGTTAGGTTATATTTCGTTATTGATGTATATGAAGGGCCCACGGAGACGTAGGGGCCAACTCGCCAGGTATGTTGTCAAATACTACCGCGGAGATGTTGGGTTGGGTTAGGTTAAGTTACATTACGTTATTGATGTACATGATGGTCCCACGGAGACGTAAAGGCCAACTCGCCAGGAATGTTTTCAAATATTACCGCCGAGATGTTAGGTTGGGTTAGGTTAGGTTAAATTACGTTATTGATGTATATGTAGGTCAAACGGAGACGTAGAGGCCAACTCGCCAGGTATGTTGTCAAATATTACCGCGGAGATGTTGGGTTGGGTTAGGTTAAGTTATATTACGTTATTGTAGTATATAAAGGTCCCACGGAAACGTAGAGGCCAACTCGCCAGGAATGTCGTCAAATATTACCGCCGAGATCCTAAATTGGGTTAGGTTAGGTTATATTACGTTATTGATGTATATGAAGGTCCCACGGAGACGTAGAGTTCAACTCGCCAGGAATGTTTTCAAATATTACCGCCGAGATGTTAGGTTGGGTTAGGTTAGGTTTTATTACGTTATTGATGTATATGAAGGTCAAACGGAGACGTAGAGGCCAACCCGCCAGGAATCTTGTGAAATATTACCGCCGAGATGATAGAATGGGTTAGGTTAGGTTATATTACGTTATAGATGTATATAAAGGTCCCACGGAGACGTAGAGGCCGACAAGCCAGGAATGTGGTCAAATATTACCGCCGAGATGCTAGATTGGGTTAGGTTAGGTTATATTTCGTTATTGATGTATATGAAGGTCCCTCGGAGACGTAGAGGCCAACTCGCAAGGAATGTTGTCAAATATTACCGCCGAGATGATAGGTTGGGTTAGGTTAGGTTATATTACGTTATAGATGTATATAAAGGTCTCACGGAGACGTAGAGGCCAACAAGCCAGGAATGTGGTCAAATATTACCGCCGAGATGTTAGATTGGGTTAGGTTATGTTATATTACGTTATTGATGTACATAAGGATCCCACGGAGACGTAGAGGCCAACTCGCCAGGAATCTTGTCAAATATTATCTCCGAGATGATAGGTTGATTTAGGTTAGGTTATATTTCGTTATTGATGTATATGAAGGGCCCACGGAGACGTAGAGGCCAACTCGCCAGGTATGTTGTCAAATATTACCGCGGAGATGTTGGGTTGGGTTAGGTTAAGTTACATTACGTTATTGATGTATATAAAAGTCCCACGAAGACGTAGAGGCCAACTCGCCAGGAATGTTCTCAAATATTACCGCCGAGATGTTAGATTGGGTTAGGTTAGGTTATATTACGTTATAGATGTATATAAAGGTCCCACGGAAACGTAGCGGCTAACTCGCCACGAATGTTGTCAAATATTTCCGCGGAGATGTTAGGTTTGGTTAGGTTAAGTTACATTACGTTATTGATGTATATGAAGGTCCCTCGGAGTCTTAGAGGACAACTCGCCAGGAATGTTGTCAAATATTACCGCCGAGATGATAGGTTGGGTTAGGTTAGGTTATATTTCGTTATTGATGTATATGAAGGTGCCACGGAGACGTAGAGGCCAACGCGCCAGGTATGTTGTCAAATATTTCCGCGGAGATGTTAGGTTGGGTTAGGTTAAGTTACATTACGTTATTGATGTATACAAAGGTCCCACGAAGACGTAGAGGCCAACTCGCCAGGAATGTGGTCAAATATTACCGCCGAGATGCTAGATTGGGTTAGGTTAGGTTATATTACGTTATTGAAGTATATAAAGGTCCCACGGAAACGTAGAGGCCAACTCGCCAGGAATGTCGTCAAATATTACCGCCGAGATGATAGGTTGGATTAACTTAGGTTATATTTCGTTATTGATGTATATGAAGGTCCCACTGAGATGAGGCCAACTCGCCAGGTATGTTGTCAAATATTACAGCCGAGATGTTAGGTTGGGTTAGGTTAGGTTATATTACGTTATAGATGTATATAAACGTCTCACGGAGACGTAGAGGCCAACTCGCAAGGAATGTTGTCAAATATTACCGCCGAGATGATAGGTTGGGTTAGGTTAGGTTATATTACGTTATTGATGTATATGAAGGTCCCACGGAGACGTAGAGGCCAACTCGCCAGGAATGTTTTCAAATATTACCGCCGAGGTGTTAGGTTGGGTTAGGTTAGGTTTTATTACGTTATTGATGTATATGAAGGTCAAACGGAGACGTAGAGGCCAACTCGCCAGGAATCTTGTCAAATATTATCTCCGAGATGATAGGTTGATTTGGGTTAGGTTATATTTCGTTATTGATGTATATGAAGGGCCCACGGAGACGTAGAGGCCAACTCGCCAGGTATGTTGTCAAATATTACCGCGGAGATGTTGGGTTGGGTTAGGTTAAGTTATATTACGTTATTGAAGTATATAAAGGTCCCACGGAAACGTAGAGGCCAACTCGCCAGGAATGTCGTCAAATATTACCGCCGAGATGTTAGGTTGGGTTAGGTTAGGTTATCTTACATTATAGATGTATATAAAGGTCTCACGGAGACGTAGAGGTCAACAAGCCAGGAATGTGGTCAAATATTACCGCCGAGATGCTAGATTGGGTTAGGTTAGGTTATATTACGTTATTGAAGTATATAAAGGTCCCACGGAAACGTAGAGGCCAACTCGCCAGGAATGTCGTCAAATATTACCGCCGAGATGATAGGTTGGGTTAGCTTAGGTTATATTTCGTTATTGATGTATATGAAGGTCCCACTGAGATGAGGCCAACTCGCCAGGTATGTTCTCAAATATTACAGCCGAGATATTAGGTTGGGTTAGGTTAGGTTATATTACGTTATAGATGTATATAATCGTCTCACGGAGACGTAGAGGCCAACAAGCCAGGAATGTGGTCAAATATTACCGCCGAGATCCTAGATTGGGTTAGGTTAGGTTATATTACGTTATTGATGTATATGAAGGTCCCACGGAGACGTAGAGTCCAACTCGCCAGGAATGTTTTCAAATATTACCGCCGAGATGTTAGGTTGGGTTAGGTTAGGTTTTATTACGTTATTGATGTATATGAAGGTCAAACGGAGACGTAGAGGCCAACCCGCCAGGAATCTTGTGAAATATTACCGCCGAGATGATAGGTTGGGTTAGGTTAGGTTATATTACGTTATAGATGTATATAAAGGTCCCACGGAGACGTAGAGGCCGACAAGCCAGGAATGTGGTCAAATATTACCGCCGAGATGCTAGATTGGGTTAGGTTAGGTTATATTTCGTTATTGATGTATATGAAGGTCCCTCGGAGATGTAGAGGCCAACTCGCAAGGAATGTTGTCAAATATTACCGCCGACATGATAGGTTGGGTTAGGTTAGGTTATATTACGTTATAGATGTATATAAAGGTCTCACGGAGACGTAGAGGCCAACAAGCCAGGAATGTGGTCAAATATTACCGCCGAGATGTTAGATTGGGTTAGGTTATGTTATATTACGTTATTGATGTACATAAAGATCCCACGGAGACGTAGAGGCCAACTCGCCAGGAATCTTGTCAAATATTATCTCCGAGATGATAGGTTGATTTAGGTTAGGTTATATTTCGTTATTGATGTATATGAAGGGCCCACGGAGACGTAGAGGCCAACTCGCCAGGTATGTTGTCAAATATTACCGCGGAGATGTTGGGTTGGGTTAGGTTAAGTTACATTACGTTATTGATGTATATAAAAGTCCCACGAAGACGTAGAGGCCAACTCGCCAGGAATGTTCTCAAATATTACCGCCGAGATGTTAGATTGGGTTAGGTTAGGTTATATTACGTTACTGAAGTATATAAAGGTCCCACGGAAACGTAGAGGCCAACTCGCCAGGAATGTCGTCAAATATTACCGCCGAGATGATAGGTTGGATTAACTTAGGTTATATTTCGTTATTGATGTATATGAAGGTCCCACTGAGATGAGGCCAACTCGCCAGGTATGTTGTCAAATATTACAGCCGAGATGTTAGGTTGGGTTAGGTTAGGTTATATTACGTTATAGATGTATATGCAGGTCCCACGGAGACGTAGAGGCCAACTCGCCAGGAATGTTTTCAAATATTACCGCCGAGATGTTAGGTTGGGTTGGGTTAGGTTTTATTACGTTATTGATGTATATGAAGGTCAAACGGAGACGTAGAGGCCAACTCGACAGGAATGTTGTGAAATATTACCGCCGAGATGATAGGTTGGGTTAGGTTAGGTTATATTTCGTTATTGATGTATATGAAGGTGCCACGGAGACGTAGCGGCCAACGCGCCAGGTATGTTGTCAAATATTACCGCGGAGATGTTGGGTTGGGTTAGGTTAAGTTATATTACGTTATTGATGTATATAAAAGTCCCACGAAGACGTAGAGGCCAACTCGCCAGGAATGTGGTCAAATAATACCGCCGATATGTTACATTGGGTTAGGCTAGCTTATATTATGTTATTGATGTATATAAAGGCCCCACGGAGACGTAGAGGCCAACTCGCCAGGAATGTGGTCAAATATTACCGCCGAGATGTTAGGTTGGGTTAGGTTAGGTTATATTACGTTATTGATGTATATAAAGGTCCCACGGAGACATAGAAGCCAACTCGCCTGGTATGTTTTCAAATATTACCCCCGAGATGATAGGTTGGGTTAAGTTACCTTATATTACGTTATTGATGTATACGAGGGTTACACGGAGACGTAGAGGCCAACTCGCCAAGAATGATTTCAAATATTACCGCCGAGATGTTAGGTTGGATTAGGTTAGGTTATCTTACGTTATAGATGTATATAAAGGTCTCACGGAGACGTAGAGGTCAACAAGCCAGGAATGTGGTCAAATATTACCGCCGAGATGCTAGATTGGGATAGGTTAGGTTATATTACGTTATTGAAGTATATAAAGGTCCCACGGAAACGTAGAGGCCAACTCGCCAGGAATGTCGTCAAATATTACCGCCGAGATGATAGGTTGGGTTAGGTTAGGTTATATTTCGTTATTGATGTATATGAAGGTCCCACTGAGATGAGGCCAACTCGCCAGGTATGTTGTCAAATATTACAGCCGAGATGTTAGGTTGGGTTAGGTTAGGTTATATTACGTTATAGATGTATATAAAGGTCCCACGGAAACGTAGCGGCTAACTCGCCACGAATGTTGTCAAATATTTCCGCGGAGATGTTAGGTTTGGTTAGGTTAAGTTACATTACGTTATTGATGTATATGAAGGTCCCTCGGAGACTTAGAGGACAACTCGCCAGGAATGTTGTCAAATATTACCGCCGAGATGATAGGTTGGGTTAGGCTAGGTTATATTTCGTTATTGATGTATATGAAGGTGCCACGGAGGCGTAGAGGCCAACGCGCCAGGTATGTTGTCAAACATTTCCGCGGAGATGTTAGGTTGGGTTAGGTTAAGTTACATTACGTTATTGATGTATACAAAGGTCCCACGAAGACGTAGAGGCCAACTCGCCAGGAATGTGGTCAAATATTACCGCCGAGATGCTAGATTGGGTTAGGTTAGGTTATATTACGTTATTGATGTATATAAAGGTCCCACGGAGACATAGAAGCCAACTCGCCTGGTATGTTTTCAAATATTACCCCCGAGATGATAGGTTGGGTTAAGTTACCTTATATTACGTTATTGATGTATACGAGGGTTACACGGAGACGTAGAGGCCAACTCGCCAAGAATGATTTCAAATATTACCGCCGAGATGTTAGGTTGGATTAGGTTAGGTTATCTTACGTTATAGATGTATATAAAGGTCTCACGGAGACGTAGAGGTCAACAAGCCAGGAATGTGGTCAAATATTACCGCCGAGATGCTAGATTGGGATAGGTTAGGGTATATTACGTTATTGAAGTATATAAAGGTCCCACGGAAACGTAGAGGCCAACTCGCCAGGAATGTCGTCAAATATTACCGCCGAGATGATAGGTTGGGTTAGGTTAGGTTATATTTCGTTATTGATGTATATGAGGGTCCCACTGAGATGAGGCCAACTCGCCAGGTATGTTGTCAAATATTACAGCCGAGATGTTAGGTTGGGTTAGGTTAGGTTATATTACGTTATAGATGTATATAAACGTCTCACGGAGACGTAGAGGCCAACTCGCAAGGAATGTTGTCAAATATTACCGCCGAGATGATAGGTTGGGTTAGGTTAGGTTATATTACGTTATTGATGTATATGAAGGTCCCACGGAGACGTAGAGGCCAACTCGCCAGGAATGTTTTCAAATATTACCGCCGAGGTGTTAGGTTGGGTTAGGTTAGGTTTTATTACGTTATTGATGTATATGAAGGTCAAACGGAGACGTAGAGGCCAACTCGCCAGGAATCTTGTCAAATATTATCTCCGAGATGATAGGTTGATTTGGGTTAGGTTATATTTCGTTATTGATGTATATGAAGGGCCCACGGAGACGTAGAGGCCAACTCGCCAGGTATGTTGTCAAATATTACCGCGGAGATGTTGGGTTGGGTTAGGTTAAGTTATATTACGTTATTGATGTATATAAAAGTCCCACGAAGACGTAGAGGCCAACTCGCCAGGAATGTGGTCAAATAATACCGCCGATATGTTACATTGGGTTAGGCTAGCTTATATTATGTTATTGATGTATATAAAGGCCCCACGGAGACGTAGAGGCCAACTCGCCAGGAATGTGGTCAAATATTACCGCCGAGATGTTAGGTTGGGTTAGGTTAGGTTATATTACGTTATTGATGTATATAAAGTTCCCACGGAGACATAGAAGCCAACTCGCCTGGTATGTTTTCAAATATTACCCCCGAGATGATAGGTTGGGTTAAGTTACCTTATATTACGTTATTGATGTATACGAGGGTTACACGGAGACGTAGAGGCCAACTCGCCAAGAATGATTTCAAATATTACCGCCGAGATGTTAGGTTGGATTAGGTTAGGTTATCTTACGTTATAGATGTATATAAAGTTCTCACGGAGACGTAGAGGTCAACAAGCCAGGAATGTGGTCAAATATTACCGCCGAGATACTAGATTGGGATAGGTTCGGGTATATTACGTTATTGAAGTATATAAAGGTCCCACGGAAACGTAGAGGCCAACTCGCCAGGAATGTCGTCAAATATTACCGCCGAGATGATAGGTTGGGTTAGGTTAGGTTATATTTCGTTATTGATGTATATGAAGGTCCCACTGAGATGAGGCCAACTCGCCAGGTATGTTGTCAAATATTACAGCCGAGATGTTAGGTTGGGTTAGGTTAGGTTATATTACGTTATAGATGTATATAAACGTCTCACGGAGACGTAGAGGCCAACTCGCAAGGAATGTTGTCAAATATTACCGCCGAGATGATAGGTTGGGTTAGGTTAGGTTATATTACGTTATTGATGTATATGAAGGTCCCACGGAGACGTAGAGGCCAACTCGCCAGGAATGTTTTCAAATATTACCGCCGAGGTGTTAGGTTGGGTTAGGTTAGGTTTTATTACGTTATTGATGTATATGAAGGTCAAACGGAGACGTAGAGGCCAACTCGCCAGGAATATTGTCAAATATTATCTCCGAGATGATAGGTTGATTTGGGTTAGGTTATATATCGTTATTGATGTATATGAAGGGCCCACGGAGACGTAGAGGCCAACTCGCCAGGTATGTTGTCAAATATTACCGCGGAGATGTTGGGTTGGGTTAGGTTAAGTTATATTACGTTATTGATGTATATAAAAGTCCCACGAAGACGTAGAGGCCAACTCGCCAGGAATGTTCTCAAATATTACCGCCGAGATGTTGGATTGGGTTAGGCTAGCTTATATTATGTTATTGATGTATATAAAGGCCCCACGGAGACGTAGAGGCCAACTCGCCAGGAATGTGGTCAAATATTACCGCCGAGATGATAGGTTGGGTTAGGTTAGGTTATATTTCGTTATTGATGTATATGAAGGTCCCACTGAGATGAGGCGAACTCGCCAGGTATGTTGTCAAATATTACAGCCGAGATGTTAGGTTGGGTTAGGTTAGGTTATATTACGTTATAGATGTATATAAACGTCTCGCGGAGACGTAGAGGCCAACAAGCCAGAAATGTGGTCAAATATTACCGCCGAGATCCTAGATTGGGTTAGGTTAGGTTATATTACGTTATTGATGTATATGAAGGTCCCACGGAGACGTAGAGGCCAACTCGTCAGGAATGTTTTCAAATATGACCGCCGAGATGTTAGGTTGGGTTAGGTTAGGTTTTATTACGTTATTGATGTATATGAAGGTCAAACGGAGACGTAGAGGCCAACTCGCCAGGAATGTTTTCAAATATTACCCCCGAGATGATAGGTTGGCTTAAGTTACGTTATATTACGTTATTGATGTATACGAGGGTTACACGGAGACGTAGAGGCCAACTCGCCAAGAATGTTTTCAAATATTACCGCCGAGATGTTAGGTTGGGTTAGGTTAGGTTATATTACGTTATAGATGTATATAAAGGTCTCACGGAGACGTAGAGGCCAACAAGCCAGGAATGTGGTCAAATATTACCGCCGAGATGTTAGATTGGGTTAGGTTATGTTATATTACGTTATTGATGTATACAAAGATCCCACGGAGACGTAGAGGCCAACTCGCCAGGAATCTTGTCAAATATTATCTCCGAGATGGTAGGTTGATTTATGTTAGGTTATATTTCGTTATTGATGTATATGAAGGGCCCACGGAGACGTAGAGGCCAACTCGCCAGGTATGTTGTCAAATATTACCGCGGAGATGTTGGGTTGGGTTAGGTTAAGTTATATTACGTTATTGATGTATATAAAAGTCCCACGAAGACGTAGAGGCCAACTCGCCAGGAATGTTCTCAAATATTACCGCCGAGATGTTAGATTGGGTTAGGTTAGGTTATATTACGTTATAGATGTATATAAAGGTCCCACGGAAACGTAGCGGCTAACTCGCCACGAATGTTGTCAAATATTTCCGCGGAGATGTTAGGTTTGGTTAGGTTAAGTTACATTACGTTATTGATGTATATGAAGGTCCCTCGGAGACTTAGAGGACAACTCGCCAGGAATGTTGTCAAATATTACCGCCGAGATGATAGGTTGGGTTAGGTTAGGTTATATTTCGTTATTGATGTATATGAAGGTGCCACGGAGACGTAGAGGCCAACGCGCCAGGTATGTTGTCAAATATTACCGCCGAGATGTTAGGTTGGGTTAGGTTAGGTTATATTACGTTATAGATGTATATAAAGGTCCCACGGAGACGTAGAGGCCAACTCGCCAGGAATGTGGTCAAATATTACCGCCGAGATGATAGGTTGGGTTAGGTTAGGTTATATTTCGTTATTGATGTATATGAAGGTCCCACTGAGATGAGGCGAACTCGCCAGGTATGTTGTCAAATATTACAGCCGAGACGTTAGGTTGGGTTAGGTTAGGTTATATTACGTTATAGATGTATATAAACGTCTCGCGGAGACGTAGAGGCCAACAAGCCAGGAATGTGGTCAAATATTACCGCCGAGATCCTAGATTGGCTTAGGTTAGGTTATATTACGTTATTGATGTATATGAAGGTCCCACGGAGACGTAGAGGCCAACTCGTCAGGAATGTTTTCAAATATGACCGCCGAGATGTTAGGTTGGGTTAGGTTAGGTTTTATTACGTTATTGATGTATATGAAGGTCAAACGGAGACGTAGAGGCCAACTCGCCAGGAATGTTTTCAAATATTACCCCCGAGATGATAGGTTGGCTTAAGTTACGTTATATTACGTTATTGATGTATACGAGGGTTACACGGAGACGTAGATGCCAACTCGCCAAGAATGTTTTCAAATATTACCGCCGAGATGTTAGGTTGGGTTAGGTTAGGTTATATTACGTTATAGATGTATATAAAGGTCTCACGGAGACGTAGAGGCCAACAAGCAAGGAATGTGGTCAAATATTACCGCCGAGATGTTAGATTGGGTTAGGTTATGTTATATTACGTTATTGATGTATATAAAGATCCCACGGAGACGTAGAGGCCAACTCGCCAGGAATCTTGTCAAATATTATCTCCGAGATGGTAGGTTGATTTATGTTAGGTTATATTTCGTTATTGATGTATATGAAGGGCCCACGGAGACGTAGAGGCCAACTCGCCAGGTATGTTGTCAAATATTACCGCGGAGATGTTGGGTTGGGTTAGGTTAAGTTATATTACGTTATTGATGTATATAAAAGTCCCACGAAGACGTAGAGGCCAACTCGCCAGGAATGTTCTCAAATATTACCGCCGAGATGTTAGATTGGGTTAGGTTAGGTTATATTACGTTATAGATGTATATAAAGGTCCCACGGAAACGTAGCGGCTAACTCGCCACGAATGTTGTCAAATATTTCCGCGGAGATGTTAGGTTTGGTTAGGTTAAGTTACATTACGTTATTGATGTATATGAAGGTCCCTCGGAGACGTAGAGGCCAACGCGCCAGGTATGTTGTCAAATATTACCGCCGAGATGTTAGGTTGGGTTAGGTTAGGTTATATTACGTTATAGATGTATATAAAGGTCCCACGGAGACGTAGAGGCCAACTCGCCAGGAATGTGGTCAAATATTACCGCCGAGATGATAGGTTGGGTTAGGTTAGGTTATATTTCGTTATTGATGTATATGAAGGTCCCACTGAGATGAGGCGAACTCGCCAGGTATGTTGTCAAATATTACAGCCGAGATGTTAGGTTGGGTTAGGTTAGGTTATATTACGTTATAGATGTATATAAACGTCTCGCGGAGACGTAGAGGCCAACAAGCCAGGAATGTGGTCAAATATTACCGCCGAGATCCTAGATTGGGTTAGGTTAGGTTATATTACGTTATTGATGTATATGAAGGTCCCACGGAGACGTAGAGGCCAACTCGTCAGGAATGTTTTCAAATATGACCGCCGAGATGTTAGGTTGGGTTAGGTTAGGTTTTATTACGTTATTGATGTATATGAAGGTCAAACGGAGACGTAGAGGCCAACTCGCCAGGAATGTTTTCAAATATTACCCCCGAGATGATAGGTTGGCTTAAGTTACGTTATATTACGTTATTGATGTATACGAGGGTTACACGGAGACGTAGAGGCCAACTCGCCAAGAATGTTTTCAAATATTACCGCCGAGATGTTAGGTTGGGTTAGGTTAGGTTATATTACGTTATAGATGTATATAAAGGTCTCACGGAGACGTAGAGGCCAACAAGCCAGGAATGTGGTCAAATATTACCGCCGAGATGATAGGTTGGGTTAGGTTAGGTTATATTACGTTATTGATGTATATAAAGATCCCACGGAGACGTAGAGGCCAACTCGCCAGGAATCTTGTCAAATATTATCTCCGAGATGGTAGGTTGATTTATGTTAGGTTATATTTCGTTATTGATGTATATGAAGGGCCCACGGAGACGTAGAGGCCAACTCGCCAGGTATGTTGTCAAATATTACCGCGGAGATGTTGGGTTGGGTTAGGTTAAGTTATATTACGTTATTGATGTATATAAAAGTCCCACGAAGACGTAGAGGCCAACTCGCCAGGAATGTTCTCAAATATTACCGCCGAGATGTTAGATTGGGTTAGGTTAGGTTATATTACGTTATAGATGTATATAAAGGTCCCACGGAAACGTAGCGGCTAACTCGCCACGAATGTTGTCAAATATTTCCGCGGAGATGTTAGGTTTGGTTAGGTTAAGTTACATTACGTTATTGATGTATATGAAGGTCCCTCGGAGACGTAGAGGCCAACGCGCCAGGTATGTTGTCAAATATTACCGCCGAGATGTTAGGTTGGGTTAGGTTAGGTTATATTACGTTATAGATGTATATAAAGGTCCCACGGAGACGTAGAGGCCAACTCGCCAGGAATGTGGTCAAATATTACCGCCGAGATGATAGGTTGGGTTAGGTTAGGTTATATTTCGTTATTGATGTATATGAAGGTCCCACTGAGATGAGGCGAACTCGCCAGGTATGTTGTCAAATATTACAGCCGAGATGTTAGGTTGGGTTAGGTTAGGTTATATTACGTTATAGATGTATATAAACGTCTCGCGGAGACGTAGAGGCCAACAAGCCAGGAATGTGGTCAAATATTACCGCCGAGATCCTAGATTGGGTTAGGTTAGGTTATATTACGTTATTGATGTATATGAAGGTCCCACGGAGACGTAGAGGCCAACTCGTCAGGAATGTTTTCAAATATGACCGCCGAGATGTTAGGTTGGGTTAGGTTAGGTTTTATTACGTTATTGATGTATATGAAGGTCAAACGGAGACGTAGAGGCCAACTCGCCAGGAATGTTTTCAAATATTACCCCCGAGATGATAGGTTGGCTTAAGTTACGTTATATTACGTTATTGATGTATACGAGGGTTACACGGAGACGTAGAGGCCAACTCGCCAAGAATGTTTTCAAATATTACCGCCGAGATGTTAGGTTGGGTTAGGTTAGGTTATATTACGTTATAGATGTATATAAAGGTCTCACGGAGACGTAGAGGCCAACAAGCCAGGAATGTGGTCAAATATTACCGCCGAGATGATAGGTTGGGTTAGGTTAGGTTATATTACGTTATTGATGTATATAAAGATCCCACGGAGACGTAGAGGCCAACTCGCCAGGAATCTTGTCAAATATTATCTCCGAGATGGTAGGTTGATTTATGTTAGGTTATATTTCGTTATTGATGTATATGAAGGGCCCACGGAGACGTAGAGGCCAACTCGCCAGGTATGTTGTCAAATATTACCGCGGAGATGTTGGGTTGGGTTAGGTTAAGTTATATTACGTTATTGATGTATATAAAAGTCCCACGAAGACGTAGAGGCCAACTCGCCAGGAATGTTCTCAAATATTACCGCCGAGATGTTAGATTGGGTTAGGTTAGGTTATATTACGTTATAGATGTATATAAAGGTCCCACGGAAACGTAGCGGCTAACTCGCCACGAATGTTGTCAAATATTTCCGCGGAGATGTTAGGTTTGGTTAGGTTAAGTTACATTACGTTATTGATGTATATGAAGGTCCCTCGGAGACTTAGAGGACAACTCGCCAGGAATGTTGTCAAATATTACCGCCGAGATGATAGGTTGGGTTAGGTTAGGTTATATTTCGTTATTGATGTATATGAAGGTGCCACGGAGACGTAGAGGCCAACGCGCCAGGTATGTTGTCAAATATTACAGCCGAGATGTTAGGTTGGGTTAGGTTAGGTTATATTACGTTATAGATGTATATGAAGGTCCCACGGAGACGTAGAGGCCAACTCGCCAGGAATGTTTTCAAATATTACCGCCGAGGTGTTAGGTTGGGTTAGGTTAGGTTTTATTACGTTATTGATGTATATGAAGGTCAAACGGAGACGTAGATGCCAACTCGCCAGGAATCTTGTCAAATATTATCTCCGAGATGATAGGTTGATTTGGGTTAGGTTATATTTCGTTATTGATGTATATGAAGGGCCCACGGAGACGTAGAGGCCAACTCGCCAGGTATGTTGTCAAATATTACCGCGGAGATGTTGGGTTGGGTTAGGTTAAGTTATATTACGTTATTGATGTATATAAAAGTCCCACGAAGACGTAGAGGCCAACTCGCCAGGAATGTTCTCAAATATTACCGCCGAGATGTTGGATTGGGTTAGGCTAGCTTATATTATGTTATTGATGTATATAAAGGCCCCACGGAGACGTAGAGGCCAACTCGCCAGGAATGTGGTCAAATATTACCGCCGAGATGTTAGATTGGGTTAGGTTAGGTTATATTACGTTATAGATGTATATAAAGGTCCCACGGAAACGTAGCGGCTAACTCGCCACGAATGTTGTCAAATATTTCCGCGGAGATGTTAGGTTTGGTTAGGTTAAGTTACATTACGTTATTGATGTATATGAAGGTCCCTCGGAGACTTAGAGGACAACTCGCCAGGAATGTTGTCAAATATTACCGCCGAGATGATAGGTTGGGTTAGGTTAGGTTATATTTCGTTATTGATGTATATGAAGGTGCCACGGAGACGTAGAGGCCAACGCGCCAGGTATGTTGTCAAATATTACCGCCGAGATGTTAGGTTGGGTTAGGTTAGGTTATATTACGTTATAGATGTATATAAAGGTCCCACGGAGACGTAGAGGCCAACTCGCCAGGAATGTTCTCAAATATTACCGCCGAGATGTTAGATTGGGTTAGGTTAGGTTATATTACGTTATAGATGTATATAAAGGTCCCACGGAAACGTAGCGGCTAACTCGCCACGAATGTTGTCAAATATTTCCGCGGAGATGTTAGGTTTGGTTAGGTTAAGTTACATTACGTTATTGATGTATATGAAGGTCCCTCGGAGACTTAGAGGACAACTCGCCAGGAATGTTGTCAAATATTACCGCCGAGATGATAGGTTGGGTTAGGTTAGGTTATATTTCGTTATTGATGTATATGAAGGTGCCACGGAGACGTAGAGGCCAACGCGCCAGGTATGTTGTCAAATATTACCGCCGAGATGTTAGGTTGGGTTAGGTTAGGTTATATTACGTTATAGATGTATATAAAGGTCCCACGGAGACGTAGAGGCCAACTCGCCAGGAATGTGGTCAAATATTACCGCCGAGATGATAGGTTGGATTAGGTTAGGTTATATTTCGTTATTGATGTATATGAAGGTCCCACTGAGATGAGGCGAACTCGCCAGGTATGTTGTCAAATATTACAGCCGAGATGTTAGGTTGGGTTAGGTTAGGTTATATTACGTTATAGATGTATATAAACGTCTCGCGGAGACGTAGAGGCCAACAAGCCAGGAATGTGGTCAAATATTACCGCCGAGGTCCTAGATTGGGTTAGGTTAGGTTATATTACGTTATTGATGTATATGAAGGTCCCACGGAGACGTAGAGGCCAACTCGTCAGGAATGTTTTCAAATATGACCGCCGAGATGTTAGGTTGGGTTAGGTTAGGTTTTATTACGTTATTGATGTATATGAAGGTCAAACGGAGACGTAGAGGCCAACTCGCCAGGAATGTTTTCAAATATTACCCCCGAGATGATAGGTTGGCTTAAGTTACGTTATATTACGTTATTGATGTATATGAAGCGCCCACGGAGACGTAGAGGCCAACTCGCCAGGTATGTTGTCAAATATTACCGCGGAGATGTTGGGTTGGGTTAGGTTAAGTTATATTACGTTATTGATGTATATAAAAGTCCCACGAAGACGTAGAGGCCAACTCGCCAGGAATGTTCTCAAATATTACCGCCGAGATGTTAGATTGGGTTAGGTTAGGTTATATTACGTTATAGATGTATATAAAGGTCCCACGGAAACGTAGCGGCTAACTCGCCACGAATGTTGTCAAATATTTCCGCGGAGATGTTAGGTTTGGTTAGGTTAAGTTACATTACGTTATTGATGTATATGAAGGTCCCTCGGAGACTTAGAGGACAACTCGCCAGGAATGTTGTCAAATATTACCGCCGAGATGATAGGTTGGGTTAGGTTAGGTTATATTTCGTTATTGATGTATATGAAGGTGCCACGGAGACGTAGAGGCCAACGCGCCAGGTATGTTGTCAAATATTACCGCCGAGATGTTAGGTTGGGTTAGGTTAGGTTATATTACGTTATAGATGTATATAAAGGTCCCACGGAAACGTAGAGGCCAACTCGCCAGGAATGTTTTCAAATATTACCGCCGAGGTGTTAGGTTGGGTTAGGTTAGGTTTTATTACGTTATTGATGTATATGAAGGTCAAACGGAGACGTAGATGCCAACTCGCCAGGAATCTTGTCAAATATTATCTCCGAGATGATAGGTTGATTTGGGTTAGGTTATATTTCGTTATTGATGTATATGAAGGGCCCACGGAGACGTAGAGGCCAACTCGCCAGGTATGTTGTCAAATATTACCGCGGAGATGTTGGGTTGGGTTAGGTTAAGTTATATTACGTTATTGATGTATATAAAAGTCCCACGAAGACGTAGAGGCCAACTCGCCAGGAATGTTCTCAAATATTACCGCCGAGATGTTGGATTGGGTTAGGCTAGCTTATATTATGTTATTGATGTATATAAAGGCCCCACGGAGACGTAGAGGCCAACTCGCCAGGAATGTGGTCAAATATTACCGCCGAGATGTTAGATTGGGTTAGGTTAGGTTATATTACGTTATAGATGTATATAAAGGTCCCACGGAAACGTAGCGGCTAACTCGCCACGAATGTTGTCAAATATTTCCGCGGAGATGTTAGGTTTGGTTAGGTTAAGTTACATTACGTTATTGATGTATATGAAGGTCCCTCGGAGACTTAGAGGACAACTCGCCAGGAATGTTGTCAAATATTACCGCCGAGATGATAGGTTGGGTTAGGTTAGGTTATATTTCGTTATTGATGTATATGAAGGTGCCACGGAGACGTAGAGGCCAACGCGCCAGGTATGTTGTCAAATATTACCGCCGAGATGTTAGGTTGGGTTAGGTTAGGTTATATTACGTTATAGATGTATATAAAGGTCCCACGGAGACGTAGAGGCCAACTCGCCAGGAATGTTCTCAAATATTACCGCCGAGATGTTAGATTGGGTTAGGTTAGGTTATATTACGTTATAGATGTATATAAAGGTCCCACGGAAACGTAGCGGCTAACTCGCCACGAATGTTGTCAAATATTTCCGCGGAGATGTTAGGTTTGGTTAGGTTAAGTTACATTACGTTATTGATGTATATGAAGGTCCCTCGGAGACTTAGAGGACAACTCGCCAGGAATGTTGTCAAATATTACCGCCGAGATGATAGGTTGGGTTAGGTTAGGTTATATTTCGTTATTGATGTATATGAAGGTGCCACGGAGACGTAGAGGCCAACGCGCCAGGTATGTTGTCAAATATTACCGCCGAGATGTTAGGTTGGGTTAGGTTAGGTTATATTACGTTATAGATGTATATAAAGGTCCCACGGAGACGTAGAGGCCAACTCGCCAGGAATGTGGTCAAATATTACCGCCGAGATGATAGGTTGGATTAGGTTAGGTTATATTTCGTTATTGATGTATATGAAGGTCCCACTGAGATGAGGCGAACTCGCCAGGTATGTTGTCAAATATTACAGCCGAGATGTTAGGTTGGGTTAGGTTAGGTTATATTACGTTATAGATGTATATAAACGTCTCGCGGAGACGTAGAGGCCAACAAGCCAGGAATGTGGTCAAATATTACCGCCGAGGTCCTAGATTGGGTTAGGTTAGGTTATATTACGTTATTGATGTATATGAAGGTCCCACGGAGACGTAGAGGCCAACTCGTCAGGAATGTTTTCAAATATGACCGCCGAGATGTTAGGTTGGGTTAGGTTAGGTTTTATTACGTTATTGATGTATATGAAGGTCAAACGGAGACGTAGAGGCCAACTCGCCAGGAATGTTTTCAAATATTACCCCCGAGATGATAGGTTGGCTTAAGTTACGTTATATTACGTTATTGATGTATATGAAGCGCCCACGGAGACGTAGAGGCCAACTCGCCAGGTATGTTGTCAAATATTACCGCGGAGATGTTGGGTTGGGTTAGGTTAAGTTATATTACGTTATTGATGTATATAAAAGTCCCACGAAGACGTAGAGGCCAACTCGCCAGGAATGTTCTCAAATATTACCGCCGAGATGTTAGATTGGGTTAGGTTAGGTTATATTACGTTATAGATGTATATAAAGGTCCCACGGAAACGTAGCGGCTAACTCGCCACGAATGTTGTCAAATATTTCCGCGGAGATGTTAGGTTTGGTTAGGTTAAGTTACATTACGTTATTGATGTATATGAAGGTCCCTCGGAGACTTAGAGGACAACTCGCCAGGAATGTTGTCAAATATTACCGCCGAGATGATAGGTTGGATTAGCTTAGGTTATATTTCGTTATTGATGTATATGAAGGTCCCACTGAGATGAGGCCAACTCGCCAGGTATGTTGTCAAATATTACAGCCGAGATGTTAGGTTGGGTTAGGTTAGGTTATATTACGTTATAGATGTATATAAACGTCTCACGGAGACGTAGAGGCCAACAAGCCAGGAATGTGGTCAAATATTACCGCCGAGATGCTAGATTGGGTTAGGTTAGGTTATATTACGTTATTGATGTATATGAAGGTCCCACGGAGACGTAGAGGCCAACTCGTCAGGAATGTTTTCAAATATTACCGCCGAGATGTTAGGTTGGGTTAGGTTAGGTTTTATTACGTTATTGATGTATATGAAGGTCAAACGGAGACGTAGAGGCCAACTCGCCAGGAATGTTTTCAAATATTACCCCCGAGATGATAGGTTGGGTTAAGTTACGTTATATTACGTTATTGATGTATACGAGGGTTACACGGAGACGTAGAGGCCAACTCGCCAAGAATGTTTTCAAATATTACCGCCGAGATGTTAGATTGGGTTAGGTTAGGTTATATTACGTTATAGATGTATATAAACGTCTCACGGAGACGTAGAGGTCAACAAGCCACGAATGTGGTCAAATATTACCGCCGAGATGCTAGATTGGAATAGGTTAGGTTATATTACGTTATTGAAGTATATAAAGATCCCACGGAAACGTAGAGGCCAACTCGCCAGGAATGTCGTCAAATATTACCGCCGAGATGATAGGTTGGGTTAGGTTAGGTTATATTTCGTTATTGATGTATATGAAGGTCCCACTGAGATGAGGCCAACTCGCCAGGTATGTTGTCAAATATTACAGCCGAGATGTTAGGTTGGGTTAGGTTAGGTTATATTACGTTATAGATGTATATAAACGTCTCACGGAGACGTAGAGGCCAACTCGCAAGGAATGTTGTCAAATATTACCGCCGAGATGATAGGTTGGCTTAAGTTACGTTATATTACGTTATTGATGTATACGAGGGTTACACGGAGACGTAGAGGCCAACTCGCCAAGAATGTTTTCAAATATTACCGCCGAGATGTTAGGTTGGGTTAGGTTAGGTTATATTACGTTATAGATGTATATAAAGGTCTCACGGAGACGTAGAGGCCAACAAGCCAGGAATGTGGTCAAATATTACCGCCGAGATGTTAGATAGGGTTAGGTTAGGTTATATTACGTTATTGATGTATATAAAGATCCCACGGAGACGTAGAGGCCAACTCGCCAGGAATCTTGTCAAATATTATCTCCGAGATGGTAGGTTGATTTATGTTAGGTTATATTTCGTTATTGATGTATATGAAGGGCCCACGGAGACGTAGAGGCCAACTCGCCAGGTATGTTGTCAAATATTACCGCGGAGATGTTGGGTTGGGTTAGGTTAAGTTATATTACGTTATTGATGTATATAAAAGTCCCACGAAGACGTAGAGGCCAACTCGCCAGGAATGTTCTCAAATATTACCGCCGAGATGTTAGATTGGGTTAGGTTAGGTTATATTACGTTATATATGTATATAAAGGTCCCACGGAAACGTAGCGGCTAACTCGCCACGAATGTTGTCAAATATTTCCGCGGAGATGTTAGGTTTGGTTAGGTTAAGTTACATTACGTTATTGATGTATATGAAGGTCCCTCGGAGACTTAGAGGATAACTCGCCAGGAATGTTGTCAAATATTACCGCCGAGATGATAGGTTGGGTTAGGTTAGGTTATATTTCGTTATTGATGTATATGAAGGTGCCACGGAGACGTAGAGGCCAACGCGCCAGGTATGTTGTCAAATATTACCGCCGAGATGTTAGGTTGGGTTAGGTTAGGTTATATTACGTTATAGATGTATATAAAGGTCCCACGGAAACGTAGCGGCTAACTCGCCACGAATGTTGTCAAATATTTCCGCGGAGATGTTAGGTTGGGTTAGATTAAGTTACATTACGTTATTGATGTATACAAAGGTCCCACGAAGACGTAGAGGCCAACTCGCCAGGAATGTTTTCAAATATTACCGCCGAGATGATAGGTTGGGTTAAGTTACGTTATATTACGTTATTGATGTATACGAGGGTTACACGGAGACGTAGAGGCCAACTCGCCAAGAATGTTTTCAAATATTACCGCCGAGATGTTAGGTTGGGTTAGGTTAGGTTATTTTACGTTATAGATGTATATAAAGGTCTCACGGAGACGTAGAGTTCAACAAGCCAGGAATGTGGTCAAATATTACAGCCGAGATGTTAGGTTGGGTTAGGTTAGGTTATATTACGTTATAGATGTATATAAACGTCTCACGGAGACGTAGAGGCCAACAAGCCAGGAATGTGGTCAAATATTACCGCCGAGATGATAGGTTGGATTAGCTTAGGTTATATTTCGTTATTGATGTATATGAAGGTCCCACTGAGATGAGGCCAACTCGCCAGGTATGTTGTCAAATATTACAGCCGAGACGTTAGGTTGGGTTAGGTTAGGTTATATTACGTTATAGATGTATATAAACGTCTCACGGAGACGTAGAGGCCAACAAGCCAGGAATGTGGTCAAATATTACCGCCGAGATGCTAGATTGGGTTAGGTTAGGTTACATTACGTTATTGATGTATATGAAGGTCCCACGGAGACGTAGAGGCCAACTCGTCAGGAATGTTTTCAAATATTACCGCCGAGATGTTAGGTTGGGTTAGGTTAGGTTTTATTACGTTATTGATGTATATGAAGGTCAAACGGAGACGTAGAGGCCAACTCGCCAGGAATGTTTTCAAATATTACCCCCGAGATGATAGGTTGGGTTAAGTTACGTTATATTACGTTATTGATGTATACGAGGGTTACACGGAGACGTAGAGGCCAACTCGCCAAGAATGTTTTCAAATATTACCGCCGAGATGTTAGATTGGGTTAGGTTAGGTTATCTTACGTTATAAATGTATATAAAGGTCTCACGGAGACGTAGAGGTCAACAAGCCAGGAATGTGGTCAAATATTACCGCCGAGATGCTAGATTGGAATAGGTTAGGTTATATTACGTTATTGAAGTATATAAAGATCCCACGGAAACGTAGAGGCCAACTCGCCAGGAATGTCGTCAAATATTACCGCCGAGATGATAGGTTGGGTTAGGTTAGGTTATATTTCGTTATTGATGTATATGAAGGTCCCACTGAGATGAAGCCAACTCGCCAGGTATGTTGTCAAATATTACAGCCGAGATGTTAGGTTGGGTTAGGTTAGGTTATATTACGTTATAGATGTATATAAACGTCTCACGGAGACGTAGAGGCCAACTCGCAAGGAATGTTGTCAAATATTACCGCCGAGATGATAGGTTGGCTTAAGTTACGTTATATTACGTTATTGATGTATACGAGGGTTACACGGAGACGTAGAGGCCAACTCGCCAAGAATGTTTTCAAATATTACCGCCGAGATGTTAGGTTGGGTTAGGTTAGGTTATATTACGTTATAGATGTATATAAAGGTCTCACGGAGACGTAGAGGCCAACAAGCCAGGAATGTGGTCAAATATTACCGCCGAGATGTTAGATTGGGTTAGGTTAGGTTATATTACGTTATTGATGTATATAAAGATCCCACGGAGACGTAGAGGCCAACTCGCCAGGAATCTTGTCAAATATTATCTCCGAGATGGTAGGTTGATTTATGTTAGGTTATATTTCGTTATTGATGTATATGAAGGGCCCACGGAGACGTAGAGGCCAACTCGCCAGGTATGTTGTCAAATATTACCGCGGAGATGTTGGGTTGGGTTAGGTTAAGTTATATTACGTTATTGATGTATATAAAAGTCCCACGAAGACGTAGAGGCCAACTCGCCAGGAATGTTCTCAAATATTACCGCCGAGATGTTAGATTGGGTTAGGTTAGGTTATATTACGTTATAGATGTATATAAAGGTCCCACGGAAACGTAGCGGCTAACTCGCCACGAATGTTGTCAAATATTTCCGCGGAGATGTTAGGTTTGGTTAGGTTAAGTTACATTACGTTATTGATGTATATGAAGGTCCCTCGGAGACTTAGAGGATAACTCGCCAGGAATGTTGTCAAATATTACCGCCGAGATGATAGGTTGGGTTAGGTTAGGTTATATTTCGTTATTGATGTATATGAAGGTGCCACGGAGACGTAGAGGCCAACGCGCCAGGTATGTTGTCAAATATTACCGCCGAGATGTTAGGTTGGGTTAGGTTAGGTTATATTACGTTATAGATGTATATAAAGGTCCCACGGAAACGTAGCGGCTAACTCGCCACGAATGTTGTCAAATATTTCCGCGGAGATGTTAGGTTGGGTTAGATTAAGTTACATTACGTTATTGATGTATACAAAGGTCCCACGAAGACGTAGAGGCCAACTCGCCAGGAATGTTTTCAAATATTACCGCCGAGATGATAGGTTGGGTTAAGTTACGTTATATTACGTTATTGATGTATACGAGGGTTACACGGAGACGTAGAGGCCAACTCGCCAAGAATGTTTTCAAATATTACCGCCGAGATGTTAGGTTGGGTTAGGTTAGGTTATTTTACGTTATAGATGTATATAAAGGTCTCACGGAGACGTAGAGTTCAACAAGCCAGGAATGTGGTCAAATATTACAGCCGAGATGTTAGGTTGGGTTAGGTTAGGTTATATTACGTTATAGATGTATATAAACGTCTCACGGAGACGTAGAGGCCAACAAGCCAGGAATGTGGTCAAATATTACCGCCGAGATGATAGGTTGGATTAGCTTAGGTTATATTTCGTTATTGATGTATATGAAGGTCCCACTGAGATGAGGCCAACTCGCCAGGTATGTTGTCAAATATTACAGCCGAGACGTTAGGTTGGGTTAGGTTAGGTTATATTACGTTATAGATGTATATAAACGTCTCACGGAGACGTAGAGGCCAACAAGCCAGGAATGTGGTCAAATATTACCGCCGAGATGCTAGATTGGGTTAGGTTAGGTTACATTACGTTATTGATGTATATGAAGGTCCCACGGAGACGTAGAGGCCAACTCGTCAGGAATGTTTTCAAATATTACCGCCGAGATGTTAGGTTGGGTTAGGTTAGGTTTTATTACGTTATTGATGTATATGAAGGTCAAACGGAGACGTAGAGGCCAACTCGCCAGGAATGTTTTCAAATATTACCCCCGAGATGATAGGTTGGGTTAAGTTACGTTATATTACGTTATTGATGTATACGAGGGTTACACGGAGACGTAGAGGCCAACTCGCCAAGAATGTTTTCAAATATTACCGCCGAGATGTTAGATTGGGTTAGGTTAGGTTATCTTACGTTATAAATGTATATAAAGGTCTCACGGAGACGTAGAGGTCAACAAGCCAGGAATGTGGTCAAATATTACCGCCGAGATGCTAGATTGGAATAGGTTAGGTTATATTACGTTATTGAAGTATATAAAGATCCCACGGAAACGTAGAGGCCAACTCGCCAGGAATGTCGTCAAATATTACCGCCGAGATGATAGGTTGGGTTAGGTTAGGTTATATTTCGTTATTGATGTATATGAAGGTCCCACTGAGATGAGGCCAACTCGCCAGGTATGTTGTCAAATATTACAGCCGAGATGTTAGGTTGGGTTAGGTTAGGTTATATTACGTTATAGATGTATATAAACGTCTCACGGAGACGTAGAGGCCAACTCGCAAGGAATGTTGTCAAATATTACCGCCGAGATGATAGGTTGGCTTAAGTTACGTTATATTACGTTATTGATGTATACGAGGGTTACACGGAGACGTAGAGGCCAACTCGCCAAGAATGTTTTCAAATATTACCGCCGAGATGTTAGGTTGGGTTAGGTTAGGTTATATTACGTTATAGATGTATATAAAGGTCTCACGGAGACGTAGAGGCCAACAAGCCAGGAATGTGGTCAAATATTACCGCCGAGATGTTAGATTGGGTTAGGTTAGGTTATATTACGTTATTGATGTATATAAAGATCCCACGGAGACGTAGAGGCCAACTCGCCAGGAATCTTGTCAAATATTATCTCCGAGATGGTAGGTTGATTTATGTTAGGCTATATTTCGTTATTGATGTATATGAAGGGCCCACGGAGACGTAGAGGCCAACTCGCCAGGTATGTTGTCAAATATTACCGCGGAGATGTTGGGTTGGGTTAGGTTAAGTTATATTACGTTATTGATGTATATAAAAGTCCCACGAAGACGTAGAGGCCAACTCGCCAGGAATGTTCTCAAATATTACCGCCGAGATGTTAGATTGGGTTAGGTTAGGTTATATTACGTTATAGATGTATATAAAGGTCCCACGGAAACGTAGCGGCTAACTCGCCACGAATGTTGTCAAATATTTCCGCGGAGATGTTAGGTTTGGTTAGGTTAAGTTACATTACGTTATTGATGTATATGAAGGTCCCTCGGAGACTTAGAGGATAACTCGCCAGGAATGTTGTCAAATATTACCGCCGAGATGATAGGTTGGGTTAGGTTAGGTTATATTTCGTTATTGATGTATATGAAGGTGCCACGGAGACGTAGAGGCCAACGCGCCAGGTATGTTGTCAAATATTACCGCCGAGATGTTAGGTTGGGTTAGGTTAGGTTATATTACGTTATAGATGTATATAAAGGTCCCACGGAAACGTAGCGGCTAACTCGCCACGAATGTTGTCAAATATTTCCGCGGAGATGTTAGGTTGGGTTAGATTAAGTTACATTACGTTATTGATGTATACAAAGGTCCCACGAAGACGTAGAGGCCAACTCGCCAGGAATGTTTTCAAATATTACCGCCGAGATGATAGGTTGGGTTAAGTTACGTTATATTACGTTATTGATGTATACGAGGGTTACACGGAGACGTAGAGGCCAACTCGCCAAGAATGTTTTCAAATATTACCGCCGAGATGTTAGGTTGGGTTAGGTTAGGTTATTTTACGTTATAGATGTATATAAAGGTCTCACGGAGACGTAGAGTTCAACAAGCCAGGAATGTGGTCAAATATTACAGCCGAGATGTTAGGTTGGGTTAGGTTAGGTTATATTACGTTATAGATGTATATAAACGTCTCACGGAGACGTAGAGGCCAACAAGCCAGGAATGTGGTCAAATATTACCGCCGAGATGATAGGTTGGATTAGCTTAGGTTATATTTCGTTATTGATGTATATGAAGGTCCCACTGAGATGAGGCCAACTCGCCAGGTATGTTGTCAAATATTACAGCCGAGACGTTAGGTTGGGTTAGGTTAGGTTATATTACGTTATAGATGTATATAAACGTCTCACGGAGACGTAGAGGCCAACAAGCCAGGAATGTGGTCAAATATTACCGCCGAGATGCTAGATTGGGTTAGGTTAGGTTACATTACGTTATTGATGTATATGAAGGTCCCACGGAGACGTAGAGGCCAACTCGTCAGGAATGTTTTCAAATATTACCGCCGAGATGTTAGGTTGGGTTAGGTTAGGTTTTATTACGTTATTGATGTATATGAAGGTCAAACGGAGACGTAGAGGCCAACTCGCCAGGAATGTTTTCAAATATTACCCCCGAGATGATAGGTTGGGTTAAGTTACGTTATATTACGTTATTGATGTATACGAGGGTTACACGGAGACGTAGAGGCCAACTCGCCAAGAATGTTTTCAAATATTACCGCCGAGATGTTAGATTGGGTTAGGTTAGGTTATCTTACGTTATAAATGTATATAAAGGTCTCACGGAGACGTAGAGGTCAACAAGCCAGGAATGTGGTCAAATATTACCGCCGAGATGCTAGATTGGAATAGGTTAGGTTATATTACGTTATTGAAGTATATAAAGATCCCACGGAAACGTAGAGGCCAACTCGCCAGGAATGTCGTCAAATATTACCGCCGAGATGATAGGTTGGGTTAGGTTAGGTTATATTTCGTTATTGATGTATATGAAGGTCCCACTGAGATGAGGCCAACTCGCCAGGTATGTTGTCAAATATTACAGCCGAGATGTTAGGTTGGGTTAGGTTAGGTTATATTACGTTATAGATGTATATAAACGTCTCACGGAGACGTAGAGGCCAACTCGCAAGGAATGTTGTCAAATATTACCGCCGAGATGATAGGTTGGCTTAAGTTACGTTATATTACGTTATTGATGTATACGAGGGTTACACGGAGACGTAGAGGCCAACTCGCCAAGAATGTTTTCAAATATTACCGCCGAGATGTTAGGTTGGGTTAGGTTAGGTTATATTACGTTATAGATGTATATAAAGGTCTCACGGAGACGTAGAGGCCAACAAGCCAGGAATGTGGTCAAATATTACCGCCGAGATGTTAGATTGGGTTAGGTTAGGTTATATTACGTTATTGATGTATATAAAGATCCCACGGAGACGTAGAGGCCAACTCGCCAGGAATCTTGTCAAATATTATCTCCGAGATGGTAGGTTGATTTATGTTAGGTTATATTTCGTTATTGATGTATATGAAGGGCCCACGGAGACGTAGAGGCCAACTCGCCAGGTATGTTGTCAAATATTACCGCGGAGATGTTGGGTTGGGTTAGGTTAAGTTATATTACGTTATTGATGTATATAAAAGTCCCACGAAGACGTAGAGGCCAACTCGCCAGGAATGTTCTCAAATATTACCGCCGAGATGTTAGATTGGGTTAGGTTAGGTTATATTACGTTATAGATGTATATAAAGGTCCCACGGAAACGTAGCGGCTAACTCGCCACGAATGTTGTCAAATATTTCCGCGGAGATGTTAGGTTTGGTTAGGTTAAGTTACATTACGTTATTGATGTATATGAAGGTCCCTCGGAGACTTAGAGGATAACTCGCCAGGAATGTTGTCAAATATTACCGCCGAGATGATAGGTTGGGTTAGGTTAGGTTATATTTCGTTATTGATGTATATGAAGGTGCCACGGAGACGTAGAGGCCAACGCGCCAGGTATGTTGTCAAATATTACCGCCGAGATGTTAGGTTGGGTTAGGTTAGGTTATATTACGTTATAGATGTATATAAAGGTCCCACGGAAACGTAGCGGCTAACTCGCCACGAATGTTGTCAAATATTTCCGCGGAGATGTTAGGTTGGGTTAGATTAAGTTACATTACGTTATTGATGTATACAAAGGTCCCACGAAGACGTAGAGGCCAACTCGCCAGGAATGTTTTCAAATATTACCGCCGAGATGATAGGTTGGGTTAAGTTACGTTATATTACGTTATTGATGTATACGAGGGTTACACGGAGACGTAGAGGCCAACTCGCCAAGAATGTTTTCAAATATTACCGCCGAGATGTTAGGTTGGGTTAGGTTAGGTTATTTTACGTTATAGATGTATATAAAGGTCTCACGGAGACGTAGAGTTCAACAAGCCAGGAATGTGGTCAAATATTACAGCCGAGATGTTAGGTTGGGTTAGGTTAGGTTATATTACGTTATAGATGTATATAAACGTCTCACGGAGACGTAGAGGCCAACAAGCCAGGAATGTGGTCAAATATTACCGCCGAGATGATAGGTTGGATTAGCTTAGGTTATATTTCGTTATTGATGTATATGAAGGTCCCACTGAGATGAGGCCAACTCGCCAGGTATGTTGTCAAATATTACAGCCGAGACGTTAGGTTGGGTTAGGTTAGGTTATATTACGTTATAGATGTATATAAACGTCTCACGGAGACGTAGAGGCCAACAAGCCAGGAATGTGGTCAAATATTACCGCCGAGATGCTAGATTGGGTTAGGTTAGGTTACATTACGTTATTGATGTATATGAAGGTCCCACGGAGACGTAGAGGCCAACTCGTCAGGAATGTTTTCAAATATTACCGCCGAGATGTTAGGTTGGGTTAGGTTAGGTTTTATTACGTTATTGATGTATATGAAGGTCAAACGGAGACGTAGAGGCCAACTCGCCAGGAATGTTTTCAAATATTACCCCCGAGATGATAGGTTGGGTTAAGTTACGTTATATTACGTTATTGATGTATACGAGGGTTACACGGAGACGTAGAGGCCAACTCGCCAAGAATGTTTTCAAATATTACCGCCGAGATGTTAGATTGGGTTAGGTTAGGTTATCTTACGTTATAAATGTATATAAAGGTCTCACGGAGACGTAGAGGTCAACAAGCCAGGAATGTGGTCAAATATTACCGCCGAGATGCTAGATTGGAATAGGTTAGGTTATATTACGTTATTGAAGTATATAAAGATCCCACGGAAACGTAGAGGCCAACTCGCCAGGAATGTCGTCAAATATTACCGCCGAGATGATAGGTTGGGTTAGGTTAGGTTATATTTCGTTATTGATGTATATGAAGGTCCCACTGAGATGAGGCCAACTCGCCAGGTATGTTGTCAAATATTACAGCCGAGATGTTAGGTTGGGTTAGGTTAGGTTATATTACGTTATAGATGTATATAAACGTCTCACGGAGACGTAGAGGCCAACTCGCAAGGAATGTTGTCAAATATTACCGCCGAGATGATAGGTTGGCTTAAGTTACGTTATATTACGTTATTGATGTATACGAGGGTTACACGGAGACGTAGAGGCCAACTCGCCAAGAATGTTTTCAAATATTACCGCCGAGATGTTAGGTTGGGTTAGGTTAGGTTATATTACGTTATAGATGTATATAAAGGTCTCACGGAGACGTAGAGGCCAACAAGCCAGGAATGTGGTCAAATATTACCGCCGAGATGTTAGATTGGGTTAGGTTAGGTTATATTACGTTATTGATGTATATAAAGATCCCACGGAGACGTAGAGGCCAACTCGCCAGGAATCTTGTCAAATATTATCTCCGAGATGGTAGGTTGATTTATGTTAGGCTATATTTCGTTATTGATGTATATGAAGGGCCCACGGAGACGTAGAGGCCAACTCGCCAGGTATGTTGTCAAATATTACCGCGGAGATGTTGGGTTGGGTTAGGTTAAGTTATATTACGTTATTGATGTATATAAAAGTCCCACGAAGACGTAGAGGCCAACTCGCCAGGAATGTTCTCAAATATTACCGCCGAGATGTTAGATTGGGTTAGGTTAGGTTATATTACGTTATAGATGTATATAAAGGTCCCACGGAAACGTAGCGGCTAACTCGCCACGAATGTTGTCAAATATTTCCGCGGAGATGTTAGGTTTGGTTAGGTTAAGTTACATTACGTTATTGATGTATATGAAGGTCCCTCGGAGACTTAGAGGATAACTCGCCAGGAATGTTGTCAAATATTACCGCCGAGATGATAGGTTGGGTTAGGTTAGGTTATATTTCGTTATTGATGTATATGAAGGTGCCACGGAGACGTAGAGGCCAACGCGCCAGGTATGTTGTCAAATATTACCGCCGAGATGTTAGGTTGGGTTAGGTTAGGTTATATTACGTTATAGATGTATATAAAGGTCCCACGGAAACGTAGCGGCTAACTCGCCACGAATGTTGTCAAATATTTCCGCGGAGATGTTAGGTTGGGTTAGATTAAGTTACATTACGTTATTGATGTATACAAAGGTCCCACGAAGACGTAGAGGCCAACTCGCCAGGAATGTTTTCAAATATTACCGCCGAGATGATAGGTTGGGTTAAGTTACGTTATATTACGTTATTGATGTATACGAGGGTTACACGGAGACGTAGAGGCCAACTCGCCAAGAATGTTTTCAAATATTACCGCCGAGATGTTAGGTTGGGTTAGGTTAGGTTATTTTACGTTATAGATGTATATAAAGGTCTCACGGAGACGTAGAGTTCAACAAGCCAGGAATGTGGTCAAATATTACAGCCGAGACGTTAGGTTGGGTTAGGTTAGGTTATATTACGTTATAGATGTATATAAACGTCTCACGGAGACGTAGAGGCCAACAAGCCAGGAATGTGGTCAAATATTACCGCCGAGATGATAGGTTGGATTAGCTTAGGTTATATTTCGTTATTGATGTATATGAAGGTCCCACTGAGATGAGGCCAACTCGCCAGGTATGTTGTCAAATATTACAGCCGAGATGTTAGGTTGGGTTAGGTTAGGTTATATTACGTTATAGATGTATATAAACGTCTCACGGAGACGTAGAGGCCAACAAGCCAGGAATGTGGTCAAATATTACCGCCGAGATGCTAGATTGGGTTAGGTTAGGTTATATTACGTTATTGATGTATATGAAGGTCCCACGGAGACGTAGAGGCCAACTCGTCAGGAATGTTTTCAAATATTACCGCCGAGATGTTAGGTTGGGTTAGGTTAGGTTTTATTACGTTATTAATGTATATGAAGGTCAAACGGAGACGTAGAGGCCAACTCGCCAGGAATGTTTTCAAATATTACCCCCGAGATGATAGGTTGGGTTAAGTTACGTTATATTACGTTATTGATGTATACGAGGGTTACACGGAGACGTAGAGGCCAACTCGCCAAGAATGTTTTCAAATATTACCGCCGAGATGTTAGATTGGGTTAGGTTAGGTTATATTACGTTATAGATGTATATAAACGTCTCACGGAGACGTAGAGGTCAACAAGCCAGGAATGTGGTCAAATATTACCGCCGAGATGCTAGATTGGAATAGGTTAGGTTATATTACGTTATTGAAGTATATAAAGATCCCACGGAAACGTAGAGGCCAACTCGCCAGGAATGTCGTCAAATATTACCGCCGAGATGATAGGTTGGGTTAGGTTAGGTTATATTTCGTTATTGATGTATATGAAGGTCCCACTGAGATGAGGCCAACTCGCCAGGTATGTTGTCAAATATTACAGCCGAGATGTTAGGTTGGGTTAGGTTAGGTTATATTACGTTATAGATGTATATAAACGTCTCACGGAGACGTAGAGGCCAACTCGCAAGGAATGTTGTCAAATATTACCGCCGAGATGATAGGTTGGCTTAAGTTACGTTATATTACGTTATTGATGTATACGAGGGTTACACGGAGACGTAGAGGCCAACTCGCCAAGAATGTTTTCAAATATTACCGCCGAGATGTTAGGTTGGGTTAGGTTAGGTTATATTACGTTATAGATGTATATAAAGGTCTCACGGAGACGTAGAGGCCAACAAGCCAGGAATGTGGTCAAATATTACCGCCGAGATGTTAGATAGGGTTAGGTTAGGTTATATTACGTTATTGATGTATATAAAGATCCCACGGAGACGTAGAGGCCAACTCGCCAGGAATCTTGTCAAATATTATCTCCGAGATGGTAGGTTGATTTATGTTAGGTTATATTTCGTTATTGATGTATATGAAGGGCCCACGGAGACGTAGAGGCCAACTCGCCAGGTATGTTGTCAAATATTACCGCGGAGATGTTGGGTTGGGTTAGGTTAAGTTATATTACGTTATTGATGTATATAAAAGTCCCACGAAGACGTAGAGGCCAACTCGCCAGGAATGTTCTCAAATATTACCGCCGAGATGTTAGATTGGGTTAGGTTAGGTTATATTACGTTATAGATGTATATAAAGGTCCCACGGAAACGTAGCGGCTAACTCGCCACGAATGTTGTCAAATATTTCCGCGGAGATGTTAGGTTTGGTTAGGTTAAGTTACATTACGTTATTGATGTATATGAAGGTCCCTCGGAGACTTAGAGGATAACTCGCCAGGAATGTTGTCAAATATTACCGCCGAGATGATAGGTTGGGTTAGGTTAGGTTATATTTCGTTATTGATGTATATGAAGGTGCCACGGAGACGTAGAGGCCAACGCGCCAGGTATGTTGTCAAATATTACCGCCGAGATGTTAGGTTGGGTTAGGTTAGGTTATATTACGTTATAGATGTATATAAAGGTCCCACGGAAACGTAGCGGCTAACTCGCCACGAATGTTGTCAAATATTTCCGCGGAGATGTTAGGTTGGGTTAGATTAAGTTACATTACGTTATTGATGTATACAAAGGTCCCACGAAGACGTAGAGGCCAACTCGCCAGGAATGTTTTCAAATATTACCGCCGAGATGATAGGTTGGGTTAAGTTACGTTATATTACGTTATTGATGTATACGAGGGTTACACGGAGACGTAGAGGCCAACTCGCCAAGAATGTTTTCAAATATTACCGCCGAGATGTTAGGTTGGGTTAGGTTAGGTTATTTTACGTTATAGATGTATATAAAGGTCTCACGGAGACGTAGAGTTCAACAAGCCAGGAATGTGGTCAAATATTACAGCCGAGATGTTAGGTTGGGTTAGGTTAGGTTATATTACGTTATAGATGTATATAAACGTCTCACGGAGACGTAGAGGCCAACAAGCCAGGAATGTGGTCAAATATTACCGCCGAGATGATAGGTTGGATTAGCTTAGGTTATATTTCGTTATTGATGTATATGAAGGTCCCACTGAGATGAGGCCAACTCGCCAGGTATGTTGTCAAATATTACAGCCGAGACGTTAGGTTGGGTTAGGTTAGGTTATATTACGTTATAGATGTATATAAACGTCTCACGGAGACGTAGAGGCCAACAAGCCAGGAATGTGGTCAAATATTACCGCCGAGATGCTAGATTGGGTTAGGTTAGGTTACATTACGTTATTGATGTATATGAAGGTCCCACGGAGACGTAGAGGCCAACTCGTCAGGAATGTTTTCAAATATTACCGCCGAGATGTTAGGTTGGGTTAGGTTAGGTTTTATTACGTTATTGATGTATATGAAGGTCAAACGGAGACGTAGAGGCCAACTCGCCAGGAATGTTTTCAAATATTACCCCCGAGATGATAGGTTGGGTTAAGTTACGTTATATTACGTTATTGATGTATACGAGGGTTACACGGAGACGTAGAGGCCAACTCGCCAAGAATGTTTTCAAATATTACCGCCGAGATGTTAGATTGGGTTAGGTTAGGTTATCTTACGTTATAAATGTATATAAAGGTCTCACGGAGACGTAGAGGTCAACAAGCCAGGAATGTGGTCAAATATTACCGCCGAGATGCTAGATTGGAATAGGTTAGGTTATATTACGTTATTGAAGTATATAAAGATCCCACGGAAACGTAGAGGCCAACTCGCCAGGAATGTCGTCAAATATTACCGCCGAGATGATAGGTTGGGTTAGGTTAGGTTATATTTCGTTATTGATGTATATGAAGGTCCCACTGAGATGAGGCCAACTCGCCAGGTATGTTGTCAAATATTACAGCCGAGATGTTAGGTTGGGTTAGGTTAGGTTATATTACGTTATAGATGTATATAAACGTCTCACGGAGACGTAGAGGCCAACTCGCAAGGAATGTTGTCAAATATTACCGCCGAGATGATAGGTTGGCTTAAGTTACGTTATATTACGTTATTGATGTATACGAGGGTTACACGGAGACGTAGAGGCCAACTCGCCAAGAATGTTTTCAAATATTACCGCCGAGATGTTAGGTTGGGTTAGGTTAGGTTATATTACGTTATAGATGTATATAAAGGTCTCACGGAGACGTAGAGGCCAACAAGCCAGGAATGTGGTCAAATATTACCGCCGAGATGTTAGATTGGGTTAGGTTAGGTTATATTACGTTATTGATGTATATAAAGATCCCACGGAGACGTAGAGGCCAACTCGCCAGGAATCTTGTCAAATATTATCTCCGAGATGGTAGGTTGATTTATGTTAGGCTATATTTCGTTATTGATGTATATGAAGGGCCCACGGAGACGTAGAGGCCAACTCGCCAGGTATGTTGTCAAATATTACCGCGGAGATGTTGGGTTGGGTTAGGTTAAGTTATATTACGTTATTGATGTATATAAAAGTCCCACGAAGACGTAGAGGCCAACTCGCCAGGAATGTTCTCAAATATTACCGCCGAGATGTTAGATTGGGTTAGGTTAGGTTATATTACGTTATAGATGTATATAAAGGTCCCACGGAAACGTAGCGGCTAACTCGCCACGAATGTTGTCAAATATTTCCGCGGAGATGTTAGGTTTGGTTAGGTTAAGTTACATTACGTTATTGATGTATATGAAGGTCCCTCGGAGACTTAGAGGATAACTCGCCAGGAATGTTGTCAAATATTACCGCCGAGATGATAGGTTGGGTTAGGTTAGGTTATATTTCGTTATTGATGTATATGAAGGTGCCACGGAGACGTAGAGGCCAACGCGCCAGGTATGTTGTCAAATATTACCGCCGAGATGTTAGGTTGGGTTAGGTTAGGTTATATTACGTTATAGATGTATATAAAGGTCCCACGGAAACGTAGCGGCTAACTCGCCACGAATGTTGTCAAATATTTCCGCGGAGATGTTAGGTTGGGTTAGATTAAGTTACATTACGTTATTGATGTATACAAAGGTCCCACGAAGACGTAGAGGCCAACTCGCCAGGAATGTTTTCAAATATTACCGCCGAGATGATAGGTTGGGTTAAGTTACGTTATATTACGTTATTGATGTATACGAGGGTTACACGGAGACGTAGAGGCCAACTCGCCAAGAATGTTTTCAAATATTACCGCCGAGATGTTAGGTTGGGTTAGGTTAGGTTATTTTACGTTATAGATGTATATAAAGGTCTCACGGAGACGTAGAGTTCAACAAGCCAGGAATGTGGTCAAATATTACAGCCGAGATGTTAGGTTGGGTTAGGTTAGGTTATATTACGTTATAGATGTATATAAACGTCTCACGGAGACGTAGAGGCCAACAAGCCAGGAATGTGGTCAAATATTACCGCCGAGATGATAGGTTGGATTAGCTTAGGTTATATTTCGTTATTGATGTATATGAAGGTCCCACTGAGATGAGGCCAACTCGCCAGGTATGTTGTCAAATATTACAGCCGAGATGTTAGGTTGGGTTAGGTTAGGTTATATTACGTTATAGATGTATATAAACGTCTCACGGAGACGTAGAGGCCAACAAGCCAGGAATGTGGTCAAATATTACCGCCGAGATGCTAGATTGGGTTAGGTTAGGTTATATTACGTTATTGATGTATATGAAGGTCCCACGGAGACGTAGAGGCCAACTCGTCAGGAATGTTTTCAAATATTACCGCCGAGATGTTAGGTTGGGTTAGGTTAGGTTTTATTACGTTATTAATGTATATGAAGGTCAAACGGAGACGTAGAGGCCAACTCGCCAGGAATGTTTTCAAATATTACCCCCGAGATGATAGGTTGGGTTAAGTTACGTTATATTACGTTATTGATGTATACGAGGGTTACACGGAGACGTAGAGGCCAACTCGCCAAGAATGTTTTCAAATATTACCGCCGAGATGTTAGATTGGGTTAGGTTAGGTTATCTTACGTTATAAATGTATATAAAGGTCTCACGGAGACGTAGAGGTCAACAAGCCAGGAATGTGGTCAAATATTACCGCCGAGATGCTAGATTGGGATAGGTTAGGTTATATTACGTTATTGAAGTATATAAAGATACCACGGAAACGTAGAGGCCAACTCGCCAGGAATGTCGTCAAATATTACCGCCGAGATGATAGGTTGGGTTAGGTTAGGTTATATTTCGTTATTGATGTATATGAAGGTCCCACTGAGATGAGGCCAACTCGCCAGGTATGTTGTCAAATATTACAGCCGAGATGTTAGGTTGGGTTAGGTTAGGTTATATTACGTTATAGATGTATATAAACGTCTCACGGAGACGTAGAGGCCAACTTGCAAGGAATGTTGTCAAATATTACCGCCGAGATGATAGGTTGGGTTAGGTTAGGTTATATTACGTTATTGATGTATATGAAGGTCCCACGGAGACGTAGAGGCCAACTCGCCAGGAATGTTTTCAAATATTACCGCCGAGGTGTTAGGTTGGGTTAGGTTAGGTTTTATTACGTTATTGATGTATATGAAGGTCAAACGGAGACGTAGAGGCCAACTCGCCAGGAATCTTGTCAAATATTATCTCCGAGATGATAGGTTGATTTGGGTTAGGTTATATTTCGTTATTGATGTATATGAAGGGCCCACGGAGACGTAGAGGCCAACTCGCCAGGTATGTTGTCAAATATTACCGCGGAGATGTTGGGTTGGGTTAGGTTAAGTTATATTACGTTATTGATGTATATAAAAGTCCCACGAAGACGTAGAGGCCAACTCGCCAGGAATGTTCTCAAATATTACCGCCGAGATGTTGGATTGGGTTAGGCTAGCTTATATTATGTTATTGATGTATATAAAGGCCCCACGGAGACGTAGAGGCCAACTCGCCAGGAATGTGGTCAAATATTACCGCCGAGATGTTAGATTGGGTTAGGTTAGGTTATATTACGTTATAGATGTATATAAAGGTCCCACGGAAACGTAGCGGCTAAGTCGCCACGAATGTTGTCAAATATTTCCGCGGAGATGTTAGGTTTGGTTAGGTTAAGTTACATTACGTTATTGATGTATATGAAGGTCCCTCGGAGACTTAGAGGACAACTCGCCAGGAATGTTGTCAAATATTACCGCCGAGATGATAGGTTGGGTTAGGTTAGGTTATATTTCGTTATTGATGTATATGAAGGTGCCACGGAGACGTAGAGGCCAACGCGCCAGGTATGTTGTCAAATATTACCGCCGAGATGTTAGGTTGGGTTAGGTTAGGTTATATTACGTTATAGATGTATATAAACGTCTCACGGAGACGTAGAGGCCAACAAGCCAGGAATGTGGTCAAATATTACCGCCGAGATGATAGGTTGGATTAGCTTAGGTTATATTTCGTTATTGATGTATATGAAGGTCCCACTGAGATGAGGCCAACTCGCCAGGTATGTTGTCAAATATTACAGCCGAGATGTTAGGTTGGGTTAGGTTAGGTTATATTACGTTATAGATGTATATAAACGTCTCACGGAGACGTAGAGGCCAACAAGCCAGGAATGTGGTCAAATATTACCGCCGAGATGCTAGATTGGGTTAGGTTAGGTTATATTACGTTATTGATGTATATGAAGGTCCCACGGAGACGTAGAGGCCAACTCGTCAGGAATGTTTTCAAATATTACCGCCGAGATGTTAGGTTGGGTTAGGTTAGGTTTTATTACGTTATTAATGTATATGAAGGTCAAACGGAGACGTAGAGGCCAACTCGCCAGGAATGTTTTCAAATATTACCCCCGAGATGATAGGTTGGGTTAAGTTACGTTATATTACGTTATTGATGTATACGAGGGTTACACGGAGACGTAGAGGCCAACTCGCCAAGAATGTTTTCAAATATTACCGCCGAGATGTTAGATTGGGTTAGGTTAGGTTATCTTACGTTATAAATGTATATAAAGGTCTCACGGAGACGTAGAGGTCAACAAGCCAGGAATGTGGTCAAATATTACCGCCGAGATGCTAGATTGGGATAGGTTAGGTTATATTACGTTATTGAAGTATATAAAGATACCACGGAAACGTAGAGGCCAACTCGCCAGGAATGTCGTCAAATATTACCGCCGAGATGATAGGTTGGGTTAGGTTAGGTTATATTTCGTTATTGATGTATATGAAGGTCCCACTGAGATGAGGCCAACTCGCCAGGTATGTTGTCAAATATTACAGCCGAGATGTTAGGTTGGGTTAGGTTAGGTTATATTACGTTATAGATGTATATAAACGTCTCACGGAGACGTAGAGGCCAACTTGCAAGGAATGTTGTCAAATATTACCGCCGAGATGATAGGTTGGGTTAGGTTAGGTTATATTACGTTATTGATGTATATGAAGGTCCCACGGAGACGTAGAGGCCAACTCGCCAGGAATGTTTTCAAATATTACCGCCGAGGTGTTAGGTTGGGTTAGGTTAGGTTTTATTACGTTATTGATGTATATGAAGGTCAAACGGAGACGTAGAGGCCAACTCGCCAGGAATCTTGTCAAATATTATCTCCGAGATGATAGGTTGATTTGGGTTAGGTTATATTTCGTTATTGATGTATATGAAGGGCCCACGGAGACGTAGAGGCCAACTCGCCAGGTATGTTGTCAAATATTACCGCGGAGATGTTGGGTTGGGTTAGGTTAAGTTATATTACGTTATTGATGTATATAAAAGTCCCACGAAGACGTAGAGGCCAACTCGCCAGGAATGTTCTCAAATATTACCGCCGAGATGTTGGATTGGGTTAGGCTAGCTTATATTATGTTATTGATGTATATAAAGGCCCCACGGAGACGTAGAGGCCAACTCGCCAGGAATGTGGTCAAATATTACCGCCGAGATGTTAGATTGGGTTAGGTTAGGTTATATTACGTTATAGATGTATATAAAGGTCCCACGGAAACGTAGCGGCTAAGTCGCCACGAATGTTGTCAAATATTTCCGCGGAGATGTTAGGTTTGGTTAGGTTAAGTTACATTACGTTATTGATGTATATGAAGGTCCCTCGGAGACTTAGAGGACAACTCGCCAGGAATGTTGTCAAATATTACCGCCGAGATGATAGGTTGGGTTAGGTTAGGTTATATTTCGTTATTGATGTATATGAAGGTGCCACGGAGACGTAGAGGCCAACGCGCCAGGTATGTTGTCAAATATTACCGCCGAGATGTTAGGTTGGGTTAGGTTAGGTTATATTACGTTATAGATGTATATAAACGTCTCACGGAGACGTAGAGGCCAACAAGCCAGGAATGTGGTCAAATATTACCGCCGAGATGATAGGTTGGATTAGCTTAGGTTATATTTCGTTATTGATGTATATGAAGGTCCCACTGAGATGAGGCCAACTCGCCAGGTATGTTGTCAAATATTACAGCCGAGATGTTAGGTTGGGTTAGGTTAGGTTATATTACGTTATAGATGTATATAAACGTCTCACGGAGACGTAGAGGCCAACAAGCCAGGAATGTGGTCAAATATTACCGCCGAGATGCTAGATTGGGTTAGGTTAGGTTATATTACGTTATTGATGTATATGAAGGTCCCACGGAGACGTAGAGGCCAACTCGTCAGGAATGTTTTCAAATATTACCGCCGAGATGTTAGGTTGGGTTAGGTTAGGTTTTATTACGTTATTGATGTATATGAAGGTCAAACGGAGACGTAGAGGCCAACTCGCCAGGAATGTTTTCAAATATTACCCCCGAGATGATAGGTTGGGTTAAGTTACGTTATATTACGTTATTGATGTATACGAGGGTTACACGGAGACGTAGAGGCCAACTCGCCAAGAATGTTTTCAAATATTACCGCCGAGATGTTAGATTGGGTTAGGTTAGGTTATCTTACGTTATAAATGTATATAAAGGTCTCACGGAGACGTAGAGGTCAACAAGCCAGGAATGTGGTCAAATATTACCGCCGAGATGCTAGATTGGAATAGGTTAGGTTATATTACGTTATTGAAGTATATAAAGATCCCACGGAAACGTAGAGGCCAACTCGCCAGGAATGTCGTCAAATATTACCGCCGAGATGATAGGTTGGGTTAGGTTAGGTTATATTTCGTTATTGATGTATATGAAGGTCCCACTGAGATGAGGCCAACTCGCCAGGTATGTTGTCAAATATTACAGCCGAGATGTTAGGTTGGGTTAGGTTAGGTTATATTACGTTATAGATGTATATAAACGTCTCACGGAGACGTAGAGGCCAACTCGCAAGGAATGTTGTCAAATATTACCGCCGAGATGATAGGTTGGCTTAAGTTACGTTATATTACGTTATTGATGTATACGAGGGTTACACGGAGACGTAGAGGCCAACTCGCCAAGAATGTTTTCAAATATTACCGCCGAGATGTTAGGTTGGGTTAGGTTAGGTTATATTACGTTATAGATGTATATAAAGGTCTCACGGAGACGTAGAGGCCAACAAGCCAGGAATGTGGTCAAATATTACCGCCGAGATGTTAGATAGGGTTAGGTTAGGTTATATTACGTTATTGATGTATATAAAGATCCCACGGAGACGTAGAGGCCAACTCGCCAGGAATCTTGTCAAATATTATCTCCGAGATGGTAGGTTGATTTATGTTAGGTTATATTTCGTTATTGATGTATATGAAGGGCCCACGGAGACGTAGAGGCCAACTCGCCAGGTATGTTGTCAAATATTACCGCGGAGATGTTGGGTTGGGTTAGGTTAAGTTATATTACGTTATTGATGTATATAAAAGTCCCACGAAGACGTAGAGGCCAACTCGCCAGGAATGTTCTCAAATATTACCGCCGAGATGTTAGATTGGGTTAGGTTAGGTTATATTACGTTATAGATGTATATAAAGGTCCCACGGAAACGTAGCGGCTAACTCGCCACGAATGTTGTCAAATATTTCCGCGGAGATGTTAGGTTTGGTTAGGTTAAGTTACATTACGTTATTGATGTATATGAAGGTCCCTCGGAGACTTAGAGGATAACTCGCCAGGAATGTGGTCAAATATTACAGCCGAGATGTTAGGTTGGGTTAGATTAAGTTACATTACGTTATTGATGTATACAAAGGTCCCACGAAGACGTAGAGGCCAACTCGCCAGGAATGTTTTCAAATATTACCGCCGAGATGATAGGTTGGGTTAAGTTACGTTATATTACGTTATTGATGTATACGAGGGTTACACGGAGACGTAGAGGCCAACTCGCCAAGAATGTTTTCAAATATTACCGCCGAGATGTTAGGTTGGGTTAGGTTAGGTTATTTTACGTTATAGATGTATATAAAGGTCTCACGGAGACGTAGAGTTCAACAAGCCAGGAATGTGGTCAAATATTACAGCCGAGATGTTAGGTTGGGTTAGGTTAGGTTATATTACGTTATAGATGTATATAAACGTCTCACGGAGACGTAGAGGCCAACAAGCCAGGAATGTGGTCAAATATTACCGCCGAGATGATAGGTTGGATTAGCTTAGGTTATATTTCGTTATTGATGTATATGAAGGTCCCACTGAGATGAGGCCAACTCGCCAGGTATGTTGTCAAATATTACAGCCGAGATGTTAGGTTGGGTTAGGTTAGGTTATATTACGTTATAGATGTATATAAACGTCTCACGGAGACGTAGAGGCCAACAAGCCAGGAATGTGGTCAAATATTACCGCCGAGATGCTAGATTGGGTTAGGTTAGGTTATATTACGTTATTGATGTATATGAAGGTCCCACGGAGACGTAGAGGCCAACTCGTCAGGAATGTTTTCAAATATTACCGCCGAGATGTTAGGTTGGGTTAGGTTAGGTTTTATTACGTTATTAATGTATATGAAGGTCAAACGGAGACGTAGAGGCCAACTCGCCAGGAATGTTTTCAAATATTACCCCCGAGATGATAGGTTGGGTTAAGTTACGTTATATTACGTTATTGATGTATACGAGGGTTACACGGAGACGTAGAGGCCAACTCGCCAAGAATGTTTTCAAATATTACCGCCGAGATGTTAGATTGGGTTAGGTTAGGTTATCTTACGTTATAAATGTATATAAAGGTCTCACGGAGACGTAGAGGTCAACAAGCCAGGAATGTGGTCAAATATTACCGCCGAGATGCTAGATTGGGATAGGTTAGGTTATATTACGTTATTGAAGTATATAAAGATACCACGGAAACGTAGAGGCCAACTCGCCAGGAATGTCGTCAAATATTACCGCCGAGATGATAGGTTGGGTTAGGTTAGGTTATATTTCGTTATTGATGTATATGAAGGTCCCACTGAGATGAGGCCAACTCGCCAGGTATGTTGTCAAATATTACAGCCGAGATGTTAGGTTGGGTTAGGTTAGGTTATATTACGTTATAGATGTATATAAACGTCTCACGGAGACGTAGAGGCCAACTTGCAAGGAATGTTGTCAAATATTACCGCCGAGATGATAGGTTGGGTTAGGTTAGGTTATATTACGTTATTGATGTATATGAAGGTCCCACGGAGACGTAGAGGCCAACTCGCCAGGAATGTTTTCAAATATTACCGCCGAGGTGTTAGGTTGGGTTAGGTTAGGTTTTATTACGTTATTGATGTATATGAAGGTCAAACGGAGACGTAGAGGCCAACTCGCCAGGAATCTTGTCAAATATTATCTCCGAGATGATAGGTTGATTTGGGTTAGGTTATATTTCGTTATTGATGTATATGAAGGGCCCACGGAGACGTAGAGGCCAACTCGCCAGGTATGTTGTCAAATATTACCGCGGAGATGTTGGGTTGGGTTAGGTTAAGTTATATTACGTTATTGATGTATATAAAAGTCCCACGAAGACGTAGAGGCCAACTCGCCAGGAATGTTCTCAAATATTACCGCCGAGATGTTGGATTGGGTTAGGCTAGCTTATATTATGTTATTGATGTATATAAAGGCCCCACGGAGACGTAGAGGCCAACTCGCCAGGAATGTGGTCAAATATTACCGCCGAGATGTTAGATTGGGTTAGGTTAGGTTATATTACGTTATAGATGTATATAAAGGTCCCACGGAAACGTAGCGGCTAATTCGCCACGAATGTTGTCAAATATTTCCGCGGAGATGTTAGGTTTGGTTAGGTTAAGTTACATTACGTTATTGATGTATATGAAGGTCCCTCGGAGACTTAGAGGACAACTCGCCAGGAATGTTGTCAAATATTACCGCCGAGATGATAGGTTGGGTTAGGTTAGGTTATATTTCGTTATTGATGTATATGAAGGTGCCACGGAGACGTAGAGGCCAACGCGCCAGGTATGTTGTCAAATATTACCGCCGAGATGTTAGGTTGGGTTAGGTTAGGTTATATTACGTTATAGATGTATATAAACGTCTCACGGAGACGTAGAGGCCAACAAGCCAGGAATGTGGTCAAATATTACCGCCGAGATGATAGGTTGGATTAGCTTAGGTTATATTTCGTTATTGATGTATATGAAGGTCCCACTGAGATGAGGCCAACTCGCCAGGTATGTTGTCAAATATTACAGCCGAGATGTTAGGTTGGGTTAGGTTAGGTTATATTACGTTATAGATGTATATAAACGTCTCACGGAGACGTAGAGGCCAACAAGCCAGGAATGTGGTCAAATATTACCGCCGAGATGCTAGATTGGGTTAGGTTAGGTTATATTACGTTATTGATGTATATGAAGGTCCCACGGAGACGTAGAGGCCAACTCGTCAGGAATGTTTTCAAATATTACCGCCGAGATGTTAGGTTGGGTTAGGTTAGGTTTTATTACGTTATTGATGTATATGAAGGTCAAACGGAGACGTAGAGGCCAACTCGCCAGGAATGTTTTCAAATATTACCCCCGAGATGATAGGTTGGGTTAAGTTACGTTATATTACGTTATTGATGTATACGAGGGTTACACGGAGACGTAGAGGCCAACTCGCCAAGAATGTTTTCAAATATTACCGCCGAGATGTTAGATTGGGTTAGGTTAGGTTATCTTACGTTATAAATGTATATAAAGGTCTCACGGAGACGTAGAGGTCAACAAGCCAGGAATGTGGTCAAATATTACCGCCGAGATGCTAGATTGGAATAGGTTAGGTTATATTACGTTATTGAAGTATATAAAGATCCCACGGAAACGTAGAGGCCAACTCGCCAGGAATGTCGTCAAATATTACCGCCGAGATGATAGGTTGGGTTAGGTTAGGTTATATTTCGTTATTGATGTATATGAAGGTCCCACTGAGATGAGGCCAACTCGCCAGGTATGTTGTCAAATATTACAGCCGAGATGTTAGGTTGGGTTAGGTTAGGTTATATTACGTTATAGATGTATATAAACGTCTCACGGAGACGTAGAGGCCAACTCGCAAGGAATGTTGTCAAATATTACCGCCGAGATGATAGGTTGGCTTAAGTTACGTTATATTACGTTATTGATGTATACGAGGGTTACACGGAGACGTAGAGGCCAACTCGCCAAGAATGTTTTCAAATATTACCGCCGAGATGTTAGGTTGGGTTAGGTTAGGTTATATTACGTTATAGATGTATATAAAGGTCTCACGGAGACGTAGAGGCCAACAAGCCAGGAATGTGGTCAAATATTACCGCCGAGATGTTAGATAGGGTTAGGTTAGGTTATATTACGTTATTGATGTATATAAAGATCCCACGGAGACGTAGAGGCCAACTCGCCAGGAATCTTGTCAAATATTATCTCCGAGATGGTAGGTTGATTTATGTTAGGTTATATTTCGTTATTGATGTATATGAAGGGCCCACGGAGACGTAGAGGCCAACTCGCCAGGTATGTTGTCAAATATTACCGCGGAGATGTTGGGTTGGGTTAGGTTAAGTTATATTACGTTATTGATGTATATAAAAGTCCCACGAAGACGTAGAGGCCAACTCGCCAGGAATGTTCTCAAATATTACCGCCGAGATGTTAGATTGGGTTAGGTTAGGTTATATTACGTTATAGATGTATATAAAGGTCCCACGGAAACGTAGCGGCTAACTCGCCACGAATGTTGTCAAATATTTCCGCGGAGATGTTAGGTTTGGTTAGGTTAAGTTACATTACGTTATTGATGTATATGAAGGTCCCTCGGAGACTTAGAGGATAACTCGCCAGGAATGTTGTCAAATATTACCGCCGAGATGATAGGTTGGGTTAGGTTAGGTTATATTTCGTTATTGATGTATATGAAGGTGCCACGGAGACGTAGAGGCCAACGCGCCAGGTATGTTGTCAAATATTACCGCCGAGATGTTAGGTTGGGTTAGGTTAGGTTATATTACGTTATAGATGTATATAAAGGTCCCACGGAAACGTAGCGGCTAACTCGCCACGAATGTTGTCAAATATTTCCGCGGAGATGTTAGGTTGGGTTAGATTAAGTTACATTACGTTATTGATGTATACAAAGGTCCCACGAAGACGTAGAGGCCAACTCGCCAGGAATGTTTTCAAATATTACCGCCGAGATGATAGGTTGGGTTAAGTTACGTTATATTACGTTATTGATGTATACGAGGGTTACACGGAGACGTAGAGGCCAACTCGCCAAGAATGTTTTCAAATATTACCGCCGAGATGTTAGGTTGGGTTAGGTTAGGTTATTTTACGTTATAGATGTATATAAAGGTCTCACGGAGACGTAGAGTTCAACAAGCCAGGAATGTGGTCAAATATTACAGCCGAGATGTTAGGTTGGGTTAGGTTAGGTTATATTACGTTATAGATGTATATAAACGTCTCACGGAGACGTAGAGGCCAACAAGCCAGGAATGTGGTCAAATATTACCGCCGAGATGATAGGTTGGATTAGCTTAGGTTATATTTCGTTATTGATGTATATGAAGGTCCCACTGAGATGAGGCCAACTCGCCAGGTATGTTGTCAAATATTACAGCCGAGACGTTAGGTTGGGTTAGGTTAGGTTATATTACGTTATAGATGTATATAAACGTCTCACGGAGACGTAGAGGCCAACAAGCCAGGAATGTGGTCAAATATTACCGCCGAGATGCTAGATTGGGTTAGGTTAGGTTACATTACGTTATTGATGTATATGAAGGTCCCACGGAGACGTAGAGGCCAACTCGTCAGGAATGTTTTCAAATATTACCCCCGAGATGATAGGTTGGGTTAAGTTACGTTATATTACGTTATTGATGTATACGAGGGTTACACGGAGACGTAGAGGCCAACTCGCCAAGAATGTTTTCAAATATTACCGCCGAGATGTTAGATTGGGTTAGGTTAGGTTATCTTACGTTATAAATGTATATAAAGGTCTCACGGAGACGTAGAGGTCAACAAGCCAGGAATGTGGTCAAATATTACCGCCGAGATGCTAGATTGGAATAGGTTAGGTTATATTACGTTATTGAAGTATATAAAGATCCCACGGAAACGTAGAGGCCAACTCGCCAGGAATGTCGTCAAATATTACCGCCGTGATGATAGGTTGGGTTAGGTTAGGTTATATTTCGTTATTGATGTATATGAAGGTCCCACTGAGATGAGGCCAACTCGCCAGGTATGTTGTCAAATATTACAGCCGAGATGTTAGGTTGGGTTAGGTTAGGTTATATTACGTTATAGATGTATATAAACGTCTCACGGAGACGTAGAGGCCAACTCGCAAGGAATGTTGTCAAATATTACCGCCGAGATGATAGGTTGGCTTAAGTTACGTTATATTACGTTATTGATGTATACGAGGGTTACACGGAGACGTAGAGGCCAACTCGCCAAGAATGTTTTCAAATATTACCGCCGAGATGTTAGGTTGGGTTAGGTTAGGTTATATTACGTTATAGATGTATATAAAGGTCTCACGGAGACGTAGAGGCCAACAAGCCAGGAATGTGGTCAAATATTACCGCCGAGATGTTAGATTGGGTTAGGTTAGGTTATATTACGTTATTGATGTATATAAAGATCCCACGGAGACGTAGAGGCCAACTCGCCAGGAATCTTGTCAAATATTATCTCCGAGATGGTAGGTTGATTTATGTTAGGTTATATTTCGTTATTGATGTATATGAAGGGCCCACGGAGACGTAGAGGCCAACTCGCCAGGTATGTTGTCAAATATTACCGCGGAGATGTTGGGTTGGGTTAGGTTAAGTTATATTACGTTATTGATGTATATAAAAGTCCCACGAAGACGTAGAGGCCAACTCGCCAGGAATGTTCTCAAATATTACCGCCGAGATGTTAGATTGGGTTAGGTTAGGTTATATTACGTTATAGATGTATATAAAGGTCCCACGGAAACGTAGCGGCTAACTCGCCACGAATGTTGTCAAATATTTCCGCGGAGATGTTAGGTTTGGTTAGGTTAAGTTACATTACGTTATTGATGTATATGAAGGTCCCTCGGAGACTTAGAGGATAACTCGCCAGGAATGTTGTCAAATATTACCGCCGAGATGATAGGTTGGGTTAGGTTAGGTTATATTTCGTTATTGATGTATATGAAGGTGCCACGGAGACGTAGAGGCCAACGCGCCAGGTATGTTGTCAAATATTACCGCCGAGATGTTAGGTTGGGTTAGGTTAGGTTATATTACGTTATAGATGTATATAAAGGTCCCACGGAAACGTAGCGGCTAACTCGCCACGAATGTTGTCAAATATTTCCGCGGAGATGTTAGGTTGGGTTAGATTAAGTTACATTACGTTATTGATGTATACAAAGGTCCCACGAAGACGTAGAGGCCAACTCGCCAGGAATGTTTTCAAATATTACCGCCGAGATGATAGGTTGGGTTAAGTTACGTTATATTACGTTATTGATGTATACGAGGGTTACACGGAGACGTAGAGGCCAACTCGCCAAGAATGTTTTCAAATATTACCGCCGAGATGTTAGGTTGGGTTGGGTTAGGTTAGGTTATTTTACGTTATAGATGTATATAAAGGTCTCACGGAGACGTAGAGTTCAACAAGCCAGGAATGTGGTCAAATATTACAGCCGAGATGTTAGGTTGGGTTAGGTTAGGTTATATTACGTTATAGATGTATATAAACGTCTCACGGAGACGTAGAGGCCAACAAGCCAGGAATGTGGTCAAATATTACCGCCGAGATGATAGGTTGGATTAGCTTAGGTTATATTTCGTTATTGATGTATATGAAGGTCCCACTGAGATGAGGCCAACTCGCCAGGTATGTTGTCAAATATTACAGCCGAGACGTTAGGTTGGGTTAGGTTAGGTTATATTACGTTATAGATGTATATAAACGTCTCACGGAGACGTAGAGGCCAACAAGCCAGGAATGTGGTCAAATATTACCGCCGAGATGCTAGATTGGGTTAGGTTAGGTTACATTACGTTATTGATGTATATGAAGGTCCCACGGAGACGTAGAGGCCAACTCGTCAGGAATGTTTTCAAATATTACCGCCGAGATGTTAGGTTGGGTTAGGTTAGGTTTTATTACGTTATTGATGTATATGAAGGTCAAACGGAGACGTAGAGGCCAACTCGCCAGGAATGTTTTCAAATATTACCCCCGAGATGATAGGTTGGGTTAAGTTACGTTATATTACGTTATTGATGTATACGAGGGTTACACGGAGACGTAGAGGCCAACTCGCCAAGAATGTTTTCAAATATTACCGCCGAGATGTTAGATTGGGTTAGGTTAGGTTATCTTACGTTATAAATGTATATAAAGGTCTCACGGAGACGTAGAGGTCAACAAGCCAGGAATGTGGTCAAATATTACCGCCGAGATGCTAGATTGGAATAGGTTAGGTTATATTACGTTATTGAAGTATATAAAGATCCCACGGAAACGTAGAGGCCAACTCGCCAGGAATGTCGTCAAATATTACCGCCGAGATGATAGGTTGGGTTAGGTTAGGTTATATTTCGTTATTGATGTATATGAAGGTCCCACTGAGATGAGGCCAACTCGCCAGGTATGTTGTCAAATATTACAGCCGAGATGTTAGGTTGGGTTAGGTTAGGTTATATTACGTTATAGATGTATATAAACGTCTCACGGAGACGTAGAGGCCAACTCGCAAGGAATGTTGTCAAATATTACCGCCGAGATGATAGGTTGGCTTAAGTTACGTTATATTACGTTATTGATGTATACGAGGGTTACACGGAGACGTAGAGGCCAACTCGCCAAGAATGTTTTCAAATATTACCGCCGAGATGTTAGGTTGGGTTAGGTTAGGTTATATTACGTTATAGATGTATATAAAGGTCTCACGGAGACGTAGAGGCCAACAAGCCAGGAATGTGGTCAAATATTACCGCCGAGATGTTAGATTGGGTTAGGTTAGGTTATATTACGTTATTGATGTATATAAAGATCCCACGGAGACGTAGAGGCCAACTCGCCAGGAATCTTGTCAAATATTATCTCCGAGATGGTAGGTTGATTTATGTTAGGTTATATTTCGTTATTGATGTATATGAAGGGCCCACGGAGACGTAGAGGCCAACTCGCCAGGTATGTTGTCAAATATTACCGCGGAGATGTTGGGTTGGGTTAGGTTAAGTTATATTACGTTATTGATGTATATAAAAGTCCCACGAAGACGTAGAGGCCAACTCGCCAGGAATGTTCTCAAATATTACCGCCGAGATGTTAGATTGGGTTAGGTTAGGTTATATTACGTTATAGATGTATATAAAGGTCCCACGGAAACGTAGCGGCTAACTCGCCACGAATGTTGTCAAATATTTCCGCGGAGATGTTAGGTTTGGTTAGGTTAAGTTACATTACGTTATTGATGTATATGAAGGTCCCTCGGAGACTTACAGGATAACTCGCCAGGAATGTTGTCAAATATTACCGACGAGATGATAGGTTGGGTTAGGTTAGGTTATATTTCGTTATTGATGTATATGAAGGTGCCACGGAGACGTAGAGGCCAACGCGCCAGGTATGTTGTCAAATATTACCGCCGAGATGTTAGGTTGGGTTAGGTTAGGTTATATTACGTTATAGATGTATATAAAGGTCCCACGGAAACGTAGCGGCTAACTCGCCACGAATGTTGTCAAATATTTCCGCGGAGATGTTAGGTTGGGTTAGATTAAGTTACATTACGTTATTGATGTATACAAAGGTCCCACGAAGACGTAGAGGCCAACTCGCCAGGAATGTTTTCAAATATTACCGCCGAGATGATAGGTTGGGTTAAGTTACGTTATATTACGTTATTGATGTATACGAGGGTTACACGGAGACGTAGAGGCCAACTCGCCAAGAATGTTTTCAAATATTACCGCCGAGATGTTAGGTTGGGTTAGGTTAGGTTATTTTACGTTATAGATGTATATAAAGGTCTCACGGAGACGTAGAGTTCAACAAGCCAGGAATGTGGTCAAATATTACAGCCGAGATGTTAGGTTGGGTTAGGTTAGGTTATATTACGTTATAGATGTATATAAACGTCTCACGGAGACGTAGAGGCCAACAAGCCAGGAATGTGGTCAAATATTACCGCCGAGATGATAGGTTGGATTAGCTTAGGTTATATTTCGTTATTGATGTATATGAAGGTCCCACTGAGATGAGGCCAACTCGCCAGGTATGTTGTCAAATATTACAGCCGAGATGTTAGGTTGGGTTAGGTTAGGTTATATTACGTTATAGATGTATATAAACGTCTCACGGAGACGTAGAGGCCAACAAGCCAGGAATGTGGTCAAATATTACCGCCGAGATGCTAGATTGGGTTAGGTTAGGTTATATTACGTTATTGATGTATATGAAGGTCCCACGGAGACGTAGAGGCCAACTCGTCAGGAATGTTTTCAAATATTACCGCCGAGATGTTAGGTTGGGTTAGGTTAGGTTTTATTACGTTATTAATGTATATGAAGGTCAAACGGAGACGTAGAGGCCAACTCGCCAGGAATGTTTTCAAATATTACCCCCGAGATGATAGGTTGGGTTAAGTTACGTTATATTACGTTATTGATGTATACGAGGGTTACACGGAGACGTAGAGGCCAACTCGCCAAGAATGTTTTCAAATATTACCGCCGAGATGTTAGATTGGGTTAGGTTAGGTTATCTTACGTTATAAATGTATATAAAGGTCTCACGGAGACGTAGAGGTCAACAAGCCAGGAATGTGGTCAAATATTACCGCCGAGATGCTAGATTGGGATAGGTTAGGTTATATTACGTTATTGAAGTATATAAAGATCCCACGGAAACGTAGAGGCCAACTCGCCAGGAATGTCGTCAAATATTACCGCCGAGATGATAGGTTGGGTTAGGTTAGGTTATATTTCGTTATTGATGTATATGAAGGTCCCACTGAGATGAGGCCAACTCGCCAGGTATGTTGTCAAATATTACAGCCGAGATGTTAGGTTGGGTTAGGTTAGGTTATATTACGTTATAGATGTATATAAACGTCTCACGGAGACGTAGAGGCCAACTTGCAAGGAATGTTGTCAAATATTACCGCCGAGATGATAGGTTGGGTTAGGTTAGGTTATATTACGTTATTGATGTATATGAAGGTCCCACGGAGACGTAGAGGCCAACTCGCCAGGAATGTTTTCAAATATTACCGCCGAGGTGTTAGGTTGGGTTAGGTTAGGTTTTATTACGTTATTGATGTATATGAAGGTCAAACGGAGACGTAGAGGCCAACTCGCCAGGAATCTTGTCAAATATTATCTCCGAGATGATAGGTTGATTTGGGTTAGGTTATATTTCGTTATTGATGTATATGAAGGGCCCACGGAGACGTAGAGGCCAACTCGCCAGGTATGTTGTCAAATATTACCGCGGAGATGTTGGGTTGGGTTAGGTTAAGTTATATTACGTTATTGATGTATATAAAAGTCCCACGAAGACGTAGAGGCCAACTCGCCAGGAATGTTCTCAAATATTACCGCCGAGATGTTGGATTGGGTTAGGCTAGCTTATATTATGTTATTGATGTATATAAAGGCCCCACGGAGACGTAGAGGCCAACTCGCCAGGAATGTGGTCAAATATTACCGCCGAGATGTTAGATTGGGTTAGGTTAGGTTATATTACGTTATAGATGTATATAAAGGTCCCACGGAAACGTAGCGGCTAATTCGCCACGAATGTTGTCAAATATTTCCGCGGAGATGTTAGGTTTGGTTAGGTTAAGTTACATTACGTTATTGATGTATATGAAGGTCCCTCGGAGACTTAGAGGACAACTCGCCAGGAATGTTGTCAAATATTACCGCCGAGATGATAGGTTGGGTTAGGTTAGGTTATATTTCGTTATTGATGTATATGAAGGTGCCACGGAGACGTAGAGGCCAACGCGCCAGGTATGTTGTCAAATATTACCGCCGAGATGTTAGGTTGGGTTAGGTTAGGTTATATTACGTTATAGATGTATATAAAGGTCCCACGGAGACGTAGAGGCCAACTCGCCAGGAATGTGGTCAAATATTACCGCCGAGATGATAGGTTGGGTTAGGTTAGGTTATATTTCGTTATTGATGTATATGAAGGTCCCACTGAGATGAGGCGAACTCGCCAGGTATGTTGTCAAATATTACAGCCGAGATGTTAGGTTGGGTTAGGTTAGGTTATATTACGTTATAGATGTATATAAACGTCTCACGGAGACGTAGAGGCCAACAAGCCAGGAATGTGGTCAAATATTACCGCCGAGATGATAGGTTGGATTAGCTTAGGTTATATTTCGTTATTGATGTATATGAAGGTCCCACTGAGATGAGGCCAACTCGCCAGGTATGTTGTCAAATATTACAGCCGAGATGTTAGGTTGGGTTAGGTTAGGTTATATTACGTTATAGATGTATATGAAGGTCCCACGGAGACGTAGAGGCCAACTCGCCAGGAATGTTTTCAAATATTACCGCCGAGGTGTTAGGTTGGGTTAGGTTAGGTTTTATTACGTTATTGATGTATATGAAGGTCAAACGGAGACGTAGATGCCAACTCGCCAGGAATCTTGTCAAATATTATCTCCGAGATGATAGGTTGATTTGGGTTAGGTTATATTTCGTTATTGATGTATATGAAGGGCCCACGGAGACGTAGAGGCCAACTCGCCAGGTATGTTGTCAAATATTACCGCGGAGATGTTGGGTTGGGTTAGGTTAAGTTATATTACGTTATTGATGTATATAAAAGTCCCACGAAGACGTAGAGGCCAACTCGCCAGGAATGTTCTCAAATATTACCGCCGAGATGTTGGATTGGGTTAGGCTAGCTTATATTATGTTATTGATGTATATAAAGGCCCCACGGAGACGTAGAGGCCAACTCGCCAGGAATGTGGTCAAATATTACCGCCGAGATGTTAGATTGGGTTAGGTTAGGTTATATTACGTTATAGATGTATATAAAGGTCCCACGGAAACGTAGCGGCTAACTCGCCACGAATGTTGTCAAATATTTCCGCGGAGATGTTAGGTTTGGTTAGGTTAAGTTACATTACGTTATTGATGTATATGAAGGTCCCTCGGAGACTTAGAGGACAACTCGCCAGGAATGTTGTCAAATATTACCGCCGAGATGATAGGTTGGATTAGGTTAGGTTATATTTCGTTATTGATGTATATGAAGGTGCCACGGAGACGTAGAGGCCAACGCGCCAGGTATGTTGTCAAATATTACCGCCGAGATGTTAGGTTGGGTTAGGTTAGGTTATATTACGTTATAGATGTATATAAAGGTCCCACGGAGACGTAGAGGCCAACTCGCCAGGAATGTTCTCAAATATTACCGCCGAGATGTTAGATTGGGTTAGGTTAGGTTATATTACGTTATAGATGTATATAAAGGTCCCACGGAAACGTAGCGGCTAACTCGCCACGAATGTTGTCAAATATTTCCGCCGAGATGTTAGGTTTGGTTAGGTTAAGTTACATTACGTTATTGATGTATATGAAGGTCCCTCGGAGACTTAGAGGACAACTCGCCAGGAATGTTGTCAAATATTACCGCCGAGATGATAGGTTGGGTTAGGTTAGGTTATATTTCGTTATTGATGTATATGAAGGTGCCACGGAGACGTAGAGGTCAACGCGCCAGGTATGTTGTCAAATATTACCGCCGAGATGTTAGGTTGGGTTAGGTTAGGTTATATTACGTTATAGATGTATATAAAGGTCCCACGGAGACGTAGAGGCCAACTCGCCAGGAATGTGGTCAAATATTACCGCCGAGATGATAGGTTGGGTTAGGTTAGGTTATATTTCGTTATTGATGTATATGAAGGTCCCACTGAGATGAGGCGAACTCGCCAGGTATGTTGTCAAATATTACAGCCGAGATGTTAGGTTGGGTTAGGTTAGGTTATATTACGTTATAGATGTATATAAACGTCTCGCGGAGACGTAGAGGCCAACAAGCCAGGAATGTGGTCAAATATTACCGCCGAGATCCTAGATTGGGTTAGGTTAGGTTATATTACGTTATTGATGTATATGAAGGTCCCACGGAGACGTAGAGGCCAACTCGTCAGGAATGTTTTCAAATATGACCGCCGAGATGTTAGGTTGGGTTAGGTTAGGTTTTATTACGTTATTGATGTATATGAAGGTCAAACGGAGACGTAGAGGCCAACTCGCCAGGAATGTTTTCAAATATTACCCCCGAGATGATAGGTTGGCTTAAGTTACGTTATATTACGTTATTGATGTATATGAAGGGCCCACGGAGACGTAGAGGCCAACTCGCCAGGTATGTTGTCAAATATTACCGCGGAGATGTTGGGTTGGGTTAGGTTAAGTTATATTACGTTATTGATGTATATAAAAGTCCCACGAAGACGTAGAGGCCAACTCGCCAGGAATGTTCTCAAATATTACCGCCGAGATGTTAGATTGGGTTAGGTTAGGTTATATTACGTTATAGATGTATATAAAGGTCCCACGGAAACGTAGCGGCTAACTCGCCACGAATGTTGTCAAATATTTCCGCGGAGATGTTAGGTTTGGTTAGGTTAAGTTACATTACGTTATTGATGTATATGAAGGTCCCTCGGAGACTTAGAGGACAACTCGCCAGGAATGTTGTCAAATATTACCGCCGAGATGATAGGTTGGGTTAGGTTAGGTTATATTTCGTTATTGATGTATATGAAGGTGCCACGGAGACGTAGAGGCCAACGCGCCAGGTATGTTGTCAAATATTACCGCCGAGATGTTAGGTTGGGTTAGGTTAGGTTATATTACGTTATAGATGTATATAAAGGTCCCACGGAAACGTAGCGGCTAACTCGCCACGAATGTTGTCAAATATTTCCGCGGAGATGTTAGTTTGGGTTAGATTAAGTTACATTACGTTATTGATGTATACAAAGGTCCCACGAAGACGTAGAGGCCAACTCGCCAGGAATGTTTTCAAATATTACCGCCGAGATGATAGGTTGGGTTAAGTTACGTTATATTACGTTATTGATGTATACGAGGGTTACACGGAGACGTAGAGGCCAACTCGCCAAGAATGTTTTCAAATATTACCGCCGAGATGTTAGGTTGGGTTAGGTTAGGTTATTTTACGTTATAGATGTATATAAAGGTCTCACGGAGACGTAGAGTTCAACAAGCCAGGAATGTGGTCAAATATTACAGCCGAGATGTTAGGTTGGGTTAGGTTAGGTTATATTACGTTATAGATGTATATAAACGTCTCACGGAGACGTAGAGGCCAACAAGCCAGGAATGTGGTCAAATATTACCGCCGAGATGATAGGTTGGATTAGCTTAGGTTATATTTCGTTATTGATGTATATGAAGGTCCCACTGAGATGAGGCCAACTCGCCAGGTATGTTGTCAAATATTACAGCCGAGATGTTAGGTTGGGTTAGGTTAGGTTATATTACGTTATAGATGTATATAAACGTCTCACGGAGACGTAGAGGCCAACAAGCCAGGAATGTGGTCAAATATTACCGCCGAGATGCTAGATTGGGTTAGGTTAGGTTATATTACGTTATTGATGTATGTGAAGGTCCCACGGAGACGTGGAGGCCAACTCGTCAGGAATGTTTTCAAATATGACCGCCGAGATGTTAGGTTGGGTTAGGTTAGGTTTTATTACGTTATTGATGTATATGAAGGTCAAACGGAGACGTAGAGGCCAACTCGCCAGGAATGTTTTCAAATATTACCCCCGAGATGATAGGTTGGCTTAAGTTACGTTATATTACGTTATTGATGTATATGAAGGGCCCACGGAGACGTAGAGGCCAACTCGCCAGGTATGTTGTCAAATATTTCCGCGGAGATGTTAGGTTTGGTTAGGTTAAGTTACATTACGTTATTGATGTATATGAAGGTCCCTCGGAGACTTAGAGGACAACTCGCCAGGAATGTTGTCAAATATTACCGCCGAGATGATAGGTTGGGTTAGGTTAGGTTATATTTCGTTATTGATGTATATGAAGGTGCCACGGAGACGTAGAGGCCAACGCGCCAGGTATGTTGTCAAATATTACCGCCGAGATGTTAGGTTGGGTTAGGTTAGGTTATATTACGTTATAGATGTATATAAAGGTCCCACGGAAACGTAGCGGCTAACTCGCCACGAATGTTGTCAAATATTTCCGCGGAGATGTTAGTTTGGGTTAGATTAAGTTACATTACGTTATTGATGTATACAAAGGTCCCACGAAGACGTAGAGGCCAACTCGCCAGGAATGTTTTCAAATATTACCGCCGAGATGATAGGTTGGGTTAAGTTACGTTATATTACGTTATTGATGTATACGAGGGTTACACGGAGACGTAGAGGCCAACTCGCCAAGAATGTTTTCAAATATTACCGCCGAGATGTTAGGTTGGGTTAGGTTAGGTTATTTTACGTTATAGATGTATATAAAGGTCTCACGGAGACGTAGAGTTCAACAAGCCAGGAATGTGGTCAAATATTACAGCCGAGATGTTAGGTTGGGTTAGGTTAGGTTATATTACGTTATAGATGTATATAAACGTCTCACGGAGACGTAGAGGCCAACAAGCCAGGAATGTGGTCAAATATTACCGCCGAGATGATAGGTTGGATTAGCTTAGGTTATATTTCGTTATTGATGTATATGAAGGTCCCACTGAGATGAGGCCAACTCGCCAGGTATGTTGTCAAATATTACAGCCGAGATGTTAGGTTGGGTTAGGTTAGGTTATATTACGTTATAGATGTATATAAACGTCTCACGGAGACGTAGAGGCCAACAAGCCAGGAATGTGGTCAAATATTACCGCCGAGATGCTAGATTGGGTTAGGTTAGGTTATATTACGTTATTGATGTATGTGAAGGTCCCACGGAGACGTAGAGGCCAACTCGTCAGGAATGTTTTCAAATATTACCGCCGAGATGTTAGGTTGGGTTAGGTTAGGTTTTATTACGTTATTGATGTATATGAAGGTCAAACGGAGACGTAGAGGCCAACTCGCCAGGAATGTTTTCAAATATTACCCCCGAGATGATAGGTTGGGTTAAGTTACGTTATATTACGTTATTGATGTATACGAGGGTTACACGGAGACGTAGAGGCCAACTCGCCAAGAATGTTTTCAAATATTACCGCCGAGATGTTAGATTGGGTTAGGTTAGGTTATCTTACGTTATAAATGTATATAAAGGTCTCACGGAGACGTAGAGGTCAACAAGCCAGGAATGTGGTCAAATATTACCGCCGAGATGCTAGATTGGAATAGGTTAGGTTATATTACGTTATTGAAGTATATAAAGATCCCACGGAAACGTAGAGGCCAACTCGCCAGGAATGTCGTCAAATATTACCGCCGAGATGATAGGTTGGGTTAGGTTAGGTTATATTTCGTTATTGATGTATATGAAGGTCCCACTGAGATGAGGCCAACTCGCCAGGTATGTTGTCAAATATTACAGCCGAGATGTTAGGTTGGGTTAGGTTAGGTTATATTACGTTATAGATGTATATAAACGTCTCACGGAGACGTAGAGGCCAACTCGCAAGGAATGTTGTCAAATATTACCGCCGAGATGATAGGTTGGCTTAAGTTACGTTATATTACGTTATTGATGTATACGAGGGTTACACGGAGACGTAGAGGCCAACTCGCCAAGAATGTTTTCAAATATTACCGCCGAGATGTTAGGTTGGGTTAGGTTAGGTTATATTACGTTATAGATGTATATAAAGGTCTCACGGAGACGTAGAGGCCAACAAGCCAGGAATGTGGTCAAATATTACCGCCGAGATGTTAGATTGGGTTAGGTTAGGTTATATTACGTTATTGATGTATATAAAGATCCCACGGAGACGTAGAGGCCAACTCGCCAGGAATCTTGTCAAATATTATCTCCGAGATGGTAGGTTGATTTATGTTAGGTTATATTTCGTTATTGATGTATATGAAGGGCCCACGGAGACGTAGAGGCCAACAAGCCAGGAATGTGGTCAAATATTACCGCCGAGATGATAGGTTGGATTAGCTTAGGTTATATTTCGTTATTGGTGTATATGAAGGTCCCACTGAGATGAGGCCAACTCGCCAGGTATGTTGTCAAATATTACAGCCGAGATGTTAGGTTGGGTTAGGTTAGGTTATATTACGTTATAGATGTATATAAACGTCTCACGGAGACGTAGAGGCCAACAAGCCAGGAATGTGGTCAAATATTACCGCCGAGATGCTAGATTGGAATAGGTTAGGTTATATTACGTTATTGAAGTATGTAAAGATCCCACGGAAACGTAGAGGCCAACTCGCCAGGAATGTCGTCAAATATTACCGCCGAGATGATAGGTTGGGTTAGGTTAGGTTATATTTCGTTATTGATGTATATGAAGGTCCCACTGAGATGAGGCCAACTCGCCAGGTATGTTGTCAAATATTACAGCCGAGATGTTAGGTTGGGTTAGGTTAGGTTATATTACGTTATAGATGTATATAAACGTCTCACGGAGACGTAGAGGCCAACTCGCAAGGAATGTTGTCAAATATTACCGCCGAGATGATAGGTTGGCTTAAGTTACGTTATATTACGTTATTGATGTATACGAGGGTTACACGGAGACGTAGAGGCCAACTCGCCAAGAATGTTTTCAAATATTACCGCCGAGATGTTAGGTTGGGTTAGGTTAGGTTATATTACGTTATAGATGTATATAAAGGTCTCACGGAGACGTAGAGGCCAACAAGCCAGGAATGTGGTCAAATATTACCGCCGAGATGTTAGATTGGGTTAGGTTAGGTTATATTACGTTATTGATGTATATAAAGATCCCACGGAGACGTAGAGGCCAACTCGCCAGGAATCTTGTCAAATATTATCTCCGAGATGGTAGGTTGATTTATGTTAGGTTATATTTCGTTATTGATGTATATGAAGGGCCCACGGAGACGTAGAGGCCAACTCGCCAGGTATGTTGTCAAATATTACCGCGGAGATGTTGGGTTGGGTTAGGTTAAGTTATATTACGTTATAGATGTATATAAAGGTCCCACGGAAACGTAGCGGCTAACTCGCCACGAATGTTGTCAAATATTTCCGCGGAGATGTTAGGTTTGGTTAGGTTAAGTTACATTACGTTATTGATGTATATGAAGGTCCCTCGGAGACTTAGAGGATAACTCGCCAGGAATGTTGTCAAATATTACCGCCGAGATGATAGGTTGGGTTAGGTTAGGTTATATTTCGTTATTGATGTATATGAAGGTGCCACGGAGACGTAGAGGCCAACGCGCCAGGTATGTTGTCAAATATTACCGCCGAGATGTTAGGTTGGGTTAGGTTAGGTTATATTACGTTATAGATGTATATAAAGGTCCCACGGAAACGTAGCGGCTAACTCGCCACGAATGTTGTCAAATATTTCCGCGGAGATGTTAGGTTGGGTTAGATTAAGTTACATTACGTTATTGATGTATACAAAGGTCCCACGAAGACGTAGAGGCCAACTCGCCAGGAATGTTTTCAAATATTACCGCCGAGATGATAGGTTGGGTTAAGTTACGTTATATTACGTTATTGATGTATACGAGGGTTACACGGAGACGTAGAGGCCAACTCGCCAAGAATGTTTTCAAATATTACCGCCGAGATGTTAGGTTGGGTTAGGTTAGGTTATTTTACGTTATAGATGTATATAAAGGTCTCACGGAGACGTAGAGTTCAACAAGCCAGGAATGTTGTCAAATATTTCCGCGGAGATGTTAGGTTTGGTTAGGTTAAGTTACATTACGTTATTGATGTATATGAAGGTCCCTCGGAGACTTAGAGGACAACTCGCCAGGAATGTTGTCAAATATTACCGCCGAGATGATAGGTTGGGTTAGGTTAGGTTATATTTCGTTATTGATGTATATGAAGGTGCCACGGAGACGTAGAGGCCAACGCGCCAGGTATGTTGTCAAATATTACCGCCGAGATGTTAGGTTGGGTTAGGTTAGGTTATATTACGTTATAGATGTATATAAAGGTCCCACGGAGACGTAGAGGCCAACTCGCCAGGAATGTGGTCAAATATTACCGCCGAGATGATAGGTTGGGTTAGGTTAGGTTATATTTCGTTATTGATGTATATGAAGGTCCCACGGAGACGTAGAGGCCAACTCGTCAGGAATGTTTTCAAATATTACCGCCGAGATGTTAGGTTGGGTTAGGTTAGGTTTTATTACGTTATTGATGTATATGAAGGTCAAACGGAGACGTAGAGGCCAACTCGCCAGGAATGTTTTCAAATATTACCCCCGAGATGATAGGTTGGGTTAAGTTACGTTATATTACGTTATTGATGTATACGAGGGTTACACGGAGACGTAGAGGCCAACTCGCCAAGAATGTTTTCAAATATTACCGCCGAGATGTTAGATTGGGTTAGGTTAGGTTATCTTACGTTATAAATGTATATAAAGGTCTCACGGAGACGTAGAGGTCAACAAGCCAGGAATGTGGTCAAATATTACCGCCGAGATGCTAGATTGGGATAGGTTAGGTTATATTACGTTATTGAAGTATATAAAGATCCCACGGAAACGTAGAGGCCAACTCGCCAGGAATGTCGTCAAATATTACCGCCGAGATGATAGGTTGGGTTAGGTTAGGTTATATTTCGTTATTGATGTATATGAAGGTCCCACTGAGATGAGGCCAACTCGCCAGGTATGTTGTCAAATATTACAGCCGAGATGTTAGGTTGGGTTAGGTTAGGTTATATTACGTTATAGATGTATATAAACGTCTCACGGAGACGTAGAGGCCAACTCGCAAGGAATGTTGTCAAATATTACCGCCGAGATGATAGGTTGGGTTAGGTTAGGTTATATTACGTTATTGATGTATATGAAGGTCCCACGGAGACGTAGAGGCCAACTCGCCAGGAATGTTTTCAAATATTACCGCCGAGGTGTTAGGTTGGGTTAGGTTAGGTTTTATTACGTTATTGATGTATATGAAGGTCAAACGGAGACGTAGAGGCCAACTCGCCAGGAATCTTGTCAAATATTATCTCCGAGATGATAGGTTGATTTGGGTTAGGTTATATTTCGTTATTGATGTATATGAAGGGCCCACGGAGACGTAGAGGCCAACTCGCCAGGTATGTTGTCAAATATTACCGCGGAGATGTTGGGTTGGGTTAGGTTAAGTTATATTACGTTATTGATGTATATAAAAGTCCCACGAAGACGTAGAGGCCAACTCGCCAGGAATGTTCTCAAATATTACCGCCGAGATGTTGGATTGGGTTAGGCTAGCTTATATTATGTTATTGATGTATATAAAGGCCCCACGGAGACGTAGAGGCCAACTCGCCAGGAATGTGGTCAAATATTACCGCCGAGATGTTAGATTGGGTTAGGTTAGGTTATATTACGTTATAGATGTATATAAAGGTCCCACGGAAACGTAGCGGCTAACTCGCCACGAATGTTGTCAAATATTTCCGCGGAGATGTTAGGTTTGGTTAGGTTAAGTTACATTACGTTATTGATGTATATGAAGGTCCCTCGGAGACTTAGAGGACAACTCGCCAGGAATGTTGTCAAATATTACCGCCGAGATGATAGGTTGGGTTAGGTTAGGTTATATTTCGTTATTGATGTATATGAAGGTGCCACGGAGACGTAGAGGCCAACGCGCCAGGTATGTTGTCAAATATTACCGCCGAGATGTTAGGTTGGGTTAGGTTAGGTTATATTACGTTATAGATGTATATAAAGGTCCCACGGAAACGTAGCGGCTAACTCGCCACGAATGTTGTCAAATATTTCCGCGGAGATGTTAGTTTGGGTTAGATTAAGTTACATTACGTTATTGATGTATACAAAGGTCCCACGAAGACGTAGAGGCCAACTCGCCAGGAATGTTTTCAAATATTACCGCCGAGATGATAGGTTGGGTTAAGTTACGTTATATTACGTTATTGATGTATACGAGGGTTACACGGAGACGTAGAGGCCAACTCGCCAAGAATGTTTTCAAATATTACCGCCGAGATGTTAGGTTGGGTTAGGTTAGGTTATTTTACGTTATAGATGTATATAAAGGTCTCACGGAGACGTAGAGTTCAACAAGCCAGGAATGTGGTCAAATATTACATCCGAGATGTTAGGTTGGGTTAGGTTAGGTTATATTACGTTATAGATGTATATAAACGTCTCACGGAGACGTAGAGGCCAACAAGCCAGGAATGTGGTCAAATATTACCGCCGAGATGATAGGTTGGATTAGCTTAGGTTATATTTCGTTATTGATGTATATGAAGGTCCCACTGAGATGAGGCCAACTCGCCAGGTATGTTGTCAAATATTACAGCCGAGATGTTAGGTTGGGTTAGGTTAGGTTATATTACGTTATAGATGTATATAAACGTCTCACGGAGACGTAGAGGCCAACAAGCCAGGAATGTGGTCAAATATTACCGCCGAGATGCTAGATTGGGTTAGGTTAGGTTATATTACGTTATTGATGTATGTGAAGGTCCCACGGAGACGTAGAGGCCAACTCGTCAGGAATGTTTTCAAATATTACCGCCGAGATGTTAGGTTGGGTTAGGTTAGGTTTTATTACGTTATTGATGTATATGAAGGTCAAACGGAGACGTAGAGGCCAACTCGCCAGGAATGTTTTCAAATATTACCCCCGAGATGATAGGTTGGGTTAAGTTACGTTATATTACGTTATTGATGTATACGAGGGTTACACGGAGACGTAGAGGCCAACTCGCCAAGAATGTTTTCAAATATTACCGCCGAGATGTTAGATTGGGTTAGGTTAGGTTATCTTACGTTATAAATGTATATAAAGGTCTCACGGAGACGTAGAGGTCAACAAGCCAGGAATGTGGTCAAATATTACCGCCGAGATGCTAGATTGGAATAGGTTAGGTTATATTACGTTATTGAAGTATATAAAGATCCCACGGAAACGTAGAGGCCAACTCGCCAGGAATGTCGTCAAATATTACCGCCGAGATGATAGGTTGGGTTAGGTTAGGTTATATTTCGTTATTGATGTATATGAAGGTCCCACTGAGATGAGGCCAACTCGCCAGGTATGTTGTCAAATATTACAGCCGAGATGTTAGGTTGGGTTAGGTTAGGTTATATTACGTTATAGATGTATATAAACGTCTCACGGAGACGTAGAGGCCAACTCGCAAGGAATGTTGTCAAATATTACCGCCGAGATGATAGGTTGGCTTAAGTTACGTTATATTACGTTATTGATGTATACGAGGGTTACACGGAGACGTAGAGGCCAACTCGCCAAGAATGTTTTCAAATATTACCGCCGAGATGTTAGGTTGGGTTAGGTTAGGTTATATTACGTTATAGATGTATATAAAGGTCTCACGGAGACGTAGAGGCCAACAAGCCAGGAATGTGGTCAAATATTACCGCCGAGATGTTAGATTGGGTTAGGTTAGGTTATATTACGTTATTGATGTATATAAAGATCCCACGGAGACGTAGAGGCCAACTCGCCAGGAATCTTGTCAAATATTATCTCCGAGATGGTAGGTTGATTTATGTTAGGTTATATTTCGTTATTGATGTATATGAAGGGCCCACGGAGACGTAGAGGCCAACAAGCCAGGAATGTGGTCAAATATTACCGCCGAGATGATAGGTTGGATTAGCTTAGGTTATATTTCGTTATTGGTGTATATGAAGGTCCCACTGAGATGAGGCCAACTCGCCAGGTATGTTGTCAAATATTACAGCCGAGATGTTAGGTTGGGTTAGGTTAGGTTATATTACGTTATAGATGTATATAAACGTCTCACGGAGACGTAGAGGCCAACAAGCCAGGAATGTGGTCAAATATTACCGCCGAGATGCTAGATTGGAATAGGTTAGGTTATATTACGTTATTGAAGTATGTAAAGATCCCACGGAAACGTAGAGGCCAACTCGCCAGGAATGTCGTCAAATATTACCGCCGAGATGATAGGTTGGGTTAGGTTAGGTTATATTTCGTTATTGATGTATATGAAGGTCCCACTGAGATGAGGCCAACTCGCCAGGTATGTTGTCAAATATTACAGCCGAGATGTTAGGTTGGGTTAGGTTAGGTTATATTACGTTATAGATGTATATAAACGTCTCACGGAGACGTAGAGGCCAACTCGCAAGGAATGTTGTCAAATATTACCGCCGAGATGATAGGTTGGCTTAAGTTACGTTATATTACGTTATTGATGTATACGAGGGTTACACGGAGACGTAGAGGCCAACTCGCCAAGAATGTTTTCAAATATTACCGCCGAGATGTTAGGTTGGGTTAGGTTAGGTTATATTACGTTATAGATGTATATAAAGGTCTCACGGAGACGTAGAGGCCAACAAGCCAGGAATGTGGTCAAATATTACCGCCGAGATGTTAGATTGGGTTAGGTTAGGTTATATTACGTTATTGATGTATATAAAGATCCCACGGAGACGTAGAGGCCAACTCGCCAGGAATCTTGTCAAATATTATCTCCGAGATGGTAGGTTGATTTATGTTAGGTTATATTTCGTTATTGATGTATATGAAGGGCCCACGGAGACGTAGAGGCCAACTCGCCAGGTATGTTGTCAAATATTACCGCGGAGATGTTGGGTTGGGTTAGGTTAAGTTATATTACGTTATAGATGTATATAAAGGTCCCACGGAAACGTAGCGGCTAACTCGCCACGAATGTTGTCAAATATTTCCGCGGAGATGTTAGGTTTGGTTAGGTTAAGTTACATTACGTTATTGATGTATATGAAGGTCCCTCGGAGACTTAGAGGATAACTCGCCAGGAATGTTGTCAAATATTACCGCCGAGATGATAGGTTGGGTTAGGTTAGGTTATATTTCGTTATTGATGTATATGAAGGTGCCACGGAGACGTAGAGGCCAACGCGCCAGGTATGTTGTCAAATATTACCGCCGAGATGTTAGGTTGGGTTAGGTTAGGTTATATTACGTTATAGATGTATATAAAGGTCCCACGGAAACGTAGCGGCTAACTCGCCACGAATGTTGTCAAATATTTCCGCGGAGATGTTAGGTTGGGTTAGATTAAGTTACATTACGTTATTGATGTATACAAAGGTCCCACGAAGACGTAGAGGCCAACTCGCCAGGAATGTTTTCAAATATTACCGCCGAGATGATAGGTTGGGTTAAGTTACGTTATATTACGTTATTGATGTATACGAGGGTTACACGGAGACGTAGAGGCCAACTCGCCAAGAATGTTTTCAAATATTACCGCCGAGATGTTAGGTTGGGTTAGGTTAGGTTATTTTACGTTATAGATGTATATAAAGGTCTCACGGAGACGTAGAGTTCAACAAGCCAGGAATGTTGTCAAATATTTCCGCGGAGATGTTAGGTTTGGTTAGGTTAAGTTACATTACGTTATTGATGTATATGAAGGTCCCTCGGAGACTTAGAGGACAACTCGCCAGGAATGTTGTCAAATATTACCGCCGAGATGATAGGTTGGGTTAGGTTAGGTTATATTTCGTTATTGATGTATATGAAGGTGCCACGGAGACGTAGAGGCCAACGCGCCAGGTATGTTGTCAAATATTACCGCCGAGATGTTAGGTTGGGTTAGGTTAGGTTATATTACGTTATAGATGTATATAAAGGTCCCACGGAGACGTAGAGGCCAACTCGCCAGGAATGTGGTCAAATATTACCGCCGAGATGATAGGTTGGGTTAGGTTAGGTTATATTTCGTTATTGATGTATATGAAGGTCCCACGGAGACGTAGAGGCCAACTCGTCAGGAATGTTTTCAAATATTACCGCCGAGATGTTAGGTTGGGTTAGGTTAGGTTTTATTACGTTATTGATGTATATGAAGGTCAAACGGAGACGTAGAGGCCAACTCGCCAGGAATGTTTTCAAATATTACCCCCGAGATGATAGGTTGGGTTAAGTTACGTTATATTACGTTATTGATGTATACGAGGGTTACACGGAGACGTAGAGGCCAACTCGCCAAGAATGTTTTCAAATATTACCGCCGAGATGTTAGATTGGGTTAGGTTAGGTTATCTTACGTTATAAATGTATATAAAGGTCTCACGGAGACGTAGAGGTCAACAAGCCAGGAATGTGGTCAAATATTACCGCCGAGATGCTAGATTGGGATAGGTTAGGTTATATTACGTTATTGAAGTATATAAAGATCCCACGGAAACGTAGAGGCCAACTCGCCAGGAATGTCGTCAAATATTACCGCCGAGATGATAGGTTGGGTTAGGTTAGGTTATATTTCGTTATTGATGTATATGAAGGTCCCACTGAGATGAGGCCAACTCGCCAGGTATGTTGTCAAATATTACAGCCGAGATGTTAGGTTGGGTTAGGTTAGGTTATATTACGTTATAGATGTATATAAACGTCTCACGGAGACGTAGAGGCCAACTCGCAAGGAATGTTGTCAAATATTACCGCCGAGATGATAGGTTGGGTTAGGTTAGGTTATATTACGTTATTGATGTATATGAAGGTCCCACGGAGACGTAGAGGCCAACTCGCCAGGAATGTTTTCAAATATTACCGCCGAGGTGTTAGGTTGGGTTAGGTTAGGTTTTATTACGTTATTGATGTATATGAAGGTCAAACGGAGACGTAGAGGCCAACTCGCCAGGAATCTTGTCAAATATTATCTCCGAGATGATAGGTTGATTTGGGTTAGGTTATATTTCGTTATTGATGTATATGAAGGGCCCACGGAGACGTAGAGGCCAACTCGCCAGGTATGTTGTCAAATATTACCGCGGAGATGTTGGGTTGGGTTAGGTTAAGTTATATTACGTTATTGATGTATATAAAAGTCCCACGAAGACGTAGAGGCCAACTCGCCAGGAATGTTCTCAAATATTACCGCCGAGATGTTGGATTGGGTTAGGCTAGCTTATATTATGTTATTGATGTATATAAAGGCCCCACGGAGACGTAGAGGCCAACTCGCCAGGAATGTGGTCAAATATTACCGCCGAGATGTTAGATTGGGTTAGGTTAGGTTATATTACGTTATAGATGTATATAAAGGTCCCACGGAAACGTAGCGGCTAACTCGCCACGAATGTTGTCAAATATTTCCGCGGAGATGTTAGGTTTGGTTAGGTTAAGTTACATTACGTTATTGATGTATATGAAGGTCCCTCGGAGACTTAGAGGACAACTCGCCAGGAATGTTGTCAAATATTACCGCCGAGATGATAGGTTGGGTTAGGTTAGGTTATATTTCGTTATTGATGTATATGAAGGTGCCACGGAGACGTAGAGGCCAACGCGCCAGGTATGTTGTCAAATATTACCGCCGAGATGTTAGGTTGGGTTAGGTTAGGTTATATTACGTTATAGATGTATATAAAGGTCCCACGGAGACGTAGAGGCCAACTCGCCAGGAATGTGGTCAAATATTACCGCCGAGATGATAGGTTGGGTTAGGTTAGGTTATATTTCGTTATTGATGTATATGAAGGTCCCACGGAGACGTAGAGGCCAACTCGTCAGGAATGTTTTCAAATATTACCGCCGAGATGTTAGGTTGGGTTAGGTTAGGTTTTATTACGTTATTGATGTATATGAAGGTCAAACGGAGACGTAGAGGCCAACTCGCCAGGAATGTTTTCAAATATTACCCCCGAGATGATAGGTTGGGTTAAGTTACGTTATATTACGTTATTGATGTATACGAGGGTTACACGGAGACGTAGAGGCCAACTCGCCAAGAATGTTTTCAAATATTACCGCCGAGATGTTAGATTGGGTTAGGTTAGGTTATCTTACGTTATAAATGTATATAAAGGTCTCACGGAGACGTAGAGGTCAACAAGCCAGGAATGTGGTCAAATATTACCGCCGAGATGCTAGATTGGGATAGGTTAGGTTATATTACGTTATTGAAGTATATAAAGATCCCACGGAAACGTAGAGGCCAACTCGCCAGGAATGTCGTCAAATATTACCGCCGAGATGATAGGTTGGGTTAGGTTAGGTTATATTTCGTTATTGATGTATATGAAGGTCCCACTGAGATGAGGCCAACTCGCCAGGTATGTTGTCAAATATTACAGCCGAGATGTTAGGTTGGGTTAGGTTAGGTTATATTACGTTATAGATGTATATAAACGTCTCACGGAGACGTAGAGGCCAACTCGCAAGGAATGTTGTCAAATATTACCGCCGAGATGATAGGTTGGGTTAGGTTAGGTTATATTACGTTATTGATGTATATGAAGGTCCCACGGAGACGTAGAGGCCAACTCGCCAGGAATGTTTTCAAATATTACCGCCGAGGTGTTAGGTTGGGTTAGGTTAGGTTTTATTACGTTATTGATGTATATGAAGGTCAAACGGAGACGTAGAGGCCAACTCGCCAGGAATCTTGTCAAATATTATCTCCGAGATGATAGGTTGATTTGGGTTAGGTTATATTTCGTTATTGATGTATATGAAGGGCCCACGGAGACGTAGAGGCCAACTCGCCAGGTATGTTGTCAAATATTACCGCGGAGATGTTGGGTTGGGTTAGGTTAAGTTATATTACGTTATTGATGTATATAAAAGTCCCACGAAGACGTAGAGGCCAACTCGCCAGGAATGTTCTCAAATATTACCGCCGAGATGTTGGATTGGGTTAGGCTAGCTTATATTATGTTATTGATGTATATAAAGGCCCCACGGAGACGTAGAGGCCAACTCGCCAGGAATGTGGTCAAATATTACCGCCGAGATGTTAGATTGGGTTAGGTTAGGTTATATTACGTTATAGATGTATATAAAGGTCCCACGGAAACGTAGCGGCTAACTCGCCACGAATGTTGTCAAATATTTCCGCGGAGATGTTAGGTTTGGTTAGGTTAAGTTACATTACGTTATTGATGTATATGAAGGTCCCTCGGAGACTTAGAGGACAACTCGCCAGGAATGTTGTCAAATATTACCGCCGAGATGATAGGTTGGGTTAGGTTAGGTTATATTTCGTTATTGATGTATATGAAGGTGCCACGGAGACGTAGAGGCCAACGCGCCAGGTATGTTGTCAAATATTACCGCCGAGATGTTAGGTTGGGTTAGGTTAGGTTATATTACGTTATAGATGTATATAAAGGTCCCACGGAGACGTAGAGGCCAACTCGCCAGGAATGTGGTCAAATATTACCGCCGAGATGATAGGTTGGGTTAGGTTAGGTTATATTTCGTTATTTATGTATATGAAGGTCCCACTGAGATGAGGCGAACTCGCCAGGTATGTTGTCAAATATTACAGCCGAGATGTTAGGTTGGGTTAGGTTAGGTTATATTACGTTATAGATGTATATAAACGTCTCGCGGAGACGTAGAGGCCAACAAGCCAGGAATGTGGTCAAATATTACCGCCGAGATCCTAGATTGGGTTAGGTTAGGTTATATTACGTTATTGATGTATATGAAGGTCCCACGGAGACGTAGAGGCCAACTCGTCAGGAATGTTTTCAAATATGACCGCCGAGATGTTAGGTTGGGTTAGGTTAGGTTTTATTTCGTTATTGATGTATATGAAGGTCAAACGGAGACGTAGAGGCCAACTCGCCAGGAATGTTTTCAAATATTACCCCCGAGATGATAGGTTGGCTTAAGTTACGTTATATTACGTTATTGATGTATACGAGGGTTACACGGAGACGTAGAGGCCAACTCGCCAAGAATGTTTTCAAATATTACCGCCGAGATGTTAGGTTGGGTTAGGTTAGGTTATATTACGTTATAGATGTATATAAAGGTCTCACGGAGACGTAGAGGCCAACAAGCCAGGAATGTGGTCAAATATTACCGCCGAGATGTAAGATTGGGTTAGGTTATGTTATATTACGTTATTGATGTATATAAAGATCCCACGGAGACGTAGAGGCCAACTCGCCAGGAATCTTGTCAAATATTATCTCCGAGATGGTAGGTTGATTTATGTTAGGTTATATTTCGTTATTGATGTATATGAAGGGCCCACGGAGACGTAGAGGCCAACTCGCCAGGTATGTTGTCAAATATTACCGCGGAGATGTTGGGTTGGGTTAGGTTAAGTTATATTACGTTATTGATGTATATAAAAGTCCCACGAAGACGTAGAGGCCAACTCGCCAGGAATGTTCTCAAATATTACCGCCGAGATGTTAGATTGGGTTAGGTTAGGTTATATTACATTATAGATGTATATAAAGGTCCCACGGAAACGTAGCGGCTAACTCGCCACGAATGTTGTCAAATATTTCCGCGGAGATGTTAGGTTTGGTTAGGTTAAGTTACATTACGTTATTGATGTATATGAAGGTCCCTCGGAGACTTAGAGGACAACTCGCCAGGAATGTTGTCAAATATTACCGCCGAGATGATAGGTTGGGTTAGGTTAGGTTATATTTCGTTATTGATGTATATGAAGGTGCCACGGAGACGTAGAGGCCAACTCGCCAAGAATGTTTTCAAATATTACCGCCGAGATGTTAGGTTGGGTTAGGTTAGGTTATTTTACGTTATAGATGTATATAAACGTCTCACGGAGACGTAGAGGACAACAAGCCAGGAATGTGGTCAAATATTACCGCCGAGATGCTAGATTGGGTTAGGTTAGGTTATATTACGTTATTGATGTATATGAAGGTCCCACGGAGACGTAGAGGCCAACTCGTCAGGAATGTTTTCAAATATTACCGCCGAGATGTTAGGTTGGGTTAGGTTAGGTTTTATTACGTTATTGATGTATATGAAGGTCAAACGGAGACGTAGAGGCCAACTCGCCAGGAATGTTTTCAAATATTACCCCCGAGATGATAGGTTGGTTTAAGTTACGTTATATTACGTTATTGATGTATACGAGGGTTACACGGAGACGTAGAGGCCAACTCGCCAAGAATGTTTTCAAATATTACCGCCGAGATGTTAGATTGGGTTAGGTTAGGTTATCTTACGTTATAAATGTATATAAAGGTCTCACGGAGACGTAGAGGTCAACAAGCCAGGAATGTGGTCAAATATTACCGCCGAGATGCTAGATTGGGTTAGGTTAGGTTATATTACGTTATTGAAGTATATAAAGATCCCACGGAAACGTAGAGGCCAACTCGCCAGGAATGTCGTCAAATATTACCGCCGAGATGATAGGTTGGGTTAGGTTAGGTTATATTTCGTTATTGATGTATATGAAGGTCCCACTGAGATGAGGCCAACTCGCCAGGTATGTTGTCAAATATTGCAGCCGAGATGTTAGGTTGGGTTAGGTTAGGTTATATTACGTTATAGATGTATATAAACGTCTCACGGAGACGTAGAGGCCAACTCGCAAGGAATGTTGTCAAATATTACCGCCGAGATGATAGGTTGGGTTAGGTTAGGTTATATTACGTTATTGATGTATATGAAGGTCCCACGGAGACGTAGAGGCCAACTCGCCAGGAATGTTTTCAAATATTACCGCCGAGGTGTTAGGTTGGGTTAGGTTAGGTTTTATTGCGTTATTGATGTATATGAAGGTCAAACGGAGACGTAGAGGCCAACTCGCCAGGAATCTTGTCAAATATTATCTCCGAGATGATAGGTTGATTTGGGTTAGGTTATATTTCGTTATTGATGTATATGAAGGGCCCACGGAGACGTAGAGGCCAACTCGCCAGGTATGTTGTCAAATATTACTGCGGAGATGTTGGGTTGGGTTAGGTTAAGTTATATTACGTTATTGATGTATATAAAAGTCCCACGAAAACGTAGAGGCCAACTCGCCAGGAATGTTCTCAAATATTACCGCCGAGATGTTGGATTGGGTTAGGCTAGCTTATATTATGTTATTGATGTATATAAAGGCCCCACGGAGACGTAGAGGCCAACTCGCCAGGAATGTGGTCAAATATTACCGCCGAGATGATAGGTTGGGTTAGGTTAGGTTATATTTCGTTATTGATGTATATGAAGGTCCCACTGAGATGAGGCGAACTCGCCAGGTATGTTGTCAAATATTACAGCCGAGATGTTAGGTTGGGTTAGGTTAGGTTATATTACGTTATAGATGTATATAAACGTCTCGCGGAGACGTAGAGGCCAACAAGCCAGGAATGTGGTCAAATATTGCCGCCGAGATCCTAGATTGGGTTAGGTTAGGTTATATTACGTTATTGATGTATATGAAGGTCCCACGGAGACGTAGAGGCCAACTTGTCAGGAATGTTTTCAAATATGACCGCCGAGATGTTAGGTTGGGTTAGGTTAGGTTTTATTACGTTATTGATGTATATGAAGGTCAAACGGAGACGTAGAGGCCAACTCGCCAGGAATGTTTTCAAATATTACCCCCGAGATGATAGGTTGGCTTAAGTTACGTTATATTACGTTATTGATGTATACGAGGGTTACACGGAGACGTAGAGGCCAACTCGCCAAGAATATTTTCAAATATTACCGCCGAGATGTTAGGTTGGGTTAGGTTATGTTATATTACGTTATTGATGTATATAAAGATCCCACGGAGACGTAGAGGCCAACTCGCCAGGAATGTTCTCAAATATTACCGCCGAGATGTTAGATTGGGTTAGGTTAGGTTATATTACGTTATAGATGTATATAAAGGTCTCACGGAGACGTAGAGGTCAACAAGCCAGGAATGTGGTCAAATATTACCGCCGAGATGCTAGATTGGGTTAGGTTAGGTTATATTACGTTATTGATGTATATGAAGGTCCCACGGAGACGTAGAGGCCAACTCGCCAGGAATGTTTTCAAATATTACCGCCGAGATGTTAGGTTGGGTTGGGTTAGGTTTTATTACGTTATTGATGTATATGAAGGTCAAACGGAGACGTAGAGGCCAACTCGACAGGAATGTTGTGAAATATTACAGCCGAGATGTTAGGTTGGGTTAGGTTAGGCTATATTACGTTATAGGTGTATATAAACGTCTCAAGGAGACGTAGAGGCCAACAAGCCAGGAATATGGTCAAATATTACCGCCGAGATCCTAGATTGGGTTAGGTTAGGTTATATTACGTTATTGATGTATATGAAGGTCCCACGGAGACGTAGAGGCCAACTCGTCAGGAATGTTTTCAAATATTACCGCCGAGATGTTAGGTTGTGTTAGGTTAGGTTTTATTACGTTATTGATGTATATGAAGGTCAAACGGAGACGTAGAGGCCAACTCGCCAGGAATGTTTTCAAATATTACCCCCGAGATGATAGGTTGGGTTAAGTTACGTTATATTACGTTATTGATGTATACGAGGGTTACACGGAGACGTAGAGGCCAACTCGCCAAGAATGTTTTCAAATATTACCGCCGAGATGTTAGGTTGGGTTAGGTTAGGTTATCTTACGTTATAGATGTATATAAAGGTCTCACGGAGACGTAGAGGTCAACAAGCCAGGAATGTGGTCAAATATTACCGCCGAGATGCTAGATTGGGATAGGTTAGGTTATATTACGTTATTGAAGTATATAAAGGTCCCACGGAAACGTAGAGGCCAACTCGCCAGGAATGTCGTCAAATATTACCGCCGAGATGATAGGTTGGGTTAGGTTAGGTTATATTTCGTTATTGATGTATATGAAGGTCCCACTGAGATGAGGCCAAAACGCCAGGTATGTTGTCAAATATTACAGCCGAGATTGTTAGGTTGGGTTAGGTTAGTTTATATTACGTTATAGATGTATATAAACGTCTCACGGAGACATAGAGGCCAACAAGACAGGAATGTGGTCAAATATTACCGCCGAGATCCTAGATTGGGTTTGGTTAGGTTATATTACGTTATTGATGTATATGAAGGTCCCACGGAGACGTAGAGGCCAACTCGCCAGGAATGTTTTCAAATATTACCGCCGAGATGATAGGTTGGGTTAGTTTAGGTTATATTTCGTTATTGATGTATATGAAGGGCCCACGGACACGTAGAGGCCAACTCGCCAGGAATGTTGTCAAATATTACCGCCGAGATGATAGGTTGGGTTAGGTTAGGTTATATTACGTTATTGATGTATATAAAGCTCCCACGGAGACGTAGAGGCCAACTCGCCAGGAATGTTTTCAAATATTACCGCCGAGATGATAGGTTGGGTTAGGTTAGGTTATATTTCGTTATTGATGTATATGAAGGTGCCACGGAGACGTAGAGGCCAACGCGCCAGGTATGTTGTCAAATATTACAGCCGAGATGTTAGATTGGGTTAGGTTAGGTTATATTACGTTATAGATGTATATAAACGTCTCACGGAGACATAGAGGCCAACAAGCCAGGAATGTGGTCAAATATAACCGCCGAGATCCTATATTGGGTTTGGTTAGGTTATATTACGTTATTGATGTATATAAAAGTCCCACGAAGACGTAGAGGCCAACTCGCCAGGAATGTTTTCAAATATTACCGCCGAGATGTTAGGTTGGGTTAGGTTAGGTTTTATTACGTTATTGATGTATATGAAGGTCATACGGAGACGTAGAGGCCAACTCGCCAGGAATGTTGTGAAATATTACCGCCGAGATGATAGGTTGGGTTAGGTTAGGTTATATTACGTTATAGATGTATATAAAGGTCCCACGGAGACGTAGAGGCCGACAAGCCAGGAATGTGGTCAAATATTACCGCCGAGATGCTAGATTGGGTTAGGTTAGGTTATATTTCGTTATTGATGTATATGAAGGTCCCTCGGAGACGTAGAGGCCAACTCGCAAGGAATGTTGTCAAATATTACCGCCGAGATGATAGGTTGGGTTAGGTTAGGTTATATTACGTTATAGATGTATATAAAGGTCTCACGGAGACGTAGAGGCCAACAAGCCAGGAATGTGGTCAAATATTACCGCCGAGATGTTAGATTGGGTTAGGTTATGTTATATTACGTTATTGATGTATATAAAGATCCCACGGAGACGTAGAGGCCAACTCGCCAGGAATCTTGTCAAATATTATCTCCGAGATAATAGGTTGATTTAGGTTAGGTTATATTTCGTTATTGATGTATATGAAGGGCCCACGGAGACGTAGAGGCCAACTCGCCAGGTATGTTGTCAAATATTACCGCGGAGATGTTGGGTTGGGTTAGGTTAAGTTATATTACGTTATTGATGTATACGAGGGTTACACGGCGACGTAGAGGCCAACTCGCCAAGAATGTTTTCAAATATTACCGCCGAGATGTTAGGTTGGATTAGGTTAGGTCATCTTACGTTATAGATGTATATAAAGGTCTCACGGAGACGTAGAGGTCAACAAGCCAGGAATGTGGTCAAATATTACCGCCGAAATGTTAGATTGGGTTAGGTTAGGTTATATTACGTTATAGATGTATATAAAGGTCCCACGGAAACGTAGAGGCCAACTCGCCAGGAATGTCGTCAAATATTACCGCCGAGATGATAGGTTGGGTTAGGTTAGGTTATATTTCGTTATTGATGTATATGAAGGTCCCGCTGAGACGTAGAGGCCAACTCGCCAGGTATGTTGTCAAATATTACAGCCGAGATGTTAGGTTGGGTTAGGTTAGGTTATATTACGTTATAGATGTATATAAATGTCCCACGGAGACGTAGAGGCCAACAAATCAGGAATGTGGTCAAATATTACCGCCGAGATGCTAGATTGGGTTAGGTTAGGTTATATTTCGTTATTGATGTATATGAAGGTCCCTCGGAGACTTAGAGGACAACTCGCCAGGTATGTTGTCAAATATTACAGCCGAGATGTTAGGTTGGGTTAGGTTAGGTTATATTACGTTATTGATGTATATGAAGGTCAAACGGAGACGTAGAGGCCAACTCGCCAGGAGTGTGGTCAAATATTACCGCCGAGATGTTAGATTGGGTTAGGTTATGTTATATTACGTTATTGATGTATATAAAGATCCCACGGAGACGTAGAGGCCAACTCGCCAGGAATCTTGTCAAATATTATCTCCG